>VZSZ01007630.1:942637-958092 GCA_013398815.1 Ibidorhyncha struthersii
GGTGGTGATGGTTCATTAAGGATGTGAAAGTCTGAAGATTGTTAATGCATTGCATATTTTTTGAACTTCTACCTGTATTACAAAACACTGCCAGCTTCAAAGTACCAAATGCAGAGTTACAGCCACATGCTCCTTATGTTGTCTTCAGTATCACTAGCAAAGATGTTTTGTTAACATTAATATGACTTAGTATCCTGCTTAGGTAGCTTAGTATCTTAGATTTAGTATATCGTTCAAAATAGCTGTCACTGCCTAGTTCTGAAACGCAGGCGAAAGCAGAGGCACAAGGCTACACTGACATCTGATTAAGCAGAGGTAAATCCATAGACCTCTGCAATTTTACCCACTTAAATGAAGGTCCAAATAAGTACTTGCATATTTATCGGAACTACTCCTGATCTGTAAGTGAGCCAAATGGGCAAAATGTGGCTGAAATTATCATGGAAACATCTCTTTTTATATTTGGTTTGGGGTTTTTTTTTTTTAGTGAGTTTGAGTTTGAATGACCTTTTCATTATAATCAGTCATTTCAGATCCTAGTGATAGTGACAGATTATCCATGTAGGTGAAAGTAGAAAAAGCTGCATGAAACTGAACAAAAATTTTTGAAAAAAAAACATGGTTTTTTTTAAGTAGTATTTGGTTTGAATGAACATTTTAAGCAGTATTTCTGAGATAATTGTACGTGATTGCCTGTTCGGAGTAAACTGTGTAGTAGAAGGATGCTCAAACATGCTCTTAGCATCATACTTCTAAAATGATAATCTTATTCAATGTTTGCTAATGAAATTGAACTAAATATTCAGGATGAGACCCTCTGATGTTATAGTTGACTGCAAAGAAAATTTGTCTTACTTTAATACTACTAATACGTATTGATAGGTAAGAAATAGAGTAGTTAACTCAAACGTATGGTTGGCATTATTAAAAAAAGAGTTCTGTCTCCATGCCAAAAAGTTATTGAATACAGCTGTAAAGGACTTGTTAATTGTGTAGGTCCTCAAAGGAGCCAGCTGATCCTTAAGGCTTTAATGCCTTTTCCAGCTGCATTGCATGAGGGACATGTGATTAATAATTGGTGGAGCTGAGACCACTACTAGTTGAAGTACAAACTTTTCAACCTGCGTGCAGTTCAACCTGCTCTGAACTTTCACATTTCGAAGTGTTACTTTTTTTGCAGGCTTGCTGTTCTTAGCAGTAAGAAGCCACTGGAGTATCGGATGCAAACACACTATTGGAGCCTGGGGTGAGTATTTAGTTTCAGTGTTGTCATGGGGTCCTTCGTCTGTGAGCAATTCTTTGTGGACCGTGGCTGTTACCTGTGGATGAGGCAATGGCCTAACAGCTTTATTCAACAGGCAGAGTTAATTATGCAGTGCTTGATCTGTATATTTATATTGGTTGTGCTCAAATATGTAAGAAAAGTTAACTGTCTCAGTGTAAACACTGGTGGTTAGCTGAGAATGTGCATTGACGAGCATTTTCTGAGGTGTGATATGTGAGCATGCTGATGACCTAGCTGTGTTGAACTGGCATGTATGTACTGATGTTATATATGAGAAATACAAGCTTTGGTAGATTTGTCCAGTGATAACTTACAATACTTTTCTCCCCACAACCACATTTAAATTCTCCCCCCAAAAATAGCAGCATTTTTAAGAATGTAGGAAGACTTAGATGAGCAATTTCTAGAGCTACTATAAACTGTGAAAGGTAAGGAGTTGTGTTTAAATCAGCATAAAGAAATTATTCAATGTCTTTACATTTTCTAAGGACTTTTTTTAAAATTACTATTCTTATTTTTTATGTATTAAAGATATGTGTAATCCAGAGGTTAAGATCTTTAATTTAACGTAGAAATGAACTTAAAAAAAGAGCATTTTACTCTCCCTGAATTTGCATTGTATATTTGTATTTTAATGAATTAACTGCATTTCACACACCTGAAATGAATTTGAAACTAATAGCTGATTCCTCGCCTCATGGTGTTCTCATTGAGGGTTCAAAGCAAGACTCCGTTACCTACAAATTATATTCTTGGTTTCAGTGGTGAAAGGATAATGCATACGGTAACATAAATTACAAATAGTTATAATGTTTAAAAACCTTCCACAAATACCACTGTTCGATGCTTTGTATTTATGTCCCAATTCCATCTCATTTCTAGAAGAGATCAGACTAGTTGTGAAACAATTGGGGAATCTTTTTTAAGTAGCCATGTGAAATTCGGATTGTCCTGCTCCTAGAATAAAGAAAAGATGTTGTCTTCTTACATGTATGTCATGTAGCCAGCCTTTATGTCTTTTGCAAATGAATGTAAGAAAAAGTAATAACAAGAGCCTTATCAGGAAGGTTTGGATAACTTCAGATAACTCCAAGGTTTTGGATTCCTCCCCCAACAAGTCATCTAAACTAAAACAATTATCATGTATTGCAGGAGAGTTTAGATATGGCATTGGTCTTTGAGGTAGATGCCATGTGCAATGTACTGTTCTTAGCTCTGGCTCAGGAGGCGCCAAGCAATGTGCTTTCACTCCATATTCTGCTTGGATTTCCTAAAGGTATTGACAAAACTTGTTGCAAAAGCTTTATAAGGAAACTGAGCAGCCAGGGCAAGAGAGGGAAGATCATGGCTTGTTAAATAACTATTAAAAGATAGGGAAGGCAGAGTAGGAGTAAATGGGAATGTCTTATGACGCAGTCCTTAAACCAGGTTATTCTTACCTGTCAAGTTTACCAGCGGGCTTCCGCTGAGGCCTGTGTTGTAATGTACATTGGTAAAGGACCTGGAAGGTGGTCTGCTGTGAGGCAACAGTTTTATGACTTCTTTCAGGGTAGTAAGGGTGAGAACTAGGTGTGAAGCGTTTGAGTGGAAGGCCAATAAAATGAAGGTGAAATTCAGCATAACTTGAGTCATGCACGTAAGAGGAAATTCTAATTATTTCTTTTTTATATTTTGCTAGTTTCAGCTGGGAGAGTTAATTTTCTTTCTAGTGGCTGCTGTCTTCCGGATTTAGTATGAGAATAATGTTGATAACACATGTTGTTTGTAAGTGATGTTTACCTTAGTCAAGGACTTTTTCAGCCTCCTATAGAAAGTGAGAGGGAGCATAGACGGGACAAGCTGGCCAAAGGAATATTCCATACTGTAGATGTAGACATCATGCTCAGTATATGGTGGTTGGCCAAGGGGCAGGAACCTGTGATCGCTGCTTGGGACAGGCTGGCAACCAATTATCAGGTAGTGAGAGCAACTTGTGTTGAATCACTTCATTTTGTATATTCTTTTATTATTATTATTTTCCTCTTCTGTTACTGTTCTGTTAAGCTGTGTACGTCTCAACCTGCGAGTTTTTTTCCCCCCTCCTCTTGTCCTACCCTCCTGGGGGGTGGGGGGTGAGCATGCGGCTGCATGGTCCTAGTTGCTGGCTAGGGTTAAAACATGACATGTATATATACACAGCGCTGGCTTCCAAGCAGACAAAAAATCCGATACCTTGCTCCAGAATCATAATAATAGGTAGTTCCATGGAAAAGGTGGGTTTAGCCATCTCCAGGACAGCAGGGCTCCAGCACATCTAACAGTTACTTGGGAAGACAAATGCTGTAACTCCAAGCATGCACCCCCCTTCATCCTTCCCCCACCCAGGGCCTGTGAAGGCATCAGGTTTGGTATCAGAGCATTGTGCAGAGCAGGCGTCATAGGGCCTAAGACTACGAAATGGTGCATTTCACTGGGAAGTAACTATCTGAAAATTTGGTTAGTGTGCTGCGCTCCTTTCACCAGGAGGTTGTGGAACTATGATTGCTACTGCTTTCATAATAGAGTCTATTTATACAAGAAATACTTCATATGGTTCCAGTTTGACTTCTATAAACCAACTTTCATAAGCTGAGAGTTGAGATAACCACTACTTGTACTTCATTTTACAATTTCCTGGTCTTGCTTCGCGTTCTGAGTCAACAGACTCTCATATAGACTTGAAGTCATCCACAGACACGTAGGTGAAAAATGGTGAAAATCTGGATGATTACTTCCAATGTGGGATTTACAGTTGCTGGGTACAGGTTGAAGTGTTCTAGTCTTTTTTAAAGTGCCATTACTAATCAGTGATGGTGGTATCTATTTCTTTTTGAGGGGACTTGTTTGTGATCTGGGGGTGGGATTTCTTGTTTGTTTGTGTTGGTTTTTACGTTTTACTGCAAACTATGCTAAACTCTTATTTTGGAGCAAGCGTCACAGAACACATCTGGCGAAATGGAGTTGGTTTGTGCTGATTCATTCTCTGTATTATTGCATCCAATGATGCTAAGTGGACAAAAAGGAAACATGAATAAGAATGATAAGATTCAGTTGGCAGATGCTTATATTGAACGTGTCTGATTAAATCTTGTATTAAAAGGCTTTCATGGGCTTTGACTTTAAGACTCAGTAGCACAGCCCTATCTCTTTTATGAGATCTAAATTATCCTAGTTATTAGTGGTTTTTGAAAAATGCGAGTTAAATTACAGAAATAATCATACGCCTCTGGTATTTATTTTTTCTCATTACCAAACATATCACAAATGCAGTAATAATATATAACAGGAACATAGGTGTTTCCTGATGTTCTTGTCCCCAGGTAGCTTGACTATTAACCTAATTGCCTGGCTACTTAGAATGTGGAGGGGAAAAAAAAGGGATTTGAGTCACAAAGCCATAGTTTCAAGTCCTTTATAAATAAGAACGTTGGATTTAACAATTCATACTTTGAATAGGCTTCTGACTGTCTTGGGGTTATATAGCTAGCTCTGCTATGATGTATAAGTACCTCTCGAATAATTAAAACAGTAATAACTGGTACAATCTCTCGCTCTTCTTTTCCAGAGAGCAGAAAAAATAAACTTACCAGCTTGTCGGTACTTTGGGTGTAGAGTTCAGCAGGCGCGTTGTTTGTGTTTGAGAGTATGAATTATTTAGGGAAAGGTAATTTAAAGAAATGAGTTCTGCAATTAGAAATGAAAGATTTTTGTATTTCATTCCATCCTAGTTTTTGAAGTTCTCTTTGTTACAGTTGTACACTTTCATGTGTAAATTGCTTTGATACTTTTGGGATAAGATTCATGTCAGCCATTCAAAGCCATTTCAAAAAAGAGTCTCAGATTTTGTGAAAGACAACTTGTCAGGCTACCAATGCTCTGAAATTTGGATTTGAATTACAGAATACCTTTATGAACCAATTCACATTAATTAGTCATTGGAAAATACCTTCATGCATGCTTTAACAATTTATAAGCTTCATACTCCTCAGCTAGATAAATTCATAGTGGTTTCATGTTTAGCACCTAGTTTAACAAAACATTATGGAAATGAGGAACATCCTCAGTATCAAACTGATGGTTTGTTAACATTAAGCCAACACTAAAAGCACACATATTTCTAGGGTTTTCTGAGGTTCAGTGTCCAGTTTATGCCTTTGAAGGACTGTAATCTTGTACCTTGAGGGATCTGCCCTTTAAAAGACAATGTGTAACTTTGTTTCAGAGTTTGCTAGGGTAAGGAAAGCAGGCTGAGAATCTTGTCAATTTTGAATGGTGAAAGGATAAGTTATTTGAGACAAACTTAAATATGTACACTAATGAGATACAAGAATTACAGTAAGGCCCCATAATGATCAAGAAATAGCCTGACCTGGAGTACTGACTTATTTTAGAAACAGGAGACTGTTTCATAATGATTATATAAGCAAATATTTTTATTTTCATTTCCTTCATATTCTTTCGTGACACCTGTCAATGTAAAGGTGACACTACAGGGCTGCTTTTCCTCCTTGGTCCTTTTTTTTACTGACGGTGATATGCTGCTTTGTGGGAAACTCGTAGGACCTCCGAAGAGCTTCACAGCAATGCAGAAAGCCTAATAAGGTCATTATCCCTTCTTCTCCTTTAATACTAACAAAAGATTATGGGAGACCAGTTAAGAGTTTGACCTCTTCTCACACTCCAGGAACATCTTTTTGGCATAGTTGGTAACAATGTAGCATTAAGTATCAGAAGAGAATTCTGAAAAGCCTTCATAACAGCACAGATATGCCTCTCCCCACGTATGTAAATGTCAATCTTTTATTTTAGGGTGTAGATATTAGTATGTAATAGGCATTAATGCCTAGAACATTAGTCATTTGAAATATAGACGTGGATCTATTCAGATTGCAGTCTGTTTGTCAAATACAATGTCTATCACTTGAATACTCTGTAGTGGAATGGATATTTTGGTGGTTGGTTGGGTTTTTTAATGTTACCTCTATAAGATAGTGTACCATTATTAAATATCCTCCTATAGTCAGGTTTGGTTAGTGGTACAGCTGAACTTCCATCCTTCCTGGAGAAAAATCAGCAATTACATGTCTTGCTATTGCTGATACTTACTCCTTGCTCAGTGTACACATATAACATCCAATAATGTTTGTAAGTGTTAAAGCAAACGCTTTCAGGGCCAGGATCCCACAGAATAAGACATATAGTCCATGCCAAATCCCAACACACATGCATAAAACTAGAAAAGATAAGCTCTAACCCCTGGGAGATAGCTTAGAAATCCAAATCACTTTAGGGCAAATGTCTTGACTGTCATTCATTGTGAGAGATGTCCCTCATTTTGGAGCTAATTTTACCTCTGGCCCACATAGACTTGAAGTTGGCTCACAGTGGCTATTGTAAATTATTTATGGAAGGAAAAACTGAATCGTGAAGCTGAGAAGATCTAAAGTCGTACTGTTGGAAAAAGACATGATTAGTACATCACTTAGAAATGTCTTGGTTTTATAAGCTTTTCTTGCTAGGTTGCTTTCTCTCTTAAAGCATTGGCCGTTAAAAATCTGAAAAGTCTATAAATGGTACTGGATCTAAAGGCTGTTTCCTCATTGAAGAATGTGTTTGAATTCTGACTGTGTTATTCTAATGTTTTATTATGGGGGCCCATTTTATATTAACTTCTAGTAACTGTCCTTTCAGTTTCAAAATTGAAACTTGAAAAATTGTGGCAAAATGTAGTCTGCAAGTATGTTTGGAATTTAATACAGTCAGCACCAAATTCCTGTTTATGTATGAACAACAAACATCCTGTAAATGATTGTTTCTTAATTGCTTTTCACCAAATTGATATATGGTTGTGTTAACTAATCTGTCATCTATCGCTAAGCGGTACTTCTGTTTTATTCAGTCTTTTCTAGTATATGTGAGCATGTATATGCTTATTCTTTTTAAAGTTTTGAAAGGAAAATAACATATGGGGGGGGGGAAATGGAAGATTACATTTGCATGGCACCAATTTGAATATTTAATTGAGCTCCTTTGTGCAAGACCATGGGTCCTACATGACATTTCTGCCCCCCAATTTCTGGGCCCATTTTCTTTCTGTACTAAGAAAATAAACATTTGTATCCTTACTTAGTAAATGCATAATTTGGCAACTCGGTGTGAAGAAATACTGTGAATTTGTTTCAAGAAAAATATTGCTCTAAAGTTTCAGTCAATGAACAGGTTTACCTGTGTAAAACTAACGTGTAACTCTACATATGAACTGTTTGGCATATGAACATCCAAAAGCATAACTCTATCCTGTAAACATTAGAATCTGTGACCTAGGTACACTTTTCCCCAAGAAGCAGTTTCCCAACATCCAATGTTGGGAACACAATATATGGTAGAAGTACTGATGAAACTTATGTAAAACATCATGACTCTCGAAGCTGCTTCTGGCTCTCTGGTCAGGAAGACCAAACATATCTGCATGGCTGGGTTGAATCGGAGGACCTGAGCAGTGACCCTCACCAGAGGCACGGAGGAAGCATTCTGTGCATAGCCTTCCTTTACTGGGTAAAGAAATTTTGGGTATTTTACAAGCTCTGGGCATTTGCAGGCTCCTAGGAAGTACACTTTTATGAAAATCCTAATATTTTGGAGGGGAACAAATAATTAATATAGTGATGGGGCACAACCTATGTATAAATTGAAATTCTTTAGGCAAACAGGTAGGCAATAATAGCAAGCTAAAATTTGAAGCTACAGATAGAAGGCAGTAACACTTCTCTGTTTACCACAGTTAATTTAGGTGGGATACTGTTTAACTGCAGCCCAGTCAGAAAAGCTCGTATTGGTCAAGTTAATAAAAGTCATTACTTTATTCATTACTTGACTTGCAAATAATGATTAGCATCTTTAGTAACTCCCAGCAAAATCTGGAACAAATATAAAGGATCAGGAAAAAGGTACTCACTAGAGCAACCACTAAACAGTTCTCACATGCGAATGCGTGTGAGATAATACACATATTGCACATATTAAAAAATAAAGTGGAAAGAAAAAAGACTGATGTAAAGAATGCTTGTATAAAAATAAAATCCTAAACAAGCCAGTTTGCACCTGAGTTAAGTAATAGACTTATATATGTCTAGTTTAGTAATAGGCATGCATATATATATAGGTATTTTTTGCTGACCAGGGAGTCAGAAGCAGCTTGGAGAGTCTTGAAATTTTAGATGAGTTTTATCTGTATTTCTACAATATATTGTGTTCCCAACGTTGGATGTTAGGAAAACATTTCTGGGGGGAAAAACTGTCTTTAGGCTGAGGAATACAGCTTTATCAGAAATGCAACGTGTTTGTTTGGTCTTATTATTGCCGAGATAGCTGTGACATCACCTGAACTTGCTCCTCAGCTGTCCTAAATATTCCAAGAGATTAAATACCTTGTAATGACTTCTAATTTTTTTTTTCATAAACAAACATAGTATACGCCTTCTAGCAAACATACATACAGAGGTAAGATAGTTTGTTTCAACAGACTGAAATGCAAGTCAGGTTCAGAAAGTCTCTCTCACATATTACTCTTTATTTCACCCTATTTTTTTTCAGCTGGAAAAATCAGCTATCAGAGTTTATCCAGCTTTGCAGGGTAAAATAATTCTGATTATCTTGAAATTTCTTCTCAATATAAATACTATCTTTCAGGAAATGTTTCCCAGTTTTGATTATTTTCCTGACACTTTTTACCTGAATTTTTTTTTTTTTTAATAAAAAGAAAAAGTGAATGTGTCCTTATACTCGTTCTCGGAGCTTTGTAACAAAGAGGTAAAGTGACTTGCTAGAATTGATAGCCAAGGATAAAATCAAGGGTAGGGTGTAAAAGCAGAACTTTTTTCCAGCTCTGACTGCTTTGCACATCAGTGCAAAGAGCTCTAAAAGCCCTGAATCTAATTAGGCAACAATTTCTGTAGCAGCCATACAGTGAAAAAGCTACAAAGTTGCCTGCTAAAAATAAACAAAACAAAAAAACCCCAAACAACAAAAAACGGCTCACGTTTGGTAGGAATCTCTTATAAGTTGTGGCATAGTGTGTATTGTGTTATGGATGGACATGGTAAGAGTTTAAAAGGTGGGATACAGCAGTTCCAGGAAGGACTTGGAAAAGATAATTTAGGTTATACAAGCTGTTTGATTATATGCAATATTTTAAAAAGTGAGGCATGGCCTTTAGAGATGGTATCTGTTCTATCTGAGGAAGAACTGATGTAGCTGGAGCAAACAGCAGTTCCTTGCTAGAGAAGCCATCCTTTAAATTGCTTAGGAAAGAAATGATGGTCTACACCACTCAAGTGGCAACTCTGCAGTCTTAGGCTGAGGTCACCTGCTTTCACCTGTATTTATTGCCTTTATCAGAGTCTCCTGTTGAATGAAATTTTTGATGTGAAAAAAGGGAGGAACTTTTATGCCTGAACATCTCCTGCAACTTGAGATGCCACACGGTATCCAAGATACCTGCATAGGGCTGTTAGATATAGAACAGGATTGGCACCTTCTGGAGTAGCAGCCGGAGACCAGGCACATAGAAATAAGCCCTTTGGCACACTTAGTAACCTGAAATGGTTAGTAACTGAATTCTGAATCTCTTCAAAAATGTTGACCAATACTTAGCTATTCTGAAAGTAACCCCCAAAATGCTTGAGCATCTTGTGATAGCTTCTGTGTTTGGTTGCTGAAAAACAGTGAGCTAGACCTTCATTTAGCTAGCTAATACAGGACACAGAAACATACAATAAACTTAAATTTCCAATAGCAATGTGTACTATTATTTGAACAGCCCAGTCTAACACTGGGAAAGAGCCATCATTCTGACAAAAATATATCTGACAGTTTCCTCTATTTAATGATAGATAATGCTGTAAATTTGTTTTCCTATATCAAAGAGAACACATCATTTGCTTTGCTTTGTAGCATTATGAATGGCATTTAGTTTAAAGTCTTCTGTCTTTTGTAGCATTCTCAAGTGATTTAATTTTCTTATTTTTGCAGTGAGAGATGCTATCATGAAACAGAAAGTTATATACTTAAAATGGCAGATTTCTTTTCTTTTTGAGTTCTCAACAGGGATTTTGGAAGATAGTTCCAAAATATTCTGTTTCATGTGAAATACCATCATTTGTAATCCCTATGTTGAGTTAAATAATGTCATCAGAAGCAAAGTTCATTCACTGTATATTTTATTTACATGATGCAAATGGAGAACTTATTCATGGTGTAAACACTGTCATAGAAGTGACTCACTGCAGAACTACGGGTAAGGCGCTGAAACAGCATGGAAAGGCTCTAACCAAGTTAGTATCATCGGCTCATTCTTGGACCCATTTTCATCCTTTCCTGATTTTTTTTTTTTTTTTTTCTTCTCATGAAAGATATTCTCTTTCCCTAGTGTCAGTCTTAGAAAGCTGTTCTTGAAAATACGAGCATTTGAAAAAAATAAATGTTGTTGTTGTCAAACATAGGAGTGGGTGGGGTAGGTGGTGTTTCTTTTAGTCTTAGCTCTCATTAAATGAGAGCTTTTATGCTGGCTTGCAGCTGCTTTCTTCAAGCAAATTTTTTAGCCAGAAAGCAGTAAAGGCAGGTGTGTGTGTGTGTATATATGTCAATATTCCTCTAAGTTTATGGGAGCAATTCCTGATATACATTGTAAAATGGAGAGCAGAAGTAAGGCTACAACATGTATAGGACATGCTTTCAGTAAGTATAAGGTATTCTTTAGTGTAAATAATGATGAAGGAAATCAACCTGTTTGATGAAGAACTTCCTACAGTCTGGGAGGAATTTCTGACAATAGCTGAGTACCTGAATGGCCCCTTGCTATGCTTGTAAATATAAACATATGCATATCATAAATCCCGTTTTTCAGCTATTACATACAATTCCTATGATTGATGACAATTTGTAGATTCCCAAAAAGTGATATTGTGAACTGATTATTTAAAATTAATGCAGAAATAAAAATGGAAGGCTGTTGTGTTTTAAGATATTATAACTGTCCTTTTCAGTAAAGCCTAATGTTTCAAGAGGCTCTCCTATTCTGTAGAGGCCTCAAATGCATGTTGGTCTTTCTGTATGTTTCAACATCCAACAGGAAGACCATTACCTGATGATTACCCAGTGGTATTTATTCTTCTGTCTAAAAAGGAAATTTTAAATGCGATAAAGCTCTGTATTGATTTAGGACATTAATATTTCTTTAACATTTTATTAAATAATATTTGAAGAGTAAAGAACATTTTTGAGCATAAATGTGCTTTTTTGTTTTCTGAAATTTTAAATATCTATACCACTCTGAAAAGATACCACCTTTCTATTACGATATGCTGAATGAGTGTCTGTTCCCAAGCAACGCCCTTCCCTGGTGTTTGCATTACTCTAGTCTGTTTCCAAGAGACAGTCACGCACATAGTGATAGCAAGTACATGTATGACAAAATGTTTTCACTAGTGTACTTGCAGAATTTCATCTTTGATGTGATATGAAACAGCACTTTTCATTAAGCGTGTCATGCTTTCCTTGTCTCTTAATGTCCTTTGCAAAGAAGGTCCGCCTGGAGGTGAAGTGCTATTATGTGTATGTACACTATTATATGTAGTGAATTAATTCTCCTTCCTTCCTCTCCATAGCATCCATTTTGTGCATCCTTTTTTTTCTTCTGCTTCTGGTTTCATCAATAAAGTATGTCCGAATTATTCAGTAAGGCCTGCATAAATAGACCATTACATCCCCTTAAAGATCTAGAGAGTCTCAAAGGTTTATCTCTGCTGTGCTCAACTGAAGGAGGATTCAGCTGTGCAGCTAAAGGTGTTAATGAACAACGCTTAGTACTGCTGCAGTATGCCTTGCTATATTCTATTTAAGCTGAAATGAGGAAATCCTGAAAGGTATTCTATTGGTTTATTGCATTTTTGTTTATATTTTTATATGAAGTGGTCACCATGAAAAGCTCATCACTGTTCTCATATGTATTTCTGAAGCCTTCAAAGCAGCCTTCTCTTTTCCATCTGCATAACTGTAGTTTGTCTACTGTGTGAGAAGACATACCCTACATCAATGACATGATCCTTTAGAATGTTAACCTGCAACTCCTCAGCACGTGTGTCATCTCCTGAATTTCAGTCATTGTCTGAAATACAGAAACGTGTATACTTCGAAAATGTCTGCAAATAGAAGGTACAACGTTGGGATCATGTATTTCAGTAATGACATCTGTGTATACGTGCAGTTGGCTGGGACTACCAGACACGTGATTTCAAGTTCACCATTCTGAATTTGAAAGATCTGGGATGAGACTAGCAAACTATTCATGGAAGCTATTCAGAGGAAATGAATACTAGCTCAGGTCTGCAAACTGACAATCTATTCTTCCATACAGGGTAGGAGCCTTAACAGGAAAGTCAAGGTTTATAGTGTCTGCCACTGTGTTTCTTATGAAAGTGATGGTTTTAACATACATGTAGAGCTTTACTGCTTGACTGGTGCAGAAGAAACACTTCCTTAGTTGTAATCAGAAAAGACTAAGCTTGGAAGATAAGAAAATATAAGTGAGCCTAGTTGAAAACAGACCTATCTCTTAGAGCAAAACTGAAGGCATATAAACAGAGACGCTGGCTCAAAAGATCCATGAAAATAGTGCTTAGTATACGCCACCTCCCTCAAGCAGTAAGAATTGTCCTGAGAAAGTGAAAGATAAGTTGCTAAGCTGTCATCTTCAGGTGTTCAGACTAAATGTTTTTTCTGTTTCTTGTGATAGGGTTGCCTGTTATATAAATTAAAGGGCAAATTCAAATAATATTACACCTTGCTAGAAGCTAAAATAAATATGGACCAGAAAACATAGTCATAGTGACAGAACTGAATCTGAATAGCTTGGAGATACAAATGGGCTTTGCAGCTGATATGTAGAGCAACACAGGCGATGGATAAGATAGCTGGCTAAGGGAGAAAGTAGCCTTTAAACGTTACCTCTTGGTTTATGCAAAGTTAGCTAAACCAGAATCATAGTAACCCATTAGTATAGTGTAGATGAAAAGCCTTTTTGTTTTAACCAAACAAAGAAAAAAAAAAAAAGCAAACTTGTCCTTTTTTTCTTTTGCCTTTTTCTTTCCCTTTCTGGTGGCTGGCATCCCAGCTGTGCTATTAGCGCACCTCTCGGACCACTTTCAGCTAGGTGGGGATAACATTTTTTTCCTTAATCCTGAACACCCAAGTGTCTGTGGCTTTGCAGCTGAAGTGCACACTGCAGCACTGACTTCTCATGGCCGTAGATGTGCTTGCACACCTTATTACACTTAAAGCACAGGGTGCCCCCACCAAGACTTCAGAGGGCCGCAGTTAGTTTCTCGTGCTCTATCTGTGCCAGTTGTTCCCTATTTTAGCTGTCTATGATAACAGATTTTGAAGGACAATTTTCAGGAGTGCGTAATGCCTGCTTTTTTCCCCTAGATAGTGACCTTTATTTGTAATGTATTTCTTTCATCCTGTTGATATTTAATTACAAATCTGAATCCCTTGTGGGTGTCATACTATAGAGCAAAATTTGAGTTACTCATGTTGACAGTATTAAGAAGTAGCTAGACTGGAAGTGCAGACAAGGGATTTGAGCTCCTTTTTCTCTGTTATTCTGCTTTCCTTTCTATGAAAATTATAACCCTGATTTTTCTTTATTTCCCAATTCCTTCTGTAAAACAAAAAACAGACTGGGGAAAGAGATCTGGCCAACAGGTTCTCAGTTTTGGTTATTCACACTTTATACTGGTATTTCTGTGTTGAGCCTTTGACTGTTAAGATGGAAAGGGACTGATTTAATTTCATACATAGGTGGTGGTTTTAAATTTGCCGAATGTGAACCTTGTAGCATGTGGTCCTCAACTTCTGTGTAGACCTAATTGATATTTGTCAGTCATTCATGGCAGACAGGGATCCTGGATCCATCCAGCAGTGTGAAACACCAGCTGCTGCTGTTGATTTACTGCCTTGTTAGAAGGGGGGGCTTTGAGAGAGAAGAGAAGGGGATGGAGATGGTTGTCTTCCTTTTGTTTAAACTTCAGTACTATATTATTTGGCTTCTTAGGAGTAGATAATGGCTGCTGTTTGTTTGTTTGTTTGATTTCAAGAGTCCCTTTGAACCAAAAAAAAAGAAAGAATTGAGTCAAACCATTATTTAAAGTATTTTAAATAGTTTAAACCATTATTTACAAGTAAACAAATAATAATACAGAGATATTTAAAGACTTTTTAAAATGTAATATATGACATGAAAATTAGGTCTACAACTAAAGAACTGAGTAAGAAGACGGGAATAGCAGTGATACAAATAGATGTATTTGCACATACTGCTTCACATCAGTTTATAAAAATGGGAATATCAACAACTACTGTCTTTAACATCTTACTTGACAGTTTTCAGTGACACAGTGGAAAGCAGCTCTGCTCTCATAAACTTAGAGGGCCAAAGAGGAGGTCAAAATTAGTGTAGACTCATTTCACATCAGAAATCACTCTCTTGTGTTTATATGAAAGTGTGAAATACTCACAAATGTTTCAAATGTAGTGGTTGGTGGATAAGCGAAGAGCAACTGACATCATCTACCTGGACTTGTGCAAAGCATTTGACGCTGTCCTCCTTGACATCCTTTTTCAGATGTTTTTTCAGAATACACATTAAATGTTTCCTTCGATGACAGCTGCTTTTCTGTTAAAGGCATAATGGTTCCAGCTAACTATTACTGTTGTTTTGCTGGGTTGGATGTTCACTGCTTGCAAAAGAAAATTAATTTCCAGCTACCTTTCTGCATTTCAAGTCTATTTCTGGTTTCTTGGAAAGGGTGGAAAGGGACCTGGGAGTCCTGGTGGACAACAGGATGACCATGAGCCAGCAATGTGCCCTGGCGGCCAAGAGGGCCAATGGCATCCTGGGGTGCATCAAAAGGAGTGTGGCCAGCAGGTCGAGGGAGGTCATCCTCCCCCTCTACTCTGCCCTGGTGAGGCCGCATCTGGAATACTGCGTCCAGTTCTGGGCTCCCCAGTTCAAGAAGGACAGGAATCTGCTGGAGAGGGTCCAGCAAAGGGCTACAAAGATGATTAGGGGATTGGAACATCTTTCATATGAGGA
>VZSZ01007630.1:958377-1032521 GCA_013398815.1 Ibidorhyncha struthersii
ATTCTGTGATTCTGTGATTCTTCATTTTTCCCCTTGTGGAATTCATTTATACAGTTTCTGGGTCGACTTCATAGTCGTCTTCTCCCCCATGTTGTTTCCTTTTTCTTCCTTGATTGTTTCACAGACCCACATTTATCTAATAAAGTCTGAACATGATACAGATTTTGATCTGCATAAAACTCAGATGCTTTGTTTTGCCAAGTGAATTTATTTTAAAGCTACATTGTAAATAGCACGCTCATTTATGTCATTAGCATAAAATTCAGTAAATTAGTTTAGAAACTCTATGGTGAACTAAACAATGGTGTACGCTCGGGAGCAAAGTAGTGCACGTGCAAGAGAGCTGCTGCTTAAAAGACCTGAGTAGACCAGAGAAGTAGCAAATTCATGCCACTTTTCAGAAATGCAGGAACAGATCCTGCTGCAAAGTTTAAACTTTTCCTGTGTGTCACCTGTCAGATGTGGATGTGAATGTGTAACAGGGAGAGGGGATGAGTCTTATTCTGTAGCTGCCCTCTCACGTTTTAGATTCATGCATGTATCATCACTGGCCTCGTCCATTTGCCTTATGGCAGAGGTTAACAAATAAAGAAATAAACAGAGGGAGGGATTACTTTTCTGGTCATTGTGAACTTTGGAGAGGAAAAACATCTCTAAAATTTCCTGTTGTTTCTCTGTTCTGTGTCCCAGTAATACTATGAGCACTGTACTGTTCCGTATACCGTGTGCCGAATAATAACAAAAAAGAGCTTTAGCTTTCCAAAGTGAATCTGCTCTCTATTAACAGTTTGAGAGATTTTATAATTATAGGTTACATATTAACTGTAAGCACAAAGACTGACCTCTGAAATTTTTCTTCCCAAAGCCAGTGAAATTCTTTTCCTCTCAATGAAAGTTGCTATGCAAACTGAGAGATCAAACACATTAATTTAAAACGCACGTGACATATCTGTGAGGAGAGGCCTATTTCACACTTGATTCTCTATTAATGTGAATGAGAAATGCACATAGCTGTTTTCTCAGTATTTTTTGCGAAATATTTAACCACACTTGGATATATACTCAGAAATAAAGAATGCAATTTACACGGTAAAGCTAAAAAGAGGGAGATGCAGGGATTTATTGTGGAGTTACAGTGAGCCTGCTCACTTAGACAGGTTGGCTCGCTCTGCTTAAGCAAATGTGGAGTGTCACTCGAGAAGGGAGGACTGTTGGGAATACCAGAAGAAGGGAAGAATGTTTTTGTGAATTAAAATAAGATTTCGAGCCTTGCTTTTTTCCTTTACATTGGCATAGCTTAGTTTGTTGGTTTGCTGAGTAAAGGCAAGAAACCTATGCCTGATCTCCTTTCCCTACTGTCTTATATGATGGAGGAAATAGCAGCTTGGCATAAGGCAGCTGGACAAACTGTAGGGAGTCTTTTTTTTAAGGCATTAGGCATGGTTCATTATGAATCCCAACTATGCAGATCAAATTCCCGTTGAATTCATGGAGTTTTCCTTTTATTTCATGAGGATTTAGCTTTAATCCTCGGTGAAAAGGGTGTTTCAAGGGTGACAGCTGTGTTTAATAGCTTTCTCATTCACACTTTTTAACTGATGACCCTCAACAGTACTTACAAATTTTCTGGATACCTGTTTACATGGACTTAGATCTGCAGTCTAAGTACAGATGTGGTATTTACTGTGTAATGGTCGGCAACTCGGAACCTTTTGGAGATGCTATTGGAGTAGCTTGCATTTAAGAGAACATTACGACTTCCAGAAAAATTACTTATCTCCTAACTATTTCTTGGTTTATATAGCAGGAGAGTACTGCATAGGTTGTTGGTTTTGTTTTTTTTTTTTTCAGTGGAGTGGGTTTTCTTGGTATTATGAGAAAACACCTGTTGATCATGTAGCTCTGTAGAACAGTAGGCAACCACAGGACAGCGTGTCTAATGGAATTAAATTTTTGATTCTTTGTCACTTACACAGAGTTATCATTAGATGTGTGTGATGAGAAATTGCACTGCAGTAAAGCTCTCATGAAAATTCAGATATCTGGCAGGTGATTCACAGATAGCTATAAGCATAAGTGATTTGAAAACAGCAGGCAAACTTCCCTTACAGCAATTTGCGAAACGCATTTGTTGAGAATACACTCCTATTAGAATTGTTTAAGGATACTGAGAACTTATCGAGGATTTTCCTGATGTTGTTTTAAATCATGATTAATAAGACCACAGTTTTAAAAGAGCAAACAAAATTCCTCATACAGTCTAGGCAAGGCACTCATTACTAAATTAAAATGAGAAAAGAAATATGAATGTATCCTTGCTCATAATTATGACATTTCCACTTTGGATAGAACCCAAGTGAACATAATACTGATGCAAATTATTTTAGCTTTGTTGCCAGGTGAAAAAAATCAGCTTGAAATCAGATTAAATATTTATTTGCCCTGAGACAAAAAAGTCCCCTAATTTTGAACAAATATTTGTCAGTGACTGATACAACCTCAAACGAGTCCTCCAAGGTGCATTTCTCCATATGACAGATGCAAAGAGACCAAGTTCTAACTGTTTTTCTTTAAGTGTGGAATGAACTATGTCTGTCTGGTTTGTGGTGCTAGTGCAGACCTGTCTTTGAGCCAACACTAAAGTGTAGTTAAATGCTGAAGGGTCAAAGCAACACCAACCACACAACAAGATCTCCTAGTTAAGTTTTGCTGTAAATGGAAAAAGAAATGTCTGCTTGTCTGATGAAAATGATGGGAAAATTGCAAATAACTAGCCTAAAGCAAATTAAAAATACTGGATAAATTGCTGAAGAAATAGGATTACAATAAAAATGACAACAGAATCTTATGTTAAATGAAAGTATCAACATATTAATGTTTTTTTTATAATGAAAATACCAGCATGAATCAAAGCATTTAACTAAATAACTCAGTTAATTAGTTATTTCTGTCACTGATGTCAAACATATGAACAGATCACCTGTTTTGAATTTAATATATTGTGACATGTTTTTTAAAAAAAATAAAGAAAAAAAAAGCGAGTCCTTACTGCCTTCAGGATTTTGAATATGATGCAAGTACAGCAATGTGTACGTTTTAATGACTTATACAGCAGTAACGACGTCAAACCTCACAAACCTAACAATGACAAAACATGTCTCAACAGTGATGAGAGAATTCAGTCTCTGGCTTCATATGAGATTTTAAGCTCTGGCTGAAGGAACATAAAGTTTGAATGACAAATCAAAGAAAGCAATGTTTAAAACAAAAGAGGAAATCGTAGGTAGGCTACAGAGAAAAGCCACATTCTAATGAAACAAAACCCGTATGACTGAAGAGGGCAGATAAAGGAAGATTACAACGCAAGAGGGGAACGGGTTGAATACAATGAGTTATGTGAGACCTTGAGGAAAGAGATCAGAGGGGACATTAAAAAAATATAGTGTCAACATCATACGAGGTACTCTCAAATGAAAGAACTACAAGAGGATAAGAAGCTTTTGATCTGGAGGTACCGGCAGATGTTCTTTGTGAAAGACAATGATTACACAGTGTGCAAAGAGAGATCGAAATGGAGTCCCACAGAGTGCTGGAGAATGTCACCAGTGACTTTATGCATATAGCACTAGTAATACTCGGTGCAAGCATCATAGCCTTCTTTCCATTAGAAACAGGAGACGTGAGGCATAGCTTCCTTTTTCTTCTTCTCTTCCCGTTTCTTCTTGCCACTGTATAGGGTATTAAAAAAAACAGAGTGAAGACAGCCCATACCACAAAAGCTGGAAAGATAGCACTTAAAAATGCCTCAAAGTTACACGAAGAACTGGCAAACCACGATCCTCAACATACATCAGGATTTGTTAGAGGTTGTAAGATGGGTCACTTTGAAAGAGATGCAGCTGTGTTGCACGAGCAAAATAAGTTTCACAGGAAGGGCAGTTCTTGTGTTTGCCAGCATCACAGCTTCACTGGGGACACTTTCAAAGCAAATAAGAGGAACATAATTTTATATGTTGAATTGCAGGTGTGTGGTGTATTATAAAAGGCTTTTTGTCAATATCTCCTAGTACAGTAGAGAGCAGTAAGTAACTGCTGTGTCTCTAGCATTTATGAGTCAGTACAGCCAGGCAAGTGCTCTGTGTTCTACAGCGTGATTACTGGGTGCAGTTGCAAGGGGAAAAAGAATCAATGACTAAGCTTAAATAAATAAAGTAGTTGAAAGGCAGCTACCATCTGGCACCCAGGTATCGGAATACCACTCAATATAGTATTTTTAGTGACTTTCTTACACCTTTTTCATGAGAGTAGCAGGCTAGAAAATCTATTAAAATAGCTCTGATACTCTGATATTTGAAGTAAGCTTGGGTTGTTACATATTCAAACTTTTCTTAAGATAAATTTGTCTCACCTTCATTGTCACCAATGTATTGTATAATTATTCTCAGTTTCTGGAACTGATGCTTTATCTTACAGTCTTTTGGTGACAAAGTTCGCATGTCTTCATTTTTTAATTGGCATTAATGTGACTTTATGTATGAGAAAGGAAGAAGCTTCCTTTTTGTTTGAAATTATTGTTAATTAATTAATTGGAAATGAAACCTTGTAAACTATAGAATCCCCACTGGACTCTGTGAGGAAACCTCTTTAAACACCAGGAACGTGATGCAAAAACGGTGGTGAAATGGTTTGCAGTCAAGGAAAGCTGCTCATGGGGAAGATTCTCTTCATCTTGCCTAGTAGGTGACACCAGGCTGACATCTATGGATTGTGATTTAATTCTGTCTTCACTTTGCCTAAAACAAGCTGATCAAGAAAAGTGTTTTTCAATACTGGCTGTAGTACTGTTATGCCCAGTGCACTAAGCTAAGCAATCACATAGTTAGTCATGTGTTGGCAGAGGGCAATTCTGTTATATTTCACTATTGATCATTAAATCACTCTCAGCGCTGAGTGCCTTCCAGTAATACATCCGATAGCCTGACCGATATGCACCACGTGCGGTTCACGCGCTCTCTTCCATCATCCCAAGGTGAGAACAGCGTTTAGTTTGTCTTGTCATAGGTATAAAGCATCTTTCCATCCAGCTATCTCAAAATATTTCACTGATGTCATAATACTATTCACCCTTTGTTGGGCGGGGGGAGAGAGGCAGTGAGGCTGTGTGACTTGTCTAATTCTGCAGTTAGCAGCTCAGTAGCAATTTTGAGGCAAAGACAGGTTAATTCAGCAGCCTTCTGCTATAGCTACTGACCAATGATATTTGTATATCTCTGTGACTTTGGCTGCCCTTGCAAAGACATTTCCTGAAACCCACTATTGTTTTAGCACTAATAGCAGCTGCAGAAGAAATCTTTTCTGGATGTGCAATTGATATGTAACAGAGGGACATCAGAGGACATCTTAGGCTGGTGCTTTCAGTGCTGCTAGTGTTGTGGTGGTGGAATATAGAGAACTGAGAATTTCTGAGCTACATAAGGTCACTGCGTGAAAGATAATGTTTACCATTCATGTGTTATCCGAGTGCGATCACAACAATTATAGTAAGAACATATGAACTAAACACAGATTTATGTGCTGAAAGTTTTCCTGCTAGCCAAGCTATGAAGTACCTTTTCCTTTAAGATAACAGAAAAGTTAAATAGAACAGAAAGAATCATGGATAGCCAAAAGATAGTTCTCCTTCAAAGTTGACTTATAAGGCATATAAGCAGAAGTACTTATTTTGAAGTGTTTTCTAGATGATGTTCACAGCAAAATGAATGGAGGAAAGCTGCAGATATGTATTGAAGATGTTAAATCCTGATGAAGATAAAAACTTACTTAAAGCTCTATTTCACTTTAATGTAAATATATATAGAGAGGGAATGTGTATGTGTGAATGTGAGAGAGATTTTTGTTGAGGCATGTAAAGTATATTCCTAGGTTTATTTACAAAATTACAAGAATAAAAGGCTGAAATTTCAGCATTTGAACAACAGTATTTGTTTTTGAATTTGCTATATCACTGCTTCTTGGGCAGTCTAGAGTGAGAAGAGATTATAGGAATTTTATCGAAATACTGCATTTTCATTTTGTAGGCATCCACATGAAAGGGTTTTTTTAATATCTTGGTACCTTGAAGTAATCTTTATTCTGAATTTGGGGCATTACTTGATTGTTTGTGATATGCAAACTATTGTGAAAGTCCATCTACTGGCAGTCAAATTATTCCATTTCTCTTTGTGAATAAGACATACCATTTTAAGTGATTTTGCTACTGGAAACCTGGCAAGGGGTAAGGTAGAAGTGATAACAGTGACACAAGAATACTGAACATGAACAAATTTCTTCTCTGAACACCATAAATAATTTAACAGATAGACAATTCAAGAAGAGCATTTGGACTTCTCTGACGCCAGATGCATTTTTTAAAAGGTGCTAATCTTGTAACTCAGCCTACAAAACCTGTAGCTCTGAGCTAATAAGTATGGAGCTCCTGTTGTCATGAAAAAGAAAATTCAGCAGAAACAACATTAATATAGTTAAACAAGCTGCATACAGGAACTTAAGTGGCAATAGAGCTTCCCCTTCTATCACTGCTCCTCCAAGTAGCTTTACATCTACACTGATGTATGTTCATGAGGAAATTCATCCTGAAGTTGCAAATATACCTCATGTAGATGAGAGGAAGGTTGCAATTAAATTTATTAAATTATTAAGTCTTCGTGTATAGGTTTCATAAACCCATTATGTAGTCTAAAATGTCTGGAGGCATAGAAGGTCAGTGTAGGTGTATAACTCAGTATGAGATTGGCTCCTTCTTGTTCATACAGGTTTCATTTTGTCTCTGGCAAGGTAAATTTTTGTGTGAGATTTCTATTTTTTACTGCTTTTGGTCAGATGTGGAGTTCTATAGTGCAACAGCAGACTTCTCACTGGTTTTCAGTGTATTTCAGCACTTTGGAATAATTGTATCAAAAGAAAAATAGTTGTGCAAGCAAAGGAATCTCTGAGCATCAATTAATTTTGTGTGAATTGGTGAAGGATTTGCTTATTATCCCAGACTTAGTTGTATTATCCGCTTGGAAAATAATCACGTTTCTACCCATCTTTCCTTGAATGTTTCAGACAGTTCAGCTAAGTTGTTTATACCCATTTAAATTTTATGTCAGGTCACATGTCATAAAATGTAATAAAATTTAACATAAGTGACAGAAAACACCACATGGTGCTTAAAATTTAAAGCATAATATATTCATGTTAGTATCTGATACTTACAATCAGTTTTGATACTGCAATAATTTGGAAATGCAGATGTGAAGGAGGAAGGGAGATAATTATGATGTATTGGTTAGTGTCACGTGGGTTTATTCAGTTTGTTCCCCATAGTTAATAGTCTCTTATAAGTACAAGAACTTAGTATATCATCTTGTAATTACTGCAAGCTACTATTTTCTTATTAATATTCATTTGCAATGTGATAGTGATATTAATGTTGTAAGTTTAATAAAAAATGGGTAAATTGTTGGAACTCAAAACTGTAATGCAATTCTTATTTATTTGGCTTTTGCCATATCTGTGTTCTGAAACAACACCTTGTGACCTGTAAATGTGAAGTTTGCAAATAATCCAGTTAGTGAAATGCAACTGGATGTAGGATTGTGCTGAAGATACGGGTACCACGGGACAGCAGTCTTTTCCTCAAAATGGGATTCAAAGTATACATAGGAATTAATTACAGGGAGTACTACCTTGCTGCTACTGTGGGTATTTTACTGTAGAAGGAAGAAGGGTAACCAGATGTGTGAATATTTTACACGAGTTGAGCTGTATTATACACAATCAAGAAGCAAGTGCAAGGAGGGCCATGAAGAAGAGATTATAGAATCATAGAATTGTTGAGGTTGGAAGGGACCTTTAAGGTCATCAAGTCCAACCATTAACCTAAACTGACAAAAACCGCTTCTAAACCATGTCCCCAAGTACCACGGCTACCCTTTTTTTAAACACCTCCAGGGATGGCGAATCCACCACTTCCCTGGGCAGCCTATTGCAATGCTGGATAACCCTTTGGGTGATAAAATTTTTCCTAATAGCCAATCTAAACCTCAGCTGGTATAACTTGAACCCATTTCCTCTTGTCCTATCACTTCTCACTAGGGAGAGGTCAGTCCCCATCTTTCTACAACCTCCTTTCAGGTAGTTATCTAAGACTCTAAGATTCCTCTTGTGGAAACTATCAAGGCAATTAATTAGTGAGGCTGTGTTTATCTTGTCATCAAACATGTGATCTGTTTGGCAGCCCAAGTATGTGTTAGAGGCATAGAGGATGATCATATTCTAGATGTCCGTATGCTGATAGGCTTTCCCCAATGGACATGTCTCTAGGCTTTTTCTATATGCCTCATTTACTTTAATTACCCTTTTAATATCACCTACCCATAGCTAAGACAAAGTATCTTTTTATCATATCATTTAATTCGGAAAATACATGGGATTTTCTGCATAGGAATGAATGTAAAGAAATGGACTAGCTTGAAAATACAGAAGGGGCAGAAATAAAATACTTTAAGTCAAGAAAAATACAATCAGCAATCTTTTGAAAGAATAACAAGACTCTCAAATCTTTACAGAATGAGGAAAATACGAGAAATCAGAGCAGTGCGATAATCAAGTTCTTAGAGTTTTGTCTCTTTCACTGTACTTTTTTCCTTTAATACTCTGATGGACTTGCAGAGGTTTCCAGTCTGACATATTTCAAACAGTGTTTCTTCAACCCCTATTCCTGTTCTGGAGTTGTTTCTTCCCTCTTCTTATGGTGAGGTCCCACATCAACTTGATCATTCATTACTATTCTATTTTGGTAAGAGTATTTTAAAAATACTCATAATTTTCAAGATGAACAGTTTAGGTCAAGATGACCTAAGCTACCTATCACTACTGTAGAATGGTAGTTCTGCATTTCTAAGCAATGGAGAATATAAAAATTGACAACATAAAAATGAATGTATTTGTGAATGAATTTAATGGTCTTCCTTCACTGTGGTCACAAATACAGTGAGATTTTCCAGTGATGTATGTTTCCTGAAACCTACCTGTTTTCCTGCTAATATTATTAATCCAGGCTAACATTCTTTATTATCACTGGTAAACAGCCGCCTCCTCCCTTCTCTAAGCATTTGACATCACTTAATGCTAATTAGTTTCTTTAACCGCTGGCATGGACCATAAACTGAAGTTGTCATTAGCTCTCATGTTGTTACCTTTTCAAAAGAATCCTATTCCCACAAGTCTTTATGTCTCTGTGTTTCTTTGCAATATGATCATTTGAGCAACTTTAGACATAAAGGCTAAGCAAACGCAATGTTTAGAATTCAGTGGGGTTGGAACTTGATATCTGTAAGGTCCCTTCCAACCTAAACCATTCTATGATTCTATAACAGAAAGTAAAAACAATTATTATGTTCATATAAAATGCTGCCTTTGAAAGGAAGGGCATAATAGAAGTGGAATGAAATAAAACAGTGGAGTTTGGGCATATTTTAAAGGAATCTCTAATAAGAACTTTTCCAAGAAGCTGTTGGTTATCAATGGCTAGAAATGGTAAATGTAAGTCATAAGTATGACACACACTTAAAAAGGCTTTCAGCAAAAAAAGCTGTTTGTATTCAGCATTGATATAAACCTCATTTAGGATACTGTGCTTAGTGTTGGTCACTTATATAATAATAAAGAAAGTAGAAGCCAGAACAAATGAGAGAGGCTGCCCACAAGGATTACACCGATGAAAGCCTGAACACTGCTTCAGAGAAAAGACTAGTAAATTGAAAACTGAAAGAGGAATATGAGTATTCCTTAAAAATTAGATTAATTTAGTTTGGTAATATGTATGGTTGGACTAGAAATTAGAAAGAGGTTTTCATCACTAGAAGAAAAGAATTCTGGAACAGCCTTTCAAGCCAGAATTGGACAAGAAACCCCAGTTGTTTCAGAACAGAATTGGATAATTTTGTGTGAGATTGTTTGAGATGGTAGGAGTGAACCTGCCCTTAGAAATCTGTTTGTGGTGTGGTAACGTGAACATTCAATACATATTTTGAAAATAATTGCTTCTTTGAGGAGAAAAATAAAAAATCTTGATCATTGTGCTCTGTTAATTTTATGGCGGGTTTTGGTCTTTTTCTGAGCTAGGTTGTGGGCAGGGTATAGTACTGCTTTTCACCACGTAAAGAAATTTCCCATGTGTTTGGGGGGGATGTTGTGTTCAAATGCCTAAAGATAAACTGTTTACCAGTTAGGAGTGAATTTTCTCTTACGTTAGGTTGAGAGGGACTGCTGTTGCGAAGTCTCACAGAAGCTTTTACCTGGGATAATTTGGCCACTCTGCACGATGAAGAAGCTGGGAGTCTACTTGATTTCCTGTAACTGTCTTCCAGCACCACGCTGCATTTTTGAGACTTCTGCAGCTCGCAGTCAGAGCCTTTTAGTTTGTTGTTTGGCATACCTGGGGCCGCTTTACAGTAAGTGCATGCAGGGAGGGAGGAACAGGAGTGGTTTGAGAACAGTAGGAAAAGCACTAAGTCCGTTTTGTGCGAGCAGCAAACGGTAGGTTTGCAAGTGGTGATATGGTATGGCCAGTCTCATGTTCCTAATCATGTTTATATTTTGAGAAAGCACAAGAAAAGAATAACAAAGCGTGACTGAATTACAGAGGGGCAAATGTGAAAGTAGGAAACCAATGGCAGAATAAATCTTACACAGAGTCTAAATTTGATCTGAGAAATCATGGTATGTGTCCCAATGCTTTTCAGTACAAAGCCCTCTGAAGTTTTTTCTTTGACTGGCTTTTTTTTTTCTGATAAATTAAGTAAACAATTAACTTGCATGTTTTTATTTTACAATAACTATTTTAATATCAGATTATCTTTCTGCCTATCTTGATTACCAGTGTTCAGTTCAGTTTTATGTTCGGTTTCATGTTAAAATACGTGCAGAAACCATTGGAGCAACCTGTGTCAAGAAGCAAAGTATCCACTAGTTTGAAAGGGAAATGTGCTCACTAGTGATAAGAATAACATGCATGCTTACTGTGGCATCATGATGTGTAATCCAGTCTGCAAATAAATTAGAATCCAGTCTTTGGAAGCTTTCTTTAAGTATTGTTTTAAACATAGAGTATGAAAAGTCACCAGAAGGTTCAAGTGCTGTTAGTATCACAGGCTGTTTCACCAGCTCTACTCAGAGCAGCTTTATTACAGCAGCGGCCTTAAGTTAGAGTTGGCACACAACTATCATTGCAGGATCCCCGCGGCTTCCGTACAAAATGAACAGAACACAGGACCAATGGGAGTCTTTAATGATCCTTGCTGTCAAAAGCCGCCGTTTATAAGCACTGAACTTTGAAGTTTTTCAGACTGAGAAGTTTACAGAAGATTATTTAAAGTCGTTCAATTTCTGAATAAGGTTTTTTTTTTATGTTATTTTTGTTAGAGAGGTTTATGAAAATTGTTAATTTTGATAACTTGTCCTTTCACTTTGATAAAATGATGTTTGGATTTATAGTAGTATGTCTTTCCCAACAGTTATGATCAAGCAGCAGGCTTAAAGCTATCTTGTGACTCAGTCCAAATAGTTTAATTTTGGTATACAAAGCATGGAATTTATTTGGTTTATAACACAACATTCATTGAATATTAGCTTTGAAAAAACGAATTGCATTGTAACCAATTGCTGCCAGTGAGTGTTAAAAAGCTGGGCAAATAATGCAGTTTTTCTTTGAGTGCTTTTCTGAGGTTTTAAACCAGTTGTCATCTGCTATATTCATATCCCTGTGCAAGTTTTCGGGTTGAAATTCATTCCTTTGCACAACAGCACAAGATCTGTGCACCATGCAATTCCTAAAAGTGTTATCTTATTTTGGTACCGACATCTTTGGGGGATCCTGTATTTTTCTCTACATAGTAACTAAAATATACCATTCCTCTCATGACTGACAAGTAGTCACTTGATAACTATAGTCTTTTCAATAAGAAGACGAGATCTATTCTTCATGTTTGTAACTTAATAGTAAGCAAGAGTATGTAATTTCTCACAGAGGTGTTTGCCAACAAATACATTTGGAATCAGTGAATCATTTTTAGGTTGAATCTTGGTGTCAATTTTAGTATATTTGGATATTTAATCCTCTGAAGTATCTAGACTCAAGTTTCAAAGCTCTTATAGTAGTTTCTTAATATGCAACGTTAATAATTTGTAAAAAAATTTAGTTTGTTTTATTTTGGTTTGTGGAGGTTTTTAGAGGGATGTGGGGTAGAATCAGCCAGGAATGTTACATTACTATGCATCTCTTAAATTGTTGAATCACATCACATACTGAAAAATTTGAAGTATATCCAGTTTTTAATATTGGTTTGTAGAATAAATAATTAAATAATTTTTAATAAAGTCCTAAACAATTTTCACAGTAAATCTGAACTACAGAAATTGTAGTGAGAAAACAGTGCTACTAGTGCTGCTTGTGTCAGACTGTTTTTTCCTGAAAGAGATGAAACTCTCGAATGAAACCGAAGCTTCCCTCTTACTGATATCATCTGTTTCCCTAGAAGAAACGTGGATTAGTTCATTTTCAAGGTAAAAGAAAGGAAGCATAATTAAGTTACAAGAAGTTGTGTAGGAAGTCTGATACAGAGCTGGGAACAGGACTGTGAAGACTGAGGTACATGACACATGTTTAATCCAGTAGACCACGCTGCCTCTTGCAAATTGCTTAAAATCTCTTTACTTAGGTAGACCAACTGTAAAATCCAGCTAATAAAGCTTAACCACCCTTGTAAAGTGCTTTGAGGTCTATATATGAAAAAGCACTATGTGAATGTAAAGCAATGACAGACTGGAAGGAAGATCTGAGTGATTTATTTGGGAAATGCTGTGACCCAGGGAGTAGTTATTGACTATGAAGCTGGAAGATGGGGATTTTAATCTTGAGTCTCATGCTTTGGAGTGTTTTGTACTGGGAGGAGAGCTGTCCTGACTGCATATGTAGATATTTCTAGTGATGAAGCTGTTATGAGTGAACAGAATAGCAGCACTACAGCTATGATCATAAAATGGTTTAGGTTGGAAGGGACCTCAATGATCATCTCGTTCCACACCCTCCCTGCCCTGGGCAGGGACACCTCCCACCAGCCCAGGTTGCTCCAAGCCCCATCCAGCCTGGCCTTGAACACCTCCAGGGATGGGGCAGCCACAGCCTCTCCGGGCAACCTGGGACAGTGTCTCACCACCCTCACAGGAAAGAATTTCTTCCTAATATTTAATCTAAATCTCCCCTCTTTCAGTTCAAAACCATTACTTGTCATCCTATCGCTGCACTCCCTGAGAAAGATGCACTCCCCATCCTTCCTGTGGGCCCCCTTTAGGTACTGGAAGGCCAGTATAAGGTGTCCCTGGAGCCTTCTCTTCTCCAGGCTGAACAACACCAACTCTCTCAGCCTGTCTTCATAGGAGAGGTGCTCCAGCCCTCCAATCACCTGCGTGGCCCTCCTGTGGACCTGTTGGAGCAGGTCCAGGTCTTTCTTATGTTGGGGGCTCCAGAGCTGGACAGAGTACTCCAGGTGGGGTCTCACCAGAGTGGAGTAGAGGCACAGAATCACCTCCCTCGACCTGCTGGTCGCACTGCTGGTGATGCTTATGAGTTCGGCCAGTATTACTCATCCCTTCCGGAATTTAATACCCTCTGATATAGATTTCTAAAGTTTTTCCTTTATTTAGTACAGAAGAGAAACTGAAATAAAGCTGACTTCTAAAACTGGAAAACTTGACTTTCTCATAAAGCATTGTTTAAAAGCATAGTAACGTTGCTGCCTACCAGTAAGGACGTTTCCTCACCTGTCATACCATGCACAACAACTGAGCACTTAAAACAAGGAAATGAATAATTAGCATCTCCAGAAATTGTACACTAGGCAGACAATGAAATATTCCTAGTAAATTCCACATTATTACTTATTAATGGAATGGTTTATACTCCTCCATTTACTCCATTACAATTAGCACATCTTATCCATGTGCATCAGAATACCACCTTCAGCTCTCTGCAGGCTGCTTAAAGAAAGCAGTCAATGGTAGTATGTTAATAGGATAAAAAAGTATTTTATGTAATTTATTTCTTTTTTCAAATGTGTAAGCAAATTATATCCAGGACCACTGGAAATAGAGGATATAGTGTTGGTAAGCTTTGAAGAATTTAAGACGTGATGCTTGTAGTATGTGTAATAACAAAAAACAGGAGTCTTCTGGAGTTTTATAGTATCAATTTGCAAATGTTAGTCATAGATTTTTGCCTCCTTATTCTCAACTGTATTGGGCTTCCATAAAGACAGGGCTTGTATGGAAACTTCAGCATCGAAAAGCCCAAGAGAATAATACCTTTTGCCTACTTTGCAATAGAGAACACATTTCATAATATGCATATCTGCTTATGCAGATACTCGTACACTGACCTAATTGAAAATCTTGATCTGCCTCTAATTTAAATATCAGCAAAGCAGTAATCGTAGCAGTGAATTCAGTAAAACTTCTGTAACAACAGTGGAGCATCATAACATTTTAAAGCTGTGCTAAGCTTTAAGTTATGTGTGACATTCAGAATAATTTTGAAAGAAGTATCATTTGTCATTGATTAGATGAGAGAAAAGAGATTTAGGCAACCTTACAAAAAGCATTGATTCCTATGTTTCTTCTGTGAAAGACAAGTATTGACCAAGCAAACTACAGGAAATGCACATGGACTTTTTTTTTTTTTCTGTGGGTACCTCTGTATGCACACATGGCTAAAAGGCCTCTTGGATAAAGAAGTCATACTATATTTAAAGTAGCTGTTTGGGAAACATAACCTTACGTTTCCAGTTAGTGTGGCTTTATTGTATATGGAAAGTCTTTGAAAAACCGTGTGCAGTATCTCCATCTTGTATTCTAACTGAGGCATTTAAAGGCAGCTTATAGCCATTGAGCTTTATCGCTGACCTCATATTTATAACAAAGTAGGAAAAAGAATTTGATTCCTACTTACTAATTCACAATGGTTCGCAGTTCTGATGCTGCATGTCATTGACTGTGGTTTCCATCTCTTACATTAGACGCTACTATATACTTTGCAATGTAAGCACTCTTCGAAGCAGGTCAGTTAATACATCTTCATAGATAATCTCAAATAACTTGTAGGAAGTCTGGGGAATGCTGAGAGCATCAGAATTAGCTACCAAAGAGTCCAGGTTCCCAGTCCTTGGACATCCACAAGGTTGTTCAAATGGTAGATGAAGTTCGTCTGTCAAATACTGGTTTTGTAATCACTAAATTATTTGTAGTTGTTCAGGTCCTGTTACTTGGTGAACTTTAGTGCTAGTGAAATAAGGAAGTAAAGTATGTGCTATTCAGAGGGGCCTTTGGCATGGCTGTCTCAATGGTTCTCTCATGTGGTGGAGTTTTCTCTCTACTGAACAGTTTTAATGCTTCTGTTTACCTTAGTTTCCATTTCTCGGGTTTTGTTCAATTCTTCACTGCCTCATGCCACTAGTTAAAGTGTAAGCAAACTGTTCCTAGTGTTCAGCAAAAAAATTTCATTCCTTGGATAAATGGCAAAGCAACATTTTCTTCCCTTGTGAGCCGGTATCCACTAAAACTAAGACCAGTTTATAAATTCTACTAGTTATTCCTGGGAATTTTGTGTTCATGTTTCCAGTGCCTTTTTTGGCCAGAGAAAATCCTCACTGAAAATCTTCCTTTGTATTCGATGTTTCTCTTGAAGTGTCATGGTTTGACCATTAGTCTTTCTTGCTCACTTGTTCCGTTTGGGTTTAGTTCTCTCATTAACTTGCCTAAGGAAGTGTGTCTGGGTGTTTGTTGGTTATTTAGAGGGTTTTACCCATATAAAAGGCAGATGCATGATGTCTGCTTTAAAGGATCAGTATGAGATCGGTACACTGTTTTTGAAAACAGGAAAACAAAACTAATAAATGAATACCGTAATGGCTAAATAGCCTAGGGACCAGGGTCCCTTAAGGGTGGGGTTTATATGACAGTAATGTAGTCTTCACATGTGAGAATTGATCCAGGACTTCATATATCTCATCCTAAAGACAACATGGACTTCTGGTTAGGTAACGGATACCAGTAGTCCATTAACTACACAGACTGCCACTTCACTGACCGTTAAGAGAACTAGTGACTTCAGGCTGTGATACAGACCTGGACTGTACACCAAAGCCAAGTGGTATGAATCTATCGCTCTTTAAGATGTTTCACTGGCTTAAAACTGATTAGTTTTCTGCCCGCGTCCCCCAGTTATGAAGAATCTGATATTTATGTGACGTCACAGTGTAAACTGAAATCTGTAGCTTAAGGTTGATGGATCTTTAAACAACCCTGTCATTTGAGTTATCCTGTGCCTGTAGATGGTACCATAAAGAAACAATGCTGAACATGATTGTGCAGACACTATCTGCTACTTACTCTGTTTCCTTAATCCTTCCACTCTTATTATGAAATATAATCCTATTTTAATCTTCCTTTCCAGTTTTACAGATGTACTTCTATGTACAGTCTGTATTATAGCAATTAATATTGTATCACTATTAAATGAGATTTTGTCTTTTATCTTAAAAAAAGGTAAAATTGGATATAGAATTGCAAACAATATTGGAAACTGTTATTCTAATCGTTGCTGAAAATGTGTCACCATTTGCCCCTTTCTTCTCTTTTTAAGAGTGAAAACACGTGAAAGTAATTGCTCTGCTTTGTGGAACACCGATAGGAGAAGAAGATTGTGCTTGGCAGATATTTTGTGCTATCCGTTGCTTTATGTCACAATTTTAAGTCACTGAATAAGACGATTGTAGTTACTACTGCCCTCTTTAAAGATAAACCCTCTCACAATAATTTTGCTGTAATACAGTATTGTCAGGAAATGCAATATGCTTTACCTTCATGAGAAAACCTCTCTAATTGGAATCATTGGACCTTGACTTACTTGTCACAGCTATATTCAGGGTGAAGATGAAATCTTTGAGAAGCCTGATCGTGAAAATTAGACCATGGCTTCTCTGAATAAAAATATTGTAAGAGTACACATTCATATGCAAGATCTTTCTGCTTAAAACTTTTTTTCCCCCTATATGTGAGGAGAACAATGGGCAATGGGGAGGGAAAGAGAGACAGACTTGACGGCATTTGAACAGTCTGACTTGTTACAATTCAGTAATTAAAATACAGAAAAAAAAAAAAAAACAACTACTCTTGTTTCTTGTGCTGGAAGAGTTAATAAAAATCTCAGTCTTAAACTTGGGAACAGGTGGGGGAATTGCAGCTAAAGCCATTGAGCTTAATGAGAATTAGTCATGCATTCTGATTGTTCAGATATTGGATGAGGGACCTGCAAGGCAAGTGCTTTTCCTAAGCTCCTAAAGTCTGGATAATAAATAGAAACAAATCATCTTCTAGTGATTAGTAGACATGTATATAGAGAATTCATAACAGAAAAACAAGACGGTTACATTGCAGTGTAACAAAGTCATAGCTGAGGCCCCCTTTCTCTATATCATATTATTATTGCTATTATTATTATTTAAGAACACTGGGAGATGGTCGTTAAAGTTTTCCTAAAATATGGATGAATAAAAGGTAATTAGCTCAACAACAAGTGTGTGGGTTACACTGTCTTGTGCTGTGGGTCAGAAAGCACAGTTGGTGGAGGTTAGCCCAGGAAACGGAGGAAAGCTCAGAGTTAGCTTTGCGTGCTTCAGAGGTTGGCACACATGCCAAGTAACTGATGTCGTGAAAGATACAAAACATATACTATGTTGATTCAATAGCACAAAAAATTCATGGAACCTGTGGTATGCAGGAGATCTATTGAAGATGGTGGAAAAATTCATGGAATTAGCCAGTCAATTATTTTATGCATTGGTATTCCCCAGAAAAGAACATCATTTTATCTGAAATGATCTTTAGGTTATGTTCCTGTGATTACTGGTTCGACTAACTCATCGAAAGTTTTCAAAGCACTGACTGGACAAGTTTTTATGTTGGGCTAAGGCTTTTGACTCATTTTTTTAATACCTGACGCACTTTTCTCAGTAACTTGTGCGTATCCAACTCTAAGAATTTTAATATCTTTCATCATTATAATGTAAACCAATAAGATCAGTATTTTATAAGGATGTATTTTGTTGGTTTCTAGGAGACTTAGGTGACTGGTTAGTGCAAAGCTAAAGAAAATACTTGCTGTGATATAATGGGTTTACATTACATTGTGCTCAGAAGGTTGGTCTCGGAAGACCAGCTCTCAATGAAAAAAGAATAACTGTTATCTCATTTAAAAAGACGCTGTATTATACACTGCTAGCCTTGTTGTCACTCTCGCTTGCATGTAATGGAGAGCACTAGAAAATGAGCATTGACTCTAGTGAGTGGCTCTAAAAGGTCTGTTTAGGCTACCAAAATATTGAGGTAGAGTAGTGTTAAATGAGGAAAAAAATGAATTATTAAAACTCAGTGCATGACTTGTTATGTGTTGAAAGTGTACGTAAAACCTTTGCTGATGCACTATGCAACTCGTATACTTAAGTAGAGGTTTTTATGACAGAGCTGAAGGAAAAACATAAAATCAAAAAAGAAATTACTAGAGATTAAATAGTTTTTATTGCCAAATCAGCAACACACACAGCTAATGGAAAATATTTTCTACAGACAGATGGGATAGTCAGCTATCCCAGGAGCATAAGTATGAAGTATGTGTTAAGATTCTCTTTTATACATTTGCATATAAATATAAACATCATTAGTAGGGGCTAATTGCCCTGTAGGAACTAAAATGTGAGGATTAGCATCTTCAGGGTTGCTGGTTTGGGTTTTTTAATTTTTTTTTTTTTTTTTTTTAAAGTATCTCTATCACCCATCATGTTTGGTACTGCATGGCTGCAACAGATAATTGCTACCATTAAGAATCTCAATCACAAAATCAGAACCATTTGGAATGGCTTCCAGGGCCACCCAGCACAGTAAGTAACCATAGAAAATGACTATATTAGTTGTTTTGCTCATGCATATTCATAAGGGCACTTGATTTGAGTTTCATAGTAGGGGGCATGTAAAAGCTCATCCACAGATTAGCCTCTACAGAAGACTGAACATCAAAGGTAAGAAGAAATCATACATCATAAAAATCTTCCTAAAAAGCAACGCATAATGCTAAGAATTATGTATTTTAGCTCCTCAGAGAAAAATAGCATTGTAAAAAAATAAAAATAAAAAAAAAAAAAAGGATTTTAAGTATTTAGCGTCTTCAGTTGTCCTATTGATGGAAAAGGTCAAGGATTTATCCTGTACAAAGGCTGGTTAATATGCCACATTGCTGGTCAAAGAGCAGGTGAGTCATCTGTGATGAATACCCCTGACTTGTATATAATATTTGGGAGTCTGTAACATGTATGACAAAGACAGTGGTATTAGCACAGTGGTTTCATTTAAAAAAACTACTTATGCTTCAAATATTGCTGTGTTATTTCACACTTGAGGTGTTTGATTTCACTCTTAAGCTCGGACAAGACCTTGTTGACATTTAAAAAAAAACAACCAAACAAACCAAAAGCCCATGTTCGTGACATTCAGCTAATGTTTGTTGTTGCATAACAAATGTGTTAAATTATGAATTAGAAATAGTACAAAGAAATATTCCAGAAATCTTTCAGTTTTAAAAAAACATAGAAACCTGATTTTATCTAAAAATGAAGTGCTTATTGTTGAAGTATAACATCTGCATAACATAACACTTAGCACGCTTTCTGCCTCCCGTGACCTACCCAGTGTGGATGTAGAGCTGGGATCTGGGAGTCACCAATTATTGGCTGGAGTGGGTTTCCAGACAGTTATGACTACCTTTGCTGGGTTTAATTTGCTTATTCTGTACATTTTCCAACTCATCTGTCTTTTGCTGCTTCTCTCTCTGGTTCTTATTTTTCTGTTAACTACTCCTGGCAGCTTCTTCCCTGTCAAATGACGTGTACTTTTTGATATGGTTTCTTAGAAAATAGCACTGGGGTTGAAGAAGGATTCCTTGCCTAGCGTATCCTGCTTACCTAACTTTGGCCTGCATTGTTATTTTCACACATATCATTCTCTTCACATATAGTTGGTCAGTGCCATATGGAGAATTCTTCTCTTACTTCACAGTGCTGCTTGACACAGTGGGCCCTCGTTTCAGGAAAGGGGAACTTTGTAGTTCAGTTACATGTGCAAAGTCAGGAAAGACCTTCCAGCAGCAGCTTAACTCATCTGTAGTAAAGTAATCTCAGTGTCAGCTGCAGGAAACTACAGGAGAGTGACATCCACTGAAAAGCTGGGAGAACCAGCTACAGGAAGTTAGTTAGGAAAAAATATAGCTCTAATTTTCTTCAGGCAAAACTTTCAGCAGCTTTATGTCAAATTTGTGGAGAGTTTCAAGATGACCAAAGCCATGTTTTCTGGCATATTTGCTATTCATCAGGAGTTGCTATTTAAAAGCTTACAGTAGGCACCAAGCTAACAGAGATTCACATACTAGAGGCATTGCTGGATTTGACTGAGCTTTTCCAGCTTCAGTCCCAGCAGTAATAGATTCTCAGGGACATTGCGTTACAAAAGTGTGAAGAGGATGAAAATTGAGTTAGTATGACAGAACGCACACTTTTAAACTTCTGCCCTTACTTTCCTTACCTGTTGTTGTCTCTCCTTGCATTTATTTACGCATTCATGCCATAGGTTTTAATGCCACTGTGGGAGGAAAAGATTTTCTGTCCCCTTGTAAAGCACCATGCATTCTTGTGTTGCTAAATAAGACATTAAGATATAGCCACATTAACGTCAGCAGCTCTTATTTCATCACCAGTCGGGCTGGGGAGAGTCCCAAGACTAAAGGACGAAGTCTCAGCTGACACAGTCGCTAGCAATGCCTTTCTCTATGGAAAGCGAAATCAGTACCTTGTCAGCTGCACCGGATAGACCCATTTGTTCATTGCTGCATTTGCTACCAGAACAAAGCCTTCAAGTGGACTGCCTGCCTAAGAGGCAAATGTAATTGCAAAAAATGCCTACAAACCCTGCATAGGGTGTCCAGCCCAGTAAGACTGTATTTCTGTATGAGCTAAACGGAGGGTGGGGGGGAGGGGAGGAAAAAAAAAAGGCATGATCAGTAGATGTGATGAACTGTTTGTGGTGAAGGATATTGTTCTCGCAACAACATTAGAAGCTACCCGTGAAAATTTCTAGTGGAAATCAGCAGTTCTAACTGTAAGTGATATTAAGGTGTGTGGTGACCTCTGTGACTGACATAGTAGATGAGATGGAACATAACATGTTTATGAAAGTGTTTATAAGGGGTATTTCTCTGCACCATCAAGGGGAAGAGCATTCCCAGTCGTCAGGCACTGTGAGACTAATTCCCATGGAAGTATAAAGCCTCTGTCTTCAGTAGACTAGTACGAGTGGGGAAATCCTTCAATCCTATCCACTGCAGTAATTGGAATAAGATGCTTCTGGTCTCCTGACAGTCTGAAGTTCAAAGAAATTTCAGCATTAATTGGCTGTGCTTCACCCATTCATGAGTTTGAGTACACGCCAGATGAAACATCTCACATACAACTGTGTGTATAGCAGATTACAGGCCCTGTTCTTATGGAGGGGCACCAAGTAAAACAGACTTTCCAGATTATTCATAACGTTGTGGTATGCCATGGTTAAAAACAAACTGCAGTGAATAATTGCAGTAAATGTATTTTTTCCTCAGAAATTTTAATTAAGCTGTGTCCAAATCAATTTTCTTTGTAAGGATATAGCTAATGGATTCTTTGTGTGTGATAAACTCGGCAGACTTCCCTTTTGTGAGCATGTGTGAGGAACCAACTGGTTTACATGCAGTTGTGTTTGAAGCAGGAGTATCTGCTTACAGCTGTTACTAACTATTCCTTTTAGTGAATGTAGTAAAATACAGGCTATTCTGAAAGGCAATTCAACCCTTATTTGACCTTCATCCTTATAATTATCTCCAGTATTGTTATCATAAGAAAATATTATTCAAGCACATGACAGCTGTGTGGGGAAAAATATGGGAAAGGGAACAGAGAAAAAATAAGATCATAACATAGTTAGACCACTATAAATAGCCATAGGTTTAAAAAGTGTATCTTAAATACGTTAATTATATAATATAAAAGCATTTCAAAACATTCTGCTATTTCAGCATTCTCTAATTGACAGAACATCATCACAGAATAGGAGACAATCAGCAAACTGATGTTCATATTGTGTTAGTTTGCAATGCTCCAGTGTGCTGCAGTGACTTACGGCTCAGCCATGCAGTGCACGAATCTTCAGCTCTGTGGAGCTCAGAGTAAAATGGAAGGCAGATACGTTCAAGAAGCAAAATATGAATGTCACTTTGGGTTATTTATGTGCAAGTTAGAAAGTTAAATATGTTTAAGTGTACACATGAAAAGAGTAACGATTCCCCATCAGTCACTAAGAAATTTAACGTATGCTTAATCCAGGCTTTCTGAAGATGATAATTTTAGCATAAAGGTCATAGGTAACACAATAACTAGTTAAATAAAATTCACTTCATATTTTGAAATTATTGCTTGATTTGAGAAAGTGGCAGTTGTAATTTGAGTCAATACTATAAAAAAAATTAATTGTTCCAAAATTAGGACAAAAGGGCATATTTTCAAGACTGGAAAACTATGAAGCCATTTCGGTAATATCAAAACACCTCAGTTAGATTTCTATATTAAACCAGGCATATACTTGTATTCGGCATATACCGCTATTGCTATGTATAAAGACTATTGTATATTTTAAAGTATGATTTAATGCAATGTAGTAAAAAGGTTTGGTTCTTTTTTTCATTTTGATAGTTTTGCTCATCAGCACTATACTCCTAAAAAATACTTTATTCCAATAATGCAGTTTTTATGAAAAACTATTCCACTGAAAAATTTTGGTTACATTTATTCTCAGGGTTATCTCATTCTCAGTGCCATCTAGTCTCATCATTTTGTCATGTGAAAGTGCAGAGACATAGCACATAGAATCATGTACCTCTTCGAGTCACAGCAAATTGATCAAATTCTTGCCTTACTGGAAATCTAAGTGGATTAGGGAAAGTGGATTAGGTGGTCAGAAATGACTTTTTTAAAGTGTTCACACATTGCATTTTGCAGATGTCAAAGTAACTATTTAGTCTGGAAGTTGTTTGCTTGATAAAATGAAATGTGAATGAGAGTTAATAGAAGATAGTCCTAGTGTATGTTTGGGAGGGAAGAGGATATTCCATCTTCTTTTCCTGATGCCCCCTATACTCCAGCCCTAGCGTGGTCTCCCAGTGGTACTGTAACTCAGCACAAAAATCACTGTATCAATACTGCACACTAAAGTCTAGGCTCAAAGCTTTAATGACGAAAAGGCTTAGTTATTGCTGGAGAGTTTCCAAAGAGATGTGGTAAATTAATACAGTTGTTACAGTTGTGGTCGTCTTAAACTCTTGCTGCATGATCCATATTCTGGGTTGCCAGATGTGATGAAGTTTACTGAAGTATTGTAGTTCAAGTATTTCTTCACCGGTCTTCTATATTGCAAAGGTTTTCAATTTGAGGATTTTGTTTAGTTGGTTTCTTTGTTAAGGCGGCTGTTCATTGGTAATAATCAGACTTGTATCACCCAATTAAAAAATGGATGGAATTTTGGAGGTAGACATCTTTCATTCTGTTGACTTCATTGCAAAACTTGAAAATCTCATTGAAATATCTGGTGAAAGAACTATGGAGTCGGTGAGATTTAGATAGTGATATAAGTGAGCACCTAAATGCTCTTTTGGTCTGGGGCTTGTCACAGTAAGTTAATGAGGACTGAACATGAACTAAAACAAAGCGGGAGAAGATAATGTTCCCTTTCTAGCGTAAGTTGTATGAATCCTATGAACACAGTAAGTTGAATTCACAGAAGATTGCGTTGTATTTCCTGGCTGGTCTAAGTTCTGTTATGTGTTCAACAAAATTATTTCTGTTTAGCTACTCACTGCTTCCCTTTGACCACCTTAAAATTACTGTAAAAAAATCCAATTCTCCCAATTTTCAGAATATGCTCTGAGTGAAAATTCTGTATCTTGGCAACCAGGAAGGGACAGTTATCCTCTGGAAAAAAGTCATCCTATCTGCCAAGATGAATTTATTATCATAATTCTTGCAAAGATATGTGGGTTTGTTCCATGGTTCTTCCTTGGCTCTCTTTACTGTGAGAGATATCCCAATTCATTGATACGTAAATTGTGCAAGTTACAAAATTTAGCCCTTAAGTGAATCTTGGTGAAGTGGGTTTAATTCAGTTCTAAGAAGTTCATGTCTGGTGGTATAGTACAGCTCCTTATAGCATTTAAGATTTTTTTGTGCTTAGAGAAAAGCAATACTCAATTTAAGAAATCTTGATTTAAGATTACTCTGTACCAGAATATGTACAGCTTAGCATTTGTGTATTTTTCCATGTCAGAGAGGCACAAAAGAAATATTGTGGACATAGAACTACCCCCAGTAAAATGGCAAGAGTTTTAATGCAAAGAACCTTCTACTTTCAATAGATAGCTGCTATTGCCTAAGAAAACAGTTAAATAGAAGTACCTTTTCTTTTTCTTTTCTAAGCCTTCAGTCTTATAATTTAAATTATAGAAGAAAATATTAGTTCTTTGTATCATTGTTCATTTAAATGCAGGACATGGACTTGAAGCAGAAAAGATAGCGGGATATGTGAAAGCGAGTCTGAACTTCTGAATTACATTACAGAGGTTTAAATTCTTCTTTGAAGGATGAAGACAGAAGCAGACTTAGGTCTGTAAGATTAGCCACAGGAAATCATCAGCTAAATTAATAAGTAATTTGAGAATGAGTGAATGGAATAGTACAATTTTAAAGACAGGCATTAGCTGGTTAGCCTAGGTTAGACTTTCTTTAGAAATGGTAATAAAACTTCTTTTTCGGGTTGTGCCAGCATGTGACCTTCTCATAGTGCTGATGTCAATCTAAGATTAATGCACAGGGAACACAGTCCAGTACAAAAGCACGGACTGAATGCGCTTGGCGTTCCCCCGCCAAGCGCTCTGTATTTCCTTCCTGGTTTGGGTTAGATTATCACTTAGCTTGGAGAAAGCAACGGTGGTAAGATGAGCAGCACAGGAAAACTTGTGATTGTTGTGTTTTGTTGTTTCTTCCCATTTAAGGTAATTCTTACTCTATTTAAGCTATCAAAGGATCTGGCAATTACAGAAGAGTCCTGCCTGAAAGGAAATCTTCTGGGTTTTCTCAGCTGAGCATTTCTCAGCTTTGAGACAATTTCAGCAGTTACAAAAGTAGGAGGAGGAGCCCACTAGCAGAACAGTTGTCTTATGGGGCGATGGGAGCGTTGGAGTGCAGTCAGCAGTGGCTGCGTGGTGCCAGGCTGCTGCGGTGCCTCCTGGCAGGGGCCTTGCCCCGACTCCCACCTTGTGCCATAAGTAATCACAGCCTCAGCTGCACAAGGTGAAAACTGAACTCTGCAAAGAATCTGAACTGAATAAATAGCAAAACTTATTCATATGCAAATGAATTTCAATCAATTTCAAAATTGTATTCAATCAAATTACTTCTTTCAATATTCCATACTTGTCACTTGCTATCTCCCTATATCTACTACATTTTGCACTCTAAACGGGTGATTATAAACAGGAACAGGGTTTAAATACGTCAGCGAGGCTGGCTGTCAGTATCAAGATGGCTCTTTACCAATTCCTACTCAAACCTTTAAATCAAAACATATTTTTGGTAATTTTCATAAGTGTTTTCTTTACAGTAAGGTTCCTGTATTTGAAAAAAATCCCACTAATGTTACGTGAAAAAAATAGAAATAGTTTTGAAAAACACCACAGCAAATTTGGAGTTTGTACTTGAGTAAATATTCCCTTGTACTTGTTTAGGGTATCTTACTCAGTTTTAGTGTTGTTGTGTAGTAAATTTCAAAAACTAAAGAAAGGAAATTTTCCCACTGCTTAGGTTTAAAGGCCTGACAATAAATCCTTGTTACTTCAATATTTTTTTCATTACCAAGTTGTTATAGGTTCATGCCTACAATTATGCAAAGATATACGTACATCATTATTCATTTGGGGGCAGTCAGCTCATAATAACCTGACATTTAGTATTTTTAAACCTGTGACCATGGTGCAAACGGGTTTCATTGTATAAAATGGCTATACGCATTTCAAGGTCAGTTATGGGAAAAAAGAAGATAATCTGAATGCCCTTCAGAAAAAATGAAGACCATATTAATAAGGTAAACCACATAAAATCATAATTTGGAGATTTGCTATATATATTTTTAATCAGTCAAAGAATCAGGCCGATATATTTTAATGTACTTGGACTGATGAATCATTTCCATGGAGGGTGCATTGTCAAATACCTTTTTGTCAGTGAGAAAGGTTGGTTGCCTTCTCTGTAATTCACTCTATTTGTAAACCGGGCTAATTACAGTACTCTGTTCAAAATGATAGCACCCTCTAGTGTGAAAGGACGCAGTAAAACCTCTAGTAATACAAATTGCTATTACAATTTTCTGTGAATTATAGCTCTTCTACAGTATTTCTGTTAATATTCTTTAAATACTTTCTAAAACAAGCATCCCTTTATTTCCAAAAAAATTTTTGGATACGTAAATTGCTTCCTGTGACTTTGTCAGGAAGTTCTTAGAAAGTAATATTAATATTACTTAATATTTAGTCTTGTAACTGGCTGTTTCTATTAGATCTTTGCAAATGAAAATGTGTCACACTGAATCTTGATGCATTTAAATTCCTGTGTTTCACTTTTCTTCATCCTTAAAATGTATTTTTTTAATTACCCAGGAACTAAATAGTAACATGTGCAATTTTTTAATTCATATAATAGTAAATGTAATATTATTTACAAATTTATAAGAGCCATCTCCTCAAGTGTGATGAGTAGCCTGACTTGAAAACAGTGGCTTATTTATTTATTTATTTTAGATTTTCTTTATTTTGGGCAGGCTTAATAGTGAATCCAGATATGAGTTTCTTTAATACTCCTCTTTTCATAGAAAAACACCTTCATAAAAATGAAAATGATGCCCAGAGTGTGGAGTTCAGGTCCTCCAAATCAGTGTCAGAGATACAAAAAAGGGTTGCTTTTGTCTCCCTTAAAGTCCCTGGAAAACTCAGCTCTTGTTTACATGTTGGACTCTTGTACAGTGTGAAACTTCACCCGCAATCAGAAATTATAAAACATGTCTACGTTTGTCCTTTAAAATAGTTTTTATTCTAGTGGATGGGAGTTTATCAAGATCTTCTGTAATATGGGCAGTTTCACCACTGAGATGGCTGTCCTAATAGTTGACATGAGTTACTTTCATGTAGTCAGCGACATAGACAACATTTTCAGTGATGAGATTTCCAAGTATTTCTTCAGTTGTTTGGAAGGAAAAGGAACTCATGCACAAAAATACCAAGGAATTCTAGAGTAGGATCAGTGTTCTTCTGCATTTAAGGCAGGATTTTCTCAGTCGTTAACTTTTCTTTCACAAATAGAATGCAACAAAAGAAAAGTGCACATATATAAACACACATGCCTCTCTTCTGTGCTGCTGAAGCCTTTGTTGTGACTGGTGCTACTAGGTGTTTCGTGGTAGAAGGAAACATTAAGACTTGATACTACAACTTTTATAATATATCTACTTCCACTTCTGCGCTTATATTAAAGTTTAGCTCTTTGTGTTTGTATGACTGAAATGAAAGTTCAAACCAGTGACTCACTGTCATAGAATAGGTTACTGGGTTATTAATATTTTAACATTTTCCTTTGGCAAATAGGAAAGCAATTGTAGCTAAGTATAGGACTTAAAAGAAATAAACTGCTTCTGGATGTAAGTAAGGTAATTGTTGTCTGATCCAGTAGCATTATTTTGAGAGTTACATATCAAAGGAGGGAATAATATTTCTCATACTCTAATAGGACCCCTTTCTACATGAGTCACATTTGATAAAAATCTCTTTGAGAAAAAGATAAAGTTCATCTTAAATAATAATGATTTGCATATTCCTATTATGACAGCTGCATTATTCTGAGAAGTGTGCTGTGCTATTTCTATGGCTTCTGAAAACAAAAAAGGTGAATTTCAGACTGTAAAAAAATCTGAACAAATGTTCTCAGCATGTAATTAGGCCATGCATATCATGAACATTGTTCTTGTGACTGCTTTTATAATTTTTACATAGTTATTTCAGAAAGGATAAAAATTATGCATGCAGTCTTTATTATATTACACACATAATTTGGAAAAAAGCATTTCTCTGCACTAAAAATAATAAATTAAAGAAATAGATTCATTGTGTCGAGAAAAATGTATTTCTTGAGCCTCAAATAATTTAATTCCTTTTTATTCTATGCAAAAAGTAATTTTCTCCTAGGGGGAAATTATTGCTTAACTACTGTTATGTATTCACTGGCAGTCTTAGCCACTCAGCCAAAGATAGTTCTAAAAAGGAAGTAGAGAAAGTAGATTGAAGTGAAATCCTTAAACTAAATATGAAAAATAGAAGACTTAAGTCTTTATATGTTTCTTTCACAAAGAATCCGTAATGTTCTTGACATTAGAAAACCATTTAAAATAAAACTGCGGTGACTTTATCTTTGTCCCGTCATGATTATTTAATGTCTGATCATTTAGATGTTTATTCCTGTGAGTACCTTTGCTAATTTCCAGTATGGGGCACACTNGGAAATCCATCTTAAAATATTTTCATCCACTATTTGTTTTGCTTTCGTTATTGTAAGATTAGGTTAATGACTGGAGGATGGGGGGGGCTGTTAAACTGGTTTTAAGTAGAAACAATTTTCATAGCTGTCATTGCTGACATGCTTGGATACCAGCATTGGAAGTCGTTATAAGCTTATAATAACTCCCCACTCATGCAGCTGAGACTGCTACTAAAGAAGATGGCATTCAAGTAGACCACTAAGTATTGTACCAGTCAATCAGATGCAGAAATATGAATGGTAGATGGAGCTTTCCAAGTCATTAACTGCCAGCCTCATTGTATTTCCATTAGGATGTATGGTAAAATTGTGTTGTATATACTTGCATAGGACCTATGGATTATTACTGAAATACCTCAGTTGAGTCCTGGTCCCTCCCTCGTCCTCTGCATCAGCACATATGAGATGAGATTTCTTTCAATCTGTACAGGCTATTTGAAGACATGGGTTACCGAAGAAACCATTCTCAAGGATCAGTATTTGACATGGGCGTTTAAGTAATGCTTATGTGTAATACTCATGGGATCTATACGAGCTATATATATGAGCAGTATCTTTAGTACAGAAACTATAACCATCCAAGCTAGAAAACTAGGCAAAGTCAAAGAAAAATATCTGATATGTTTGTATGTTAATACATGGAATGTATCCAGGACAGGAAAATAGTATACCACGCGGATGCATGGTATAATTGTATGACACAAAACCAGTGGAATAATAGTGCTGGGATACAGGTAACAGGATATGCTGCTCAGAGAAGATAGATAAAATATCTTAATAAATAAAAGGTGAGATGGAAGCATTAAGGGTTTATCAACCTTACACACTGTCATAACACGCATGAAGAGGACCAAGCTATTTTTAAGATCAGTGTACTCTGTTGAAGGGTCCAAAAAAGTTGATGGAAGCAAAGAACCTGTTTTGGAACATGGTAAGTTTACAAACAAGATTATATGTTATAGCTTGTTCTTGGTGATCCAATTTTGTGTTTCTATACATGTACCAATAAAATCTGTTTGGATATGGATTTTTTTCAATTTCCTTCCAAGAGAAATCATGACACTTCATTGTTTGTGTAACTTGCAAAAGCAAGTTTTACATAGAGACTGTTACTGTAGGTATCAATCTTGCTTGAGATGGGAATAAGCTGGACATAATAAGCCCGTTTTTCCATCTCTGTATTAAAGAAAATCTCATTTTTTTTAAACTATTAGTAGTATACCAGTTCCCAAAGTGAACTCTTCTCCAATCCTGTTCATTGCTGAAGAGGCTGCCTGCTTAAACAGGCTTCATCCTGTCATTAAATCATAATATGCATTATGACATTATATTTTGTTGTCATGGAAGCAGTTGCGGTGATATTCTTGATTCTGATGTGAATCTTAACAAGTCTTTTACCAGCCATCACGTTTCAGAGGGGCAGGTTCTTACTTGTGTTATGCATTCCCCTTCAGAGAGCCTGTCAGTCATTGATTACCAGGTCGCATGTCTGATATAAACCAGCAATCCCACTACCCTTCACAGCTTTACAACCTTTCTATTCTCATTACAATGTGCAAGCGACTAGGAAAGTCAGTTACAGAAGCTTCCTGGCATTAGCACAGGACAACAGAGGTGTTTTGTGATGAGGTATATTTCAGGGAATAATCTTGTGTGATGAGCTACAGAGAAATTGTGGCTAATCCTTGACTTTGTGGGATTCGGAAGAGGCTGGTTTACACATTGTTATTGTTGGCATTTACAAAACACAGGTATTGCGCACATCACAAACATTTGATTTGCTTTCTGTTATAGGCACTACTGCATCTCTGTTCTCATTCTACCCGTTTTATCGCAGAGCTATGGCCGCACTTTAGCAATACAGTAGGTGACAAGACATTCTGCTATACTCCCAGTACTCAGTGCACATTTGCAGGTTTCTCTTGGTTTGGAAACCTATCAGGAAAGACAATTCTTTAAAACCTCTGCTTTTCCAAACATTTCTCATCATGCAGCGTGTGTGATTTTGAATTTCATATGGCTATACGACTCCAGCTGGGAAACCAGGGTTCATTGTCCTTTTCTCATGGCTGTTAAACCATTCTGTTCAGAAGAATAGCACGAATGCACTCCTGTTCACAGAGGTTATTAGTGTTACTTGGATGTGCGTGAATTCCAAGCTTTGGCTATGTCTTATTGACTGCCCTAGCTAACCTCATCCTGTCAATCTGCTCCCAGCACCAGCATAGAACTGTTCTTGGCAGATGGCACAGAGCATGACTGTGAGAATGCGCTACCCTCATATCCCCCTGTTGACCTTCTACACTAGTATGAGTTCTGCTTAAATAATTCATGGGAAACTAACAGGGATTTCTCTCCCAATTTATTTTATTGTTTATTCCAGAAAGCTATTGACATATCAAGGTGTTTCAGTCTTTAACATGCAGCCAGAGAAGTCATTAGAATATTGGGTTCACACATTGCTTCAGTGAAGCACTAAAAATTGGTTTAGGTGGCTAGATAAATTTGGTTTTAAGAGAGCATGTTTAACGGGTCTGAATCCCATTGAAATCTTGAAAGCTTGTACCTGCCAACAGACAACGTTAGACCAGGAAGGCCAGTAGACTTTGGGCCAGGGGAATGTAAGCTGTTCCATTACAGACCTGTGTCATTCATTTGTCATTGTGGTCTTGGCATAGATGCAGTTGTATATTTTACTATTTGAGAAGATGAAAGGTAAAAACACTTATTTCTTGGGGGTTTTGGCTTTTGACTGACAAAAACTGACAAATTGCTCTGGCAATACAGGATGAGTTATTACTGTTTTGTTCTTTTGTTTTGGTTTGGTTTTTTCTTTTTAGTTTGACAAAATTTAAAGCTTTTGAATATTGCAGGAAATACATAAACGGAAAGAGATTTTGATATTACTTTCAGGTAAGAGCAATTCTAGCTGTTATAAAAAAAAATATTCAGCATAGCACTTAAGCATATGTTCAAGTCCTTTTAAAGGCAGTAGGCATTCCACGTGTTCTATTCATTTAAATCCTGATTTCACAAATGAATGTATGTATAATGCTGTGTGAAAGCAGAATCTTGGGCCAAGTCTAAACTACAAAATTCTCCTAACGTAAAAAGACAAATTAGTATAGTGAAAAGGTTTATACTGTCTGTGCTGGCAAAGGCACCACTGAGTACACAGTTACACTAGCAAGACTGAGCTTTACCCACATGAGCTTATTTCATCCAGAAGGGATGTTTTTGCTTTCTGATACTGAGTGTGGCTTATTGAAGAATAATAATTCCAGCCGGGAGTGTCTGGGCAGGATGGCATACTCTTATTGCTACGCTACCAAATACTTCAACTGTAGTCTCTCCACTGGTGTAGTCCCACTGAAGGCTTCAAAAATTTGATTCATTGATGCTTAGGTCTCCTTCTGTTGATGTGTAAAGAAGGAATTTTATCTACCTGTGCAATGATCTTTTCAAAACCCTATGCACTGCTTGTTCTTGACACTCATATTATGGGGACTGATGTACAATCTCTTTACTATTGATGAATTTTCTCCCTCTAAGACCACGCACTGAAGCTCTACCTTCAGTAGAAAACACATTTTCTATTAAGCTGCAAGCAGCTGAAAATTGGAGTTGCAATACAGGGTGCCATTTTTGTAACCAACAGATGTGGTTATCTCCACTGTGTGATAAACACTTAAGCACAATGGCTGCAGCTAGCTGTAGGGAAGTGTAACCTTCACCTTAAAAATAACTTGCTGAAACAAAAGTTAAAATTTTATTCCTTAGGGAATGTATATTGGCATTGTCATTCCTCTTGACTCCAAAAGTGTTCACCACACTTTCTCTCACATGTCTAGCATATTAATTATATTCATTGTTCCATGTCAGTACTGAGTTTCTCTAACTTAATCTGAGATCTGAAGAATGAGTATTATGCATAAAATAGTGTCTGTTTTTCCAGGGAAATCAGTTTGTCTAATGAAAGTTGTTATTTCTTTTTACAACTCCTTCTGCACTTAAGCCATCATAGCTACAACAGAGCATCTACGATTACTTTAGTGCAAGGATGTAGTCACAGTGCTTTATTGAAAATCTGCCTTACATTTAGGAACTGTAAGCTTCCTAATCTTTTTCTGTTTCAGACCAACCCAGAAATAGTTACATTTGTATTACTCATAAAATTATTAAGTTTAGCAGTTAAGGGTGCAGAAAATAATGCTGTATCAAAGGCATTGAATATTAACTACATATTCTACTTGTATTAATGGACAACCTACCACAGTGCTTTAAGCATTTCATGCTTTCCTGCACTTTGAAGTTCAAGCTAAAAAAGTTACTTACTAATGTATTGTGCTTCTTTTTTAATCTATACAAAACAGAGTTAGATTCTTTGTTAGGAATGTCATAATAACCAGAAAATAGCAGTTCAACAACCATGTATTAAGCTTACATGACAGTCTAAATACATTCAATTATTTTGCATGAACACTGCCGTTACAATGGGATGCAAAGTGTAGCTATATTTCCCACAATGACAAAGTCATATCAAAAGTCACTTGATGCTCACACTGTTATCTCATAATATTATATTAAGTGGAGGAATTGCTTGAATGTACTATCATGAAGGCATAACAACCACAAAAGTAGCCCCAGTGTTAAAGCTTCATATGATCAACATTACCAATACAAATAATAGCTCACTAAAATGTAATCATGCTAGTTCTAAGGGCAGGTTCTGCAGCACACACACACACGTCATTTTAGACTTCTACATAATGAAATAATAATTCGTATCCTCCACAGACTAAACAGACCTATCATCAGGAATCACATATGCTAAATGAATATAGGGGTCCGACCTGGAAACTTTAAACCAGCATATTAGAACATTGTGGCTTAATAAGTATTTAATATAACAGCAGCATTTGAACATTTTGAATCCGTGTCGTCCTTTTGGTATTGAGTGGCAGTGCTGTAACAGGAGATGTTCAGGAAGTATAAAGGCACTGCATCTACTTGGAAGTACAAAAGCAGATAAACTGCACCCTTGAGAGGTAATGAAACACATGCTAGGGTAGAATAAATATGCTTTGGAATGGGTACAGTGTGTACTTCCCCCTTGCTCATTCTCCCATTTGTCTTTCTACAATGCCTCTTTGTGAAAGAGAAAAAAAAGAATTATTTTTTAAAACTTTTTTCCCCTTTATATCATAGAGGTTTTGTGGCAAAAATGAAGCACAGAAAGAAATACAGTGACCACAGCCAAAGGCATTTTGTATCGCATTCAGCAATGGTGTATACTTAAAAAAAAAAAAAAAAAAAAAANTTTGTGGAGTGAATGGTATAAGCTTTCATTAAATCAGGTGATCCTTGTATCATGAAAAAACTTTTGTTTCTTTGCATGATACCTTCCTCAGGGTCTTCTCAGACATGTGGTCCCTCTTATAATAGTAAAATAAGTAGTTTGTCACAGCTCCACAGGGTCTTTGAGAAGACTCATAGTCGGAGAGCTCAAACTGAATTCTCTTTTTCCTCTCATAACTTCCTTTTTGATTCCCAAATGTCATAGCTAATTTTCATTAACCTGTTAAGGACTTTCCTTGTATAATAGAACTTTCCGGTATTGCATTCACTCTGAAAGTATCTCGTGGTCACTGCAAACATCCTCTCACTGTTCTCTCAAACTCTTCAGCAAAAAATGAAACCATATGCTCGATGGATTATTAGTCTTGTCAGTATATTCAGCCCTGTAAGCATACCTATCAGCCATCCTAATCTGTGTAATCACTCTTTTCAACACACTGTCTCCCATTGTCAGGGAAACACATATGCATTGTTTGTTTCTCTGATATATTAGTCAAGTATAATTATCAGTAATAAAAATGGTTGTAGGGAGTAGCTCTTATGGAAATTAATATGATTGTCATAGTATCCATTCTGAACTCTTTTGACTCCTCATTTACTTATACATAATAATGCAAATAGTTTATTGCTAGCAATTGATAATAGACTTGTGTCATAATAGATCCTTCAGGGTTTTTTTAAGTTTTATTATGAGTACAACTAAAACAGGCTAAAATTTTATTTTAATTTGGTAAATGAAATCATAGTACCCATCTACTCAGAATGGCCTAGAGATCTTGATAGCAGCAACAGTGTTACCTGGGATTTTTAGGCTAGGGTATGTATCTAACAGTAGAATTCAAAAATAATCCAGGTGAACAAATATGATCCTAAGGAACAGAAGAGCCTTAGGTACAGCATGAGATATCACTAACTTGAAACCCAGAGACTCAAAAAAACCTAGTAGTCGTCTCAGGATCTGCCCTCGATTAACCTGTTTTATTATAACCTAACCTATTTTAGTATTTTTAAAATTTCATGTGTACTGTGACTGTCCTGAACTTTCTATTGAAAATGTTATTTTTCTAATATTAATGATTTTGTTCATTAAAAAAATACGCAGGGTTTCTGGAAGCGTATAAGTAAGTTGAAAGAGGGTCAATATCAAGGAATTAAAATTTGTATTTTAATTTTTAAAAAAATTGATTTAATTTCTCTTATAATACAACTGGTCAGTGTCTTAGCAATCAAAATATAGAAAAACACTAGAGAAGAAGAAGTAGAAAAAAAGTTAAAGGAAAAATGTGATTACTGGTAGTTATATCTCTGGACACTTATTCAGCTAAGGCATGTATATATAAGATGTATGGGTTTTGCCCAAAAATGTAAACCACGCAAAACACATGTGGTTTTCACTGATGTTTGGTTTAAAAGGGACCTCTTGATTTCATACCTCTCTGTCAAATCAAATCTAGATTTTCTGAAACATACATATTTAATTTTATGTGTACATATAAAGACAAACGATATTGCATCCTAAATTTTGAATTAAGGAAAGATTTTTATTCAGAATTTTTTCAGGTATTTTTGTTCTTCATCTCTCTTCATTGCTATTTTAACTCTATTTCCATGTAAAGAATCAGTCATAGAAAATCTTAGTATAATCAAAATGAGGCTTGATAAAATTAAATCCAAAAGGCATTTGGTGGAGAAATCATAAAACAGGTGCTTCAAATAGGATCTGAAATCTGGGGGCTTCCAAAAGTTAGAGTGAATATTTAGGTAGACTAATATATTATACATCCTGTTAAATGCTCTCTAATGTTTAAAAACCATGATGACAATTCTTTGTCTTTATGCTAAATTATAATTTCTTATTTTTTTGATGCCACATAGGTATTAAATTTTCAAAAGAGACAGATTTATCCTTGCTGAATTCTTATTTATGTGACTTTGTTAACGTAGTACTTTGGCATCAGAATTTCAACATAAACTTTAGAATAGTTGCATACGTGTGTTAAAAATATCACGCTAAAAGGACTGAAACAATTGATAGAGACCTGAATATGCATTATAGGTATTCTAATAAAAATACCATTCATGGATTGTGTTGAGGTTGTGAATCAAACTTGACAACAATAAGGCCATATTGGTGCCAGAATGACAAAGTGGGCTGTCTGTTTCATTTCCGTTTGAACAGGGGCCAGAAAGGGATAGGTGGGCTGAGTTTTAATACTTGTTATCTCCAAGGAATAGACAAATGTTTTGTGACACCCCTGGATTACCATCGCCTTGATCCCAAGAGAAGCCCAGTCATTTATCAGAAGAGAATAGCCCTCCTTCACCAACTTGAGATAAACACCAGGCATCACTGAGAATCTGATGTTTCACTCATCCTTCCCCATCCTTCCTTTTCCTGTCCTATTTCATACCTCTGCTTTCCCAGCATCTTCTTTTTTTAATGCCCTATTTTAGAAAAAGTCTGATTTAGTTGGTCAAAACTGTTTGTTTTCAGACTCTCCTTTGACCAGACAGGAATGTTTATCCATGTTACAAACAGTCCTAAGCTAGCATGCATTTGCCATTCTCAAGGAGCTGACAAGACCTAGTGGTTTGGTTGTCTTTCCCCAACAGTTCGTCAGGAAATGAGAGACAGGTCTGAAAATACGAGCTGCTGTCTTGTCGTTCCTTTTCTCATCCCTATAGTATTGTTTTTCTGATTTTGCCGTCAGTGAAAGATAGCTCTACGCCACCTTGAGGTAATTTTGCGTCCCCCGCCCCTGAAAAATAGCAGCTATTATCTCCTACCTAAAAGGCAGAAAGAGATTTTATAGAACTACTCTCTATTAAAGGGGCAGGGGAAAAGTGTTATTGCCAAAAATACAACCTGCTCAATTTATTGTAGCTCTAGTTCTTTAAATACTGCTGCTGCTGCCTTTTTATCTGTATCCTTAAAAAAAAATTGAATACACTTTAAATGGAAACTATTTGCCACATAACAAATTCAGCTGAGGTTTATGAACTCAAAATCCAAAACTTTATTGAAATATTTGCTGTAATATGATGAGAAGGATCATGTTAATACCTCTAATCACTCTATTCCTCCAAAATCAGCACAGTGCAAGCCTATACAAGCCAATTATAATGGTGAAAACATAAATATGTACTTTTCTGTCAAACTTGTTTTTCAGTTCTTAATCAGAAGATGTGGATTTGCAGGGTGACTTGGCAAATCACCTTTAAATGAAATTAAAACACTGCCAGCACACCAAAAAAAAAGGGGAGGGGGGGAAGTTGGGGGTTTACCCTGGTTAGCTGGTAAAGAGCAGCTGGATGGAAGCCACCAGGCATTGCCATGAGACCACATGGATGAGCCAGTATGTCTTTAACAGGGAACATCATGTCCATGTTTTCCTCCTGCTCACCGCTCTGTGAGCGACACAGGCCCTGAAATCCCAACAGTCTGGGGAAGATCTCAAAGGAAGTAGGCTGTGCAATTCAAGAAGTACCACTCTCCCTAAACCTTTTAGGGGTGTGTCAGTAATGCGTTTTCTGCACAAAGCATTTTTACTTGTTTCTTGTACTGTGTCCAACATCACAGCTGGTGTTTCTGAGCAGAGTTAACAAAAAGTTATGTCTATGGGAGCATATTTTAAAACAAATGGAATTTTCAAACAGGAGCCTTTCAATGAAAGGACACCTTTAAAAACAGGGATTTATTATAGGCATTGAATGAAGCAATAAATGTTTCATGGAAAGTTATAATTATGTTGAGGCCAGTAGAACTTTCTAACACATGGTTAAATGGATGCGTTGAATAGGACCACAGTGATTGCTTATGGAGAACAATAATTATATGGTAAAACATCTACTGCCTGAAATCTGCTGTAATGTGAACAGTGTAGTCAGACCAAATACACATTGAGATTTCACTTACACCATCACTAGATGTTTCTGATGTGTCCCTTTACATGAAGACTTAGATGATCGTTATTATTATGCTTTTCTTATTAAGAAAACGGGCATTTGAACAACAGCAACAGAAGTTAATATCAGTTTATGACTAGTGGGATTATCAGACTTTAAAGTATTTGGATATACTTTATTGGTTTCTAGACAAGGGTGGCGTGCACTTGAAATACGGAAATACAGAAGAATACTAACATTTGTATTTTTAGCAGATATATTACCATAATGCCATTAGTTTCAAGAGTTAAGTGTGTTTAGCTGATGATTCCCCTGTCTCCCCCTCCATTTTGTTACTCATAAATGCAATGCATTGCTGCTTAGAATCAGTAATTTGATGTGATACGTTTCATGTATCATGAAACCTTTAATAATAGGAGAGGTCTAACTGCAACACATTAATTCAAGCTCTTTTCCTTAAGTACAACAAATGAAGACTGACAGGGCATAATGGTATAAAACAGGAACATGATAACTGGGCATCGTAAAGTCATGTGAGTTTTTTGCTACTAAGAACTGCAAGATGGAACCAGCACTAAGCCTTCAAAAGACCAAGGCTTCAAAAGAAAACAACTAATTTATTTGGATGGTATCTAAATTGTAAGTAGGACATGAGCAGTATGCTTTTCAAAGAGTGTCAGGATTTGACTGGTCTGATAAAGATCCTTTCAGATATGATTTCTATGAAGGAGCTGTGAGAAGTTTATGGATTACTAACAGATGGATTTTCCATTGGAATAATACGTAAGATGATTTTCAAAACTGTGAATTTTGGTGATATGAAAACAATAGCAAAACTTTGGGCTGAAAAGATTCCAAATTGATCCTGAGCAGGATCCAGAATTTTATCTACTAATTCTAATTCCATCATTTCTAAAGCAAGCAGAAAACGACATGAAAACTGATAAATTGTTTGTCTTCCTAAAAATAGGTTAGTATGGAAGGCAAATTAAATAAGCCCAGGAGAGACTCAGACCTGGGCTTTTGTGTCAGATTTAGTACACTGAATGTAAAAGTACTTCAAAAACCAGAGAAGATTCTGATCAGGATATGTATTCTTCCATGAGGATGGATGGATGAATCTCAGAGGAAAAATACATTAAAATAAGATGTAGGCAGAAAAAGAAGTTCAGAGAGACTATTTCATTATTATTTTCATGCTAACAACATACACTTTCTCTTTACAAGTATTAGACAGTATTGTGGATTATTTAGAATCTGTCTATCACCAATACATTTCTAATACATGGAAACTTTGTGCAGCACTGGTGAACTGCAATCTGTGCTTCTTACAACCTCATTGCAAATGAAAGTATCTTACAGAAGGGGAGAGTCTCTATGCAGTGTTAAAAAAACTAGGTTTTAAATGCTAAACTTTCTTAACCATTACCCAGGTAACATTAACATCCTCCCAGCCTCCCCAAAAAAAGTAAAAAACAGGATTTATTTTTTAATGTGGATTTTCACATAGAAAAGATGTGAGGTTTTGTTTGTGTAGTTGTTCGTTTTTTTGAACTAAGCATCAGTTACTTCCTAATGGTATACCTTGTCAGGAAATCTTTATTGTTATTCATGCGCTCCCAAAGTTTAAAAAAACCCAAACAACAGAAAACACAAAACATAACATCCTGACCAAGAAACAGAAGATTACCAACCAGCTGGCATTAATTGTTTGCTAAACTCTGCTGCCTCAAACACTATTTCTGTAGGGTGTTGAGTAAACTTCATTGAAGCTAAAGCAGTCCTATGGCACCTGTCACTGCAGCACAGTAGTTCTGCGCTATCATTAATACAGTTACTATTACAACAGCCTGTAGGATAGGGAAGTCCTGTACTTGAATCTCCACAATGGACTATCCTTTTTTCAAACTTTTGTGCCTAACATGGTGACCTTATAAATTGAGATTTTATACCATCAGGGAGTAGAAGTTTAAGAGCAAACAACACTGGTGCTTTGAGGATACATGTAGTAATGGGAACATGGAAAATCGTCGTCTGTAATGAATAAGGTTAGTTTTGAGGAGTCTACAATGCTGCAACCTTGCTGGTGAGATAAAGAGGTATTAAGGAATTGTCTGTCATTGTTTTTAGAAAAATAATGGGGACATGTGAAGAATTAAAATTGGTATTGTGGTAAGTCTTCTTGAAAGCACGTATCTTGGAAGTAACTCATATGGTCTGTCTTGTGTGTGCATGTTTTTGGATGAAGTGAAAATAAGTATTAAAAAACCCAACCCAAACCAAAATAAACCTGTTCACAGCATATCTTGAGCATAAATAAGCATTAAACCAGACATCACCATTTAATGACCTTACTTCTCAATCTGATTTCCGTAGAGCACTTCTGGAACCGTTAATCAACATTGCCAGCTGAGATTCCTTGTGGGGAGAGAGTTCTAGCTGTGCTCATGGTATGGCCTCAAACCAGTCTCCAGCTGCATTCATACCACAGGGCATATTTCACAGGGCATTTTTTTTTTCAGAGTATGTTTGTGTTGAAATTAGAGGAAGGCATGAGGTTTGTGCTGAATCAGGCTCCCAACACAGCCTTTTTTGAGCAGAGATGGTAATTGACCGACAATATTGAGTGCATTAAAATAAATTTTTCTTAATCTTTATGATAAATCTAACTATTCACTGGTAAGCTTTGATCTCTTATAGAGGATTTTAATAATTTTGTCATGTGAAGTGTCTTTTTCTTCAAAAATCTAGTAAGACCTTCAGCTCAGGATAAGATGTACTGCAGAAAGTGAAAGCTGTCAGCTCAACTAAAATGTAGATGGTAAACAAATAAAAAATACAGATGCAAACCAGAAATGTGTACATTTTTTAAAAGTTTACTTTTGTTATTTCAGTTGACATTTTACTGAATGTCACTGAGAGTGAATAAACAAGCTAATGAGGTTTTAGCTAAATCTCTGCAAACAAGTTGTGAATTAGAAAAAAATTGCTCATCCCTTAATCCCTGACTTCCTATTTTGGGACTGTTGAAGTGTCCCCTGGTTTGCAGTGATGCATTCATTCAACATGTGATCAGCATCAAAGGCATGAAATTCTGATTAACCATTTTTTTGGCACCTCACCTCTTTCCAGTTTGCACTTGGAATCTCCTCCGTGCACAGACCACTAATGAGGAAATCCTTGCTTATGAATTCAATGCAGAATGAGAGATTTTTTTTTTTTCCCTTTGCATAATGTCTGCTTTGAAGTCAGGCAGTCCAAGAAAGTGATTGATCTCACCCAAGTTCATAACTTTTTCAAAGTACTGCCGATATCATTAAATTTTAATTAACCCTTTGAGCTCCTTCTATGATGTAAAGATGAGGGAACATCAAAGGCTTGTGTGTTAGAGCAGCAGTGAAATCTTTTGAGCTGGCTTAGCCTTATTGAAGAAATCTAAGCTGCAAAATATTCCAGTTCTGTAGTCAGCTCAATTCTAGTTACTGCCTCTGCTCTGTGTTGGAAGAGGCAAAGCAATTGTTACATCCTCAGCTAGGGCTATTTATACTGTCATACTGAGCCCACCTTCCTGTAAATGTTCTTCCTCCTACTCAAAAAAGTAGTCCATCTTAAAACAAATGAATAGGATACTGTATTCTTTCCCTTTTCATTTATGCTTGCTTTAGCTATGATTATTCCATTTTTTTTGTCTTAGAAACATGTACTGTAGGATTTAACAGGGATTAAACAAATAATCTTCCATTAAAAAAAAAGAATTTCTGGGCTTCATATTTTAAAATTCATCCTAAGCAACTCGTTTTCTTGACAGGGCAATTTCAGTTAAAAGCAAGCTTTGTATACTTCTAACTACCTAGCCACTTTCCTACAGCAAGTTGATGGTGACCTGCAGAAGACTTTGAGATGGGCTATGTTTTCAGGGCAAAGCTCGGTTTTGCTTCTATGCTGTGAAATTATTTATACTACTGTGAAGTAGGTTTGAAAGTATTTTGAACCAACTGTACATCACGGTAAAGAAATCCACAAAGCACAGAGCAGCAATAAGTAGTTTTTGCTTCTTGGGACAAAAGGAAAGACCTGGATGGAGGAGCACTCTGCTCTGTTAATATCAGAAAAGGCTGTTTGGAATGTAAAGAGCAAGGTGAGCGAGAGAGGAAAGAAGAGAAGGAAATACTTCCCAAATTCTTCAAAATAGGAAAAAGGGAAGGTCAGGAAATGGATACCTTCTGCTGGATATGGCAGCCTTTGATCTAATTTCCTGCTGATTTTATTATGGAAATTGGTGGTGAGAAGATAAGGGGGTCCTTACTAATCCTGCTGTTAATAGTGATAGAATGAGCTTTTTGATACACAAAGAAACTAAAATACTAGTCAAAGTAAGCCACTTCTGAATAAAAAAAAATATTATTTTTGATGATTCATGGAGAAATGGATATGTTTGTCTGTGGGTTGGAGGATATTTCATCGAGTTTCTGAGGAGGGTCACTTGCCACTGTTATTAGGCAGGTTGCTTGACAACACTGTGTATTACATTTACATTTCACCTTTAATTGAAATGTAGGTTAAACATGAAATGCTACATTCACATTTAATACAACATACACCTCTGTTAAAAAATAATAATAATAAGTTGATAAAGGCCAGCATGGTTTTTCTTCTCTATTTCTGGCACATCCAGCACATGTTGAATTCAGAGAGAAAATTCTAAGTTGTGGAAGGGCTTTTCCTGCTTTCAGCTGCATCTGCCATTACAAGTGAATCAGTGTGTTCTGGATGGATTACATGGGCCTTTCTATTGCTCTCGGACAGCAAAAATAAAAGTAAGGCAACTGTTGCAGTGTTACTCCGAGACCAGGAGGCTTAATTTAGCTTGATCAAAATAGAACTGATTAAACAAATATATTAGCAGCAGGGAAGAAAGTTTTCCAAAAGATTGTTTAGCTGGGACAAAACTTCAAACATTCCTTTACCACCTTCTAAGGTGAGAAGAGTGTAGGTAATGAAGGGATTACCAAAATTACTTTTTCCACCTGTCATCCTTAAATCTGTTTTAGGATTATAGAAAAGAACAGCATTGACTCTGTTTTGTGATGCATGAATAAAGGTGAAGTTGTGACATCTGGTAAATATGGAGTGAAAACAGACATATGGAAATGGAGGATTTGTAAGGAACTGTCTCCTTCAAGAGTCAAAATTTTCTGAGTCATCACAATGGCCTGTATGTATGTGTGTGTGTTGCCATACATATGTGCAGATGAAACAGCATTTCTCTGTTACTGCTTAGTACAATTTTAAAATTCCACAGCAAAACCTATTTTTCCAAGTGTTCTTTGTTTATAGGTAATTTTACTGCATAAGCATGCACAATGCTTATGTAAAAATGTAAAATAATGTTATTAAATTTAAAAAGGGGGGGGATCAGACAGAAAAACCAGAATGCTTTCCAAAAGGGACGAGTGTAGAGGCAGTTGGAGGGTTTCTTTTCTAGGCTTTGATGAAAAACTTTCCTTGCTATAGAAAAAGGTGGGTGCTAGTGAGCATATATATATGAATAACCTGGGAAATTAGAGCATTTGTTTGAATCTGCATGATTACTTGCTAATGTTGATTTCTAATTTTTTTTCCTAATTGTAGCTTGTATCATACTTATGTCAATAGAGGGGAGAAAAACGAAATAGCTGAGACACTACTTGGTTATATACATGTAATATACCAGTCATAGTTCTATGATAAAAAATGCTAACTTTATTTAATAATAGCTAACCAATATTGAATATAATATATACTAAAGAAAACCACGTTATGGAAGTAAAGAAACTTGGGTTTCCAATTGTTTGAATAGGCATGTAAACATACATTGGAATATGTAAATACATTTGCAGATTACTGTGACAAATCAGTTGATATATTTAAAAATCATATTATATGAGACCCCTAAGATACTATGAAAGAAAGAGGAAGACTTCCTTTGGCTGTTGAAAGTATGTGATCATAGAATGGTTTAGGTTGGAACAGACCTTAAAGATCATCTTGTTCCGCGCCCCCCTGCCCTGGGCAGGGACACCCCCCACCAGCCCAGGTTGCCCAAAGCCCCATCCAACCTGGCCTTGAACACCTCCAGGGATGGGGCAGCCACAGCTTCTCTGGGCAACCTGGGCCAGGGGCTCACCACCCTCACAGGAAAGAACTTCTTCCTAATATGTAATCTAAATCTCTCCTCTTCCAGTTTGAAGCCATTCCCCCTCATCCTATCACTACATACCCTTGTAAAACGTCCCGCTCCGGCTTTCTTGTAGGCCCCCTTCAGATACTGGAAAGCTGCTATGAGGTCTCCCCAGAGCCTTCTTTTCTCCAGGCTGAACAATCCCAACTCTCTCAATCTGTCTTCATAGGAGAGGTGCTCCAGCCCTCTGATTGTGTTCACGGCCCTCCTCTGGACTTGCTCCAACACATCCATGTCCTTCTTATGTTGGGGGCTCCAGAGCTGGATGCAGTACTCCAGGTGGGCTCTCATGAGAGCAGAGTAGAGGGGAGAATCACCCCCCTGGACCTGCTGGCCACGCTTCTTTTGATGCAGCCCAGGATACGGATGGCCTTCTGGGCTGTAAGCACATATTGCTGGCTCATGTTGAGCTTCTCATCCACCAACACCCACAAGTCCTTCTCCTTAGGGCTGCTCTCAATCCATTCTCTACCCAGACTGTATTTGTGTGTGGGATTGCCCCAGCTGACATGCAGGACCTTGCACTTGGCCTTGCTGAACTTCATGAGGTTTGCACAGACCCACCTCTCCAGCCCGTCCAGGTCCCTCTGGATGGCATCCCTTCCCTCCTGTGTGTCAACCGCTCCACACAGCTCGGTGTTGTTGGCAAACCTGCTGAGGGTGTACTCCATCCCAACATCCGTGTCACCAACAAAGATGTTAAATAGTACTGGTTCCAGCACCAACCCCTGAGGAACGCCACTTGTCACTGCTCACCACTTGGACGTGGAGCCATTGACTGCAAGTCTTTGAGTGTGACCGTCTAGACAGTTCCTTATACATCTTACAACTCAGGTGCCAGAAATTTGAGGAAAATACTGCATTTTAACTGAAGATTTACTCCTAATAATAGTTTTATTCTGGCATCGAATGTCCTTTTTGACTGCTTTTAAGGACCATCAATGGATTCAGTGTTGCAATGAACAATTTCAACATTTTACAGAAGCCTTGAGACTTGCTTCATCTCAAAGCAGAACTATGAAAGTTAAAGACCACTGGTCAGTGATGAATTGGAAAGATCCAGGATAAGTAAGGGATAAAAAAAATTGGTTTTCCCTAAGCCAGGCTGAAATCACTCCACTTTTAGTAAACGTGTGTGTCTGTGTCTGTGGTGTCTTCTTAGGCCACCTTTCCCTGTTATCTATTTCCTGATACAAAGAAAGAGCCAGCAGATAGCTTTGAGAGCAGTAGATAAAGCTACAGCACATTAAAGAGGATATTCAGCTTCTCAGTACTGTGGATGCTGTATACCTACTTTTCTAAGCACTTTTCTTAGAATAGGTACCCAAATGTCAGTAGCTGACACCAAAAGACCTTAAGTAACACTTGTTGTCAGTAAAAGCATTATTAGAATGGGAGACATTACAAAAAAGAGACCTAGGATATCAGAAATGGCTTCTTTTTATGTCCTTTCATTGCTTTTATTTCATAAAATGAGTTTTGTGCTCGTGAAAGATGGTGGTTTGACAAGCTGGGATGCTTTTTTGGCAGGAGCGGGAATGGTTTTTTTTTTTGCTGTTTGTTTGTTTTTTAACCAGCAAGCACTCCAGTTGCTCAGTGATAGCCTTCCTCTGTGCAGCAATGCTGATGTGGCTAGGTAAGCTAAAAAAGTAGCATAAACTGTTATTCCATGACATACGTACTCACATACAGGCCTTAATTAGTTATTCTTAGTTTGTAATTGCATTTTATATTTTTCTGACTTTAAGAAACTTCCTGACCTTTAACATATTAGCGTGTGACTTTTGAGATGTTTTTGGATTTAGAAGGCTACAGTTTTCTAGGTAATGAAAATACTATAAGGATGTGGTCTATGCGTAAATAAGAGCTATTTTAATTCATTCTTATGGAGTACTTCCACAGAAAAGACAATGCAGGTAGACTCTATTTAGAAAACAATTTTGCCCTTGAGAAGGTGTAGAGACTTCAAAAAGGACAGGAAGGAAGCAGACCTCATTACAGTAGTATGAATTACACTTATATCAGATTGGCTGGAAAACAAATGGCTGCGTTTGCATTTTGCTGCTGTTGTGCATTTCAATGATCATTTGCTGCATTAATATTGCAACTGAACTGCTACAAAGCAATTTGTGTATAGTCCCAAATAATCAAGAATCCTAAATCTAGCTAATGGCAGTATTAGTCACACAATTCCAAACTTCATGTATTAAGAAGCTTTACTGGATATAGAGGAATATTTATGCTATTAAAACGATCAAATGACATGTCAGTTACTAGAGGACTAACCGTCAATGTTGTGCAGTTCAGTTTTGTTCCACGTTCACTCACATTTTTCCTAAGGAGATCTGTATTTGATTCAAGGTAATTGAGTACATCAATAATAGCTTAAATACAAGTCCCAACTTTGCTGCATGTGACTGCAAGGACTATGAATGTCACATCTTCTAAACTCAGGAAGTTTGTCTGGTAAGTATTCATTTGATAAGAAAAACGTGAAATTTTAGGTATTATGACACTTTTTTTGGTGTTCTCCATCTGTTTGTACATTGACTTCTGACCACCGTGAGTCTCAAAGTAGTTTTCCCAGACTCCAAGGGAGAATTAGGTACCACATCTAAGTTCCTTGCCTATTAGCTTTTCAGCAATTTAAATAAAATATTAAAATTGAAGCAGTTCTTTGTTCATGCAAAGCTGCAGCTGCACAAGGCTCTTTCCCTTGGATCCATTAATATGTTACAAATAAACGAACAAACCAGAACAATCTTTTTCAGCCTTGCATGTCCATTACACACAGAAGGTCCTGCCTCAGGGCATCTTGGCATGTAGTCCATATAACAGCCATGTTCACTGTTACCTGTTTTGTAAGGTGCTTCACACAGACAGGCTAATTTGGTTACAAACCTGGCTTTAGGGCTACATTGACTACAGAAATCTTCCCCGCAGTGTTGCCTAAGTAATGTTCTTCCTTTTTGTATTGTATCCATTGTTTATCGTTCCTGTTTGACCAAGAGATGGTTGCATTTTGATGGCAGGTTTAATGATCCTTTGATGTAGCAGAGCAGTATTTAAATAGTTTGCAAAGCAGTTAGTTTTAAACTCAGTTTGAAATATCACATTAATAGTATTTACAATTCATGTTTAACTGAAAGACATAACAGAAACCTAAGATAGTTTTAAATACAATTATTTTAAATAAATTACTGATTTTGTGTAACTCTCAGCCTAGTTTCCTGAAAATGTCAGAAAAATGTGATTATTAAAAAACTCTAAAGTTAGTTCAAAGAAAGAAAAAAGAAATGTGAACTTACGGCATGACATTTTCAGATTATTTTTTTTCTGGACTAGAGAAATAGGAAAATCAAAATATGTGAAAATGAAGAATGGTAAGACTTCAGTATAAATATTTCAGAAGTTACATAAACAGTTGCTAGATGGGCAATCTGCTCATGTTTTATGCCTTGTAATATATTTTTGTAAGGTTGTTTCTAACTAATAGAAGGAAAATGACAATAGGAAAAATTACAGAGGGCTTATTCTTCTACTATTAAGAGTCCATTGCTATCCCCAGAGTTGTATTATGAAATTTATCCTTTATTTAAAGGGATAATACTAAACATCAGTTACCTAGTATTAGAATAGCAGGATTACTAGGCAGCTCTATCAGCCCCGCAGGGGCAAAAATACTGCTTCTTTTTGTTACAAATGCAATATAGTGTGGATTAAATCAGCATAAAAAGCATTAGGAATATCACTGTACTTTCACCATAAATATGCTGTGTCATTAACCACCACTGACACTGGAGCACACAGCTAAATATTCTTCCTGGACTACTTATTTTCTTTTAAAAACACTGTGTTAAAGCAATCTTTGTCTTATTTGTGGTTGCTCACAAATGTGAGTAAATATGATGATTTTAATATACTATACTATAATATAATATTTTAGAAACATTCACTGTATACTCTGCCCATTATCTATGTGGCACTCAGGAGTCTCATCTACAGATATTTGTGCCTCTCTCGCTCACAGTGACTTCAGTGTTAGTACAGGGCATGCATGGACTGCAGCGTCAGTCTAAGACTAATAGTGCTGACAGTGGTCATAAAAACTTACAGCAGAGCTACTGAAGGCAAACTCTTATTGCCTGCTTACTGAGCACTGAATTGCTAAAGAATAGCATTTGAGATTTTTTTTTTTTCCTGTGGACAAAATCAATCTTCAGAGTTAATTTGTGCTGTATATAGCTACAGAATCATGGTATGACTGCTTGGTTTATTCAAACGTACATTTTGCATTTCTAATATGTTTAAAATTTATTGTCTTTATAAAAACTCACAAAGAAAAGGATATTGAGCTTGAGATGCCAATTGCTGTGGAGCACGCAAATTTAGGGTATTTCATTGACAAGGCACCTAGCCACCCACTGGGGAGGGTAGTTCATACAGGAGGGGGAGAATAAATCAGCTTTACATTTCCTGCCCTGACTGGATATCTAGATAAGGGATATAAATTAATTCCAGGTGAATTGTCAAAGTATTTTAATGTTCTTCTGAACTATTAATGAGGACAAAACATTGTGATAGAAGTGTCAGTGTTGTTTCATATAATTTGTAAGATTTTCACCAAAAAAAGAATAGTATCTTTTTTTCTAGAGCTGAATGCATGTTTAAAGAGTTTACCCCTTAGAGCTGGTCAAGGGAAAAAACGCAGTTAGCTAAAATGCAAGCATTTCTAAAAAGGCAGCTTCTCTTCTGGCATTACTAGCTTCAAATGATGTGCCCACTGAGAGCAGCTTAGTTTGATGTAGCCAGTTTGATAAAAGCTGATTCGGGATTTAGATTTTAACTAAGTCGTCAAAAACTGAATATAAAATAAAAAATAAAGAGCAATTCTGAGGGTTTAGTATGAAGAATTTTTTTGGATGTGGTCCTATTTTATTTCTCATGTGAAAAGCACCTACAATTTTTTTGAAAGTATTATTTCAAGAATACTTAGCTGACTATGCGATGTCAAAGTCTGGGATTCCAGTAACTAGACATGTTCCTTAGACTGTCAAAAACTCACCCTCTGACCTTTTACTTTGTCAGCTCATTAGAGATACATATTTATTTATTGTAGATTGCCTAGATTAGCTTTGGGTTTTGCATCTTGTCAAGCTGTGCTACATAGAACTCAGTGGAAGTCAAACAAAAACTGAGGTAGTGCACATCAGTACTCCCATATGATAGCAGGCAGAACGTTTGGATTATACTGATACATATATATACACACGCAGAATAATTTCATCACTAGCGCAATTGTTATAGTTATCATAGAATCATATAATGGTTTAGGTTGGACGGGACCTTAAAGATCATCAAGTTCCACCCCCCCTGCCATAGGGGGATTGGAAAATTATGATGGAAAATTCCTTAAAATCTTTTCCAAATAATAACTTTTCTAATTAGACTTACCTAATATTTGGGATCGGTTATTTAAAAAACTGAGGTAACTGCTTAAATGGCAATTCAGCATAGGTAAGCTCAACCTCAAATGAAACTATCACCCCATAGCTCAGCTGCATTTATCCTATTTAGTTTTGGGGATGAACACAGTCAGCCTACTATGCTGGAAAACATTATACTGGTCTGTGCAGAAAAAGCAAAGGATATGCAAAGCATTCCTCAGTTCTTCATAATTACAGTAGCTGCTTATCCAAAGGGCAGACTGTCCACAAAAGATTCAGATCAAACACTCTCTTCCAATTGACATTTACCTTTATATTTTAGTAACTATGCTATTTCCATATGATACATTTTTGTGTGATGTGCACACAAGAAGATACTATTTCTGCACCGCAACAAAAATATGTTTTTGTGAGCCACCAACATTCTGCTGGCTTAGAAGCACTTTAACAGAGAGAAGACTGAACCAAAACTGGTGATTTCAGAGATTCTAAAGATCTGCACTGCACGCATCCACAACTAACTTTTATCCATTTTTTTCCCCCACTAAATAAAATTGTGTGCATGTCTTTCTGTCTTTGTATAGTTGCCTGTTTAAAAGCCAGCAAATAGGAAACATAAAAAAATAAAAGTAGTTGTTTATTAAAAAAAAATAATAGCCAACCTATTTAAAGATAGAAATAAACTGACAAGTAAACATAAACAGTTCTAATAAATATCTGGCAAGCTCCAAATGAATAGCATTTCCTCCTGCTGTGCTAGCCTATAACATATATAAAAAGAGTTTAAGAAAAACTTCAGTATTATTTATGATTTTTGTATATTTTACGTAATCAGCTGACATATAAAACAATAATGGATGTATCTTGCTTTCATATTCAGCTCTCTGGCTATCAGTATGCTGTATTTATAGGGTGTCTGATTTTTGTTTTATATTTTGTCTAACAGGAACTGTAACATGAAAACTAACTCCCTGTCATGGTTGTTACCTTCTGTATGTTTTTGTGTGCATATTTGTGTGAGAGTACAGAAACAAAACTAATACTTTCAGGTACATTAAAGATGAATTCGTAAAACTAACAAGCATCTTGTTCCTCTCTGACACAGGAGATCCAAATGGTCTTGTACCTTCTTGACTAGTCTAGGAGAACCTTTCTTTTACAATTAATAGACTTAATCAGAAGGGAACAGTTTTTTTTAATGGGTATGATCAGTAACTGCAAGTCCTGTTGAAGACTTCAGAGTAGAAATTGTTCAGTGACACAGGCCAGACAGCCTATAGATTTGCTCAGGAACACATACAAGGTGAGGTATTGTAATTGGTATTGGCCGGGAAGCTGGGGAATGCATGAAAAGAGAGGATGACTTGAGGATTAGAAGAGGTAGGGAAATGGAAAGGATCAAATAATGAGAGATTATAAAATAGAGCATAGGCATTGCCCTTTTGTGAGTAGCTTCCCTTATACTTCACTAAGAACTTTGTCTCTTTTAAAATATTTCAGGAGAACATAGTGAAAAGTTATTTCCTTTTGCATCCAAAATTATATTTGATATTAATGGCAACGTTTGTTCCCAGGAGAGTACTACATATTAGGTTGATGATAGGGCAAACTAAACAGCATCATCTCACTAAGTCTTTGTGTGCAGTTGTTGTTCCTCTTAAGCTAGAAAGTTTATAGCAATGGATGATCTTTTTTTTGCTACGGTTTTTGAACAGCAGACAGGAATTTACTGGGGGTATTAAAGAAGTCCTGTCCCATTCTGCCTATTAGCATTGCAGAAAGTGGCGCAGGCTTAGAGTCACACTAAGTCATTTCTCAGCACCTGAATCGCTATCACAGCAAGGTTCTGGTTTATGACTAGAAATCCTCGATGCTCTGGTAATACAAATAATAACTACACAAAAATTGTATCTTTTTTATTAAATGCCATCCTAAATAGACAATTCAATTAAGTAAGGAATAAGGAAGGACATCTTTCATCTTCTTCCTTATACTGCTGGTTAAATGCAAACCACAGTTTAAAGAGTAGAACTGAATATGTCAATCTTTCATATCAACCCCCTGCTCAAGTGCTTCTAGAAATGACTGTTTGAATTAAGGAAATAGGTTTTACCTGTCACCCACCCCTAGACCTTCTTGCTGTTCCTATAGATTTTTTCTTTTTCTTTTTCTCCATACACTTGATTGAAAAACCAACTGTGTTTCTGCCTTTTTATATTCCAGGATTCTTTGACTCTTTACAAATGCCAGCAGTCACACAGCTGTGAAAGAATCTTTTGATATTCACATTTATTGTAATATAGAATTCAAATTTATTTTCATTCTACCTTTCATGCTTCTCAAGCTTTAAATCCTGTAGAGAAAAAAATATAGATGTGAACACAGAAGAAAAAAGGAATCACTAGTTTGAACTCGAGACTGTAGCCAACTCAAGCAGTGAGAATTATTTCATTTGGGCTGAGGTGTGTGTGCATCTGTGATGAGAGAGATGGATGAAAGGAGATGAAAGTGGAGAGAGAGAAGATATAAGTATGCACATGTCAGAATGTGTATATATTTATGTGTGTATATATTCTTAAGAATGTGCATATATTCATAGTCTACATGAAACAGTTGTGTACGTCATGTGGATAACACATCATATAAGAGATATTAGGGCAAATTAATCATTTCACTTCAATCTTTTTCACCTACAAGGCATTTGTATTTTATAAAAACGAGTAGCTGGAACTGTTCCTATTTGTGTTATATACATTCAGATTCCCAGTATTTGATTATCTTCCTGACCAGTAAGTTGATTTTTCCTGGGGTTTTCAAGATGTCTCTCTGAGGCTCACAACTCCTAAGTGGTGACTATTTTGGGGAAAGGAGGTCTTTATAATAACTTTTCTGTCTGCACAGACATAAAGTCTACTTTCCAGTAACCAGAGCACGACGATGCATTGTAAGTAATAAGAGCTTATACTAATTTACAGCAAGTTACTGTGAGGTAACAGGAAAAGTTTTCTAGCAGTACTATTTTAAGTGCAGTATAAGCTCAATTCATCAATATAGAATCAAACCTAACACATTACATAAAACAGCTACTGGCCATCAGGCAAGCCTGCCACACTATTCAGACCTTTAAACTCACTGAAACTTGTAATTTAAAGAGAAAAAAACATTCCAGTTTCATATCACTACATTTCAGGATTTTACTAGTGTAGAAGGTTTCCCAAACGAGTATTTCAGGTGACAGATGACTTTGTTGTGCCCCTTCTAAACAGCACCAGTATCCACTGTTCTGTAGAGAATGTTCTAAAGAAGGCGCCCTGCAGTCACAGGCTATGAGAAAATTATGACTGAGGTACAAGGATCACATTTTTTTAATACTAATTTGTGAAGTCCGTGTTTGTTTAGAAACAGCTTCAAATTGTACCAGGTGCATTGTCAACTTGAAGCGAGCCATGGGACTATCTATTACCTTTCTTTACTAAGGACTCAGTTTTGTATCATTTCTTTTAAGCCACGTAGAGTTGAGAGGGGAGATGTAACCTAGGACAGTTTCTGAGAACAAAACAAAAAGGGCAAGAACATCTTCATACTGAAAAATACTTAATTAGCAATTTAAAATGTTTCTGCACTTATTTCAAGGCATACATAGCATAGTGTAAGCAAATAAGGTGTGTGCTAGTAGTGCCTGAGAATGTTACAGTCTAGAATGGAGTTATTTTCTGCTGCCAAGATAGTCTTGTTGGTTGTACTATCTGTTGTACTACTCTTACCTGCCTAGAGGGGTAGGTGTAACATACACAGAGTGTATCACACAAAGCGATAGTGATAGTCTTTTATAGCAAGGACTAAGTGTTACTCCACCTTTGACAGCAAAATATACATTAAAAGATGGGTCTCAGCTCTGAAAGCATTTTCCAGGAAAGTGACTCAGTGTGCAGTGTAACACTACAATTCTTTAAGAGCACTTTAAGGAAGGATATTAAATTAATGGTTCAAGACAACAGAGTGTATTTGTCTGGGGTGGGAAAAAAACTGATTTCCTAAGGGAAATCCTTCAGTGGTTCCAGCATCAATAACATGGTTTGTCACTTACTGCAAATAAAAATAATTAAATTGTATTTAGAGTATGCAGAGTTTATCTGATCTTTTCAGTCTTTATGGGCACCAAAAGAAGTCATGTGTTCCATGATACTATTACTAGAGAAGGGAAGGGGAAAAAAAATGGAAGCAGATAATATCTGACACTAAGCATCCTATTTTTTTTATTGAAAAATGTTTTCTGAAAATCTTTAGCAGGTCACATAAAAAAGGAGTATTACATTACTTTATGGAACATTCTCTAATTACCTAATATTCAAAAGGACATGTTAAATTTAGATCGGATATGAGGAGGAAATTTTTTACTCTGAGGGCGGTACGACAGTGGAGCAGGTTGTGCAGAGAAGTTGTGAATGCCCCATCATTGGACGTGTTCCAAGTCAGGCTGTGGTGAGCTTTGAGCAACCTGGTCCTGCTCAGGGCAGGGGGGGTTGGAATAGATGATCTTTAAAGTTCCCTTCCAACCCAAACCATTCTATGATTCTAAGCTATTGATGTGTTCTCAGTACTAAGGGAAATTTGTGTGGTATCTGCCTTTAGAGTTGGTCAAAGTACTGGATTTTTTTTTTACTGTTTTTAATAGACCTAATAAAATGGAAATAATAAAACTATGTAATTCTCACTAATTACAAGTATTTAATCAAAAGAATTCTGCAGAACTAAATCCTGAAATCCAAATAAGATATTACTAGTGTAATGCTTGCTACTCGATATATCCTAAAGTCACACTAGTCTTTTTTGCAACTATGTAATTCACTGCCAGGTTTTATTCATCTTGCAATGAGCTAATCTGGAGTTTTTAATCTCAATTAACTTTCAACTCATAAATCCCAAACTCCAGCAAAATTTCTTTTAATTAACAAAATATATGAAATTATACAGTATTATACTTCCTCACTTTTTTTTTACTTCAATTAAAAACAAGGTCTCTCATACTTCTTTATACTATTTTTGCCTTTTGCACAGTGAAAGACGTTTGTTCTTTGGGCAAGTTGGTGCAAACTATCTTGTGTCCACCCTTCTAAAAACTAACACCCTTTGAAGCAGACTGGTTGCATCCATGTGGATGTAACACTTAGCATGGGTCTGCTTAATATGCCGGTAGCCTTGAGAAAAAATAATATTTATTTTTGAATGTTTTTTCTATGCAAAGCACCTGGAATAATGAGAGGACTGTATCACAGTCCAGTGATGTAGTGTTTTTAATACCACGTCAAAGAGTTTGTTTCGGAAACACTGAGCATTTGAAAGCACAGACCCCTATGATCTTATTGTGACCAAATGTGGTGCAGTCACATCCAAGCTGCATGTCTGGAGCAGCACCTACCACAAACTCCGTTAGTCAGCTTGTTCTGGGAAAGACGCCCAGAAGCAAACGAATACACATGTTCTTGCAGGCAGTCAGGGGATCAAGACCTCAAAGTGACAGCAGGAGTAAAGCAAATTGACAGGAGAGACGCTAAGATGCATTAGTACTGGTAGTACTTCTGAGTAATCTATGAATTTCATGAACACACTCATTTTTTTACTCGTCTGCTTAGGTCCCCCAAGATCAGTCTTTCAGGACCTCCACTGTCGAGGCTTGTTCTGTCCTTTCTCAATATTCAATGTAGGTATTTCCCTTTTTAACAGTTTATCAGCTTTACAGTTCTTGTATTAATCTCCCTACTTCCAGTAGTACTATGTAGCAGCACATCAGTGCTCCTCTTGCATCTAGATGCATTATCTAGTTTCTGGTTGATGTATCTATAACTCAAATCTCAAGTTACACTAATTTAGGCATTTGAAATCAGTTAGAAAAATTTCTCCACATCAGACCAATAATGAATACACACAGATTGAAATGGGAAATGGGAAGACTGTTGTCTTCCTATCTACGTGGGGATTACGTTTTCTATGATTGTCTGGGATTTTGCCAATCCTGTAATACTGGAGGGATGGTCTTGATTATTTTTTCTGCTGTGTCATATAATAGTTTCAGCTGTTAGTTTATAACTTTATCTGAACTCTGTTACAAGGTATGGAAAAAGATGTGTAGCTGCAAAGCATTACTGAATGCAAAGTATACGTTCCGTGGAATGTCTTGAACTAAGTATTTACTACTTACCACTTTTACTGTGATTTAAGGGGACTGATTACAGTAACTTAGGTGGCACCTTCTGGTTCTGTCTTTATATGCCCTTAATTGGAGTCATAGAATCATAGAATAGTTTGGGTTGGAAGCGACCTTTAAAGGTCATCTAGTCCAGCCCCCCCTGCAATGAGCAGGTACATCTTCAACTAGATCAGGTTGCTCAGAGCCCCGTCCAGCCTGACCTTGAATGCTTCCAGGGATGGGGCATCCACCACCTCTCTGGGCAACCTGCGCCAGGGTTTCACCACCCTCATTGTAAAAAAATTCTTCCTTTTATCTAATGTCAGTCTACCCTCTTTTAGTTTAAAACCATTACCCCTTGTCCTATCGCAACAGGCCCTGCTAAAAAGTCTGTGCCCATGTTTCTTATAGGCCCCCTTTAAGTACTGGAAGGATGCAATAAGGTCCCCCTGCAGCGTTCTCTTCTCCAGGCTGAACAACCCCAACTCTCTCAGCCTGCCCTCATAGCACTCTACTATTTCTATAAAGCATCCTTAAAGATCTGCCAGCTCTGTTCTGCTCCCTTGTCCCCAAGGGCAGTTTCCCAGGGAGTCCTATTGACTAACTCCTTGAAGAGCTGGAAGTTTGCTTAATCTGCATTTAAGTCATACCAAGATTATTGTTACCACTGGTGTGTTTTGATAGTACTCAGTTCCTTGTTCTCTTTCATTCTCTAAACCATAAAAAATCCTTTCGTTTATACTGTTTAATTTCCTTTGCAAAATCTAGTTTATTAGGATTTTGTTCATGTCACTTTTCTGCAATGCTTTCTGATATATTCTTTTTAATTATTTCTTCTTCAGTGCTTTGTAGATTCACTGCTTATTCTTAACATTCTGTTTGAAAAGCATACTGTGGACCTTCTGTGTTTCCAGTTCTTTGGGATGCAAACGCCAGATAGCATTAGAGCTTTGGTCTTACAGGAATTCAGCATTTGTTCACATTCAAATCGAGTAAGATTAATTTTTCATATTCAAGTCATTTTGTTCCTTATCTAGCCAACTTCAATTACTAATTTCTTAGTCTCTCTTAAATTAGAAATTTCAGATATTGATTTGTGTCTGCTTTGAAATTCAGCATGAACTGAGTTATCTTGTATTTAGAACTTAAAGTTTGTTCTTTGCAAGAATAAAAAAATATATTGAAAGACCAAGAAAAACATGTTTTTGTGGAACAAGATTTTTTGAACAAGTAATATTAACCTTTTTTCAGAATCTGAATTTTAAGAATTTTTTCCACGATGGATCACAAGGGGCAAGTACTATTTCTTGTTTCAAAGTTCAAATGTAGATCAGACCCAAATCTGCAGTGACTATAATTGCCAACTAAGTATATGTCCCCAGCACCTGCTTTCTTAGCAGCAGAATGATACAGGAAACAAGACCATTCCACTTTTTCGATGCCTGAAATTTCAAGATCTGCTTACGTTATTCTTTTAGAACCTGAATTCCAGGAACAATACTGACTTCTGAGGGAAGATCATTTAAAACTTAGTGCCATAACTGGGAATCTTTCTAGGTATTTCAGGGGACTTTGGACCAGGCCATTTACCTACAGCCAGGAAATACACATACTGAGTGGATTTCAGGACAGCAGGAACCCCTCAATAGAAACCAGGGAGGTTATAAAAAGTAAAAGGTATAAAATGTATGAAATCCTATTTGTCAAATTTGCTGATTATATAGGCTATATGCATTTGTTACTTAATGTCTTGCTGAAGATGAAATGAATGCTAAGTCATCATGATATAAGATGGCCCAGCAGGTAGCATAGATGCCCTTTAAAACCTGAAAAACTCCAAAGATTCAAGAACAGCAATACAAGAAGAATTTGTTACCCTGTAGTCACCAACAGTTCCTAGATATATAATACATGGTTAAGCACAACATGGCTGAGAAATATCTTTTTTGTCTAAAATATTTGTCTGATCCAGCATTTCCAGCTGTCTGCTATCTTATCTTTTGACCCCTCAGTCACACTGCTAATAGGATTTCTATAAACCAGCACAGCAGTGGACTTCGTAGCTCAAGAGATTAGTTCATAGGCTTTCATCTCTGGAACCTAGTTCAAATTCAGTACTGACCAAATGTACCATAATCGTTCTTTGGGCATTCTCATTGAAAAAGGGAGTATGGACTATACTGTTTTCTATAACTCAAATGGAAGCTAGCTTCTGTACAAGTGTCATTGCCTAACCCAGATATACATTTAATTTTTTTTTTAATTAAAAAAAATCAGACAAGCTTTGCAAAGCATTTGTTTTTCTTGTGCCTCTACAGACACCAATTATAATCTATCGGAACCTAACAGATTTGAAAAAAATTTTACAGTTTCAAAACTTTTTCATTTTGAAATCTAATGAAATCAAAATACTAGAAATATTAGTCAACAAATTTCAAAAGGAATGGTTTTACTTGATTTTAATTTTAGATTTCTTTTTCTATTTTAAACTTTTTTCTATTTGAAAATTAATAGAATTTAAAAAAATGTTTACGTGCTGAAATTGTCAAATCAGTCTATTTTAACCATTTGCAAGAGTATTTCTCTTCAATGCCTTCAAGAAACTAGCTTTCTAAAGCTTCAGTCTAAAATGCATTTATGTACTTGTCTAACATGATGCACAAGTTGTTTCACTTACTTCAAAGACTCTTCCTGTATAGGCAGACACTTGATAGATTGCAGCCTACATAATTTTTTAATCTCCCCATACAATGACCTGGTCATCCAACAAGAGGAATGAAAGGACAGTGATTAAAACTGATAATTGGCAGGAGAGAAAGATAAGATCAAGGCAAATTGTGATGGCAGAATATGGATATAGTATGGTTAGCAAGATGAGAGCCAATAATTGCACTGCTTATTTATTAATTTCCACTGTCTGCACAATGTACCGCATTTTTTTTCAGATTTTATATTCCCCAAGTACCAAAGACATTTTTTTAAGACTTTGTTAGCGCACTTTGGGATAGCTACTCATATCAGAACTAATACTAAAAATAATTCAAATATTTATCTGCTTGTCTATTCTTAGCAGGTGCACTTTTCAGTTAATTATTTATATTCTGACTTGCTTTTATTTGTGGTTTGGTTTTAGGGAAAAAAAAAAAATCCATACCAGTCTCTCTTTCAGCCATTGCATACTGTTGAGCAGCAAGTATCATACCTGTTCTGTTCATGTAGCATGATTTGCTGCAGCTCTGATCAGTCTGAGAACAGCATTCAGCAGAAATAAGGAGGACCACAAAATCTCAAGGTTTGCTCTCTGGAAACCCACTGGACAACCACACACAACTGTTACAACATGAGGTGTTTTCTCCATCTTATATGCTTTCTCAGGTAGAGACTGTATTTGAAAAATAATTGACCTTTTATAGATTATGTCATACCAGTATACTAGTTGTTCTTCTTCATCTGAAGTGTGGATTAACCAGTTGGGTTTGTCTCAATAAATACCTGCAGCATCTTGCTGGGCTAGGGAGTGTTAACCATAGTCTTAGCTGTGATGGTCCTCTGTGCTCCCTGCCACTTAAAACAAGATGGAGATGTATCACCCCCACTAGATACAAAATGGGGTTGGGAAACTAGCTTTTCTTTGTCACAGTTTTACGAGCTGCGCCTGTCTCCATGTGAGAGGTCACACCACGTACCAGCCAGGAAATGGGTCTGCTCATAAGCTCAGAATTGCCACTGCAGCTTTCTGTGGGTACAAAGCATGGAAGGGCGCCAGGGGCACCACCAAGGGCTGGGAGATAAGAATAGAGCAGGTTTTGGGTACTTAGAAACAAAGGTTTAAGAATCCAGGTGTTGTGACTTCCTCTGCTCAGAGTAATTTGTTAAGAACTCATATAGATTTAACCAGTATTAGATAATAAATCACAAGGAACTAGACTAATTATATGGTGTTATAAATTTAAGCTATTTTATAACTAGCTAAGCTACATTTCTCTATTGCATAAAAAATAACTTTGTAAAAAGCTAATATATACTGTTGTTAATTATACTCCATCTAGCATATAATTAACCTAGATCTCTCTTAGTGGTACTTTGGGAGCTGTATGGAGGATGTATTTTTTCTCTTCTATATTTTGTACAATCAGAAGATACTACTGAATACATCTATATTGTCATAGAATGGTTTGGGTTGGAAGGGACCTTGAAGATGATCTAGTTCCAACCCCCCTGCCACGGGTAGGGACACCTCCCAATAGACCAGGTTGCCCAAAGTTTCTTTATTTTTTATTTTCTCATCTGAACTTAACTTGTTCATTTATACTACTTAAATAATAAGGATACCTTTGCTCTTATGTGTAATGAACCAAATAGCAGCCTTCGTTAGGAAAGCTAATACAGAATAGATTGCTAAAATCCATGACCCAAAGGAAATACATAATCCCCAGTAGCCATCAGAAACGGGACTCACTTCCTGGTATGCTTAAAAAGTAACACTGTAACTGTAACCTCTCCTATTTCAACCTTATTTTATCCACCCTTTTCTTCCAACTTCTTATCTGTAGATGTTTTGTTGATCTAACAATATTTATTAAATACCGGTACTAAGAATATGAATCATATTTTATCCAATAAATCATACTTAAAGTACTCCACAATTAGTTCAGTTTCAATTAAAATAGCAATGCAGTTGTTTCTGAAAACAGTGCCTTGATAAATTGACTTTATAGCTGAGATCCAGCTCTACTACTTTGTTCTTATTGTTCTTTATTCTTACAATATTAAGTAGCTCAAAAAAGGATGCAGACTCTTCCTATCTTCCCTTAAACATCGTGCATACCTAATTGAAAATCTTATTCATATGTATATGACTATATATGAACATGTATACATATAAATTCACATACACTTGTATTCATTCCCTCCAAAAGGCTGACTCTTTTCTTGCTCTGACTGATATATTCATTACTTTTTTGAAGATCTAATTTTTCTAAGTCAGACACACCCTTTTTTACTTTAATCTGAAATCATTATGTCAAGGAAAAGGTTTCTATTGAAGATGTAGATGAGCCTTGCTGGATTGTAACACCGGTATGTTTTACTGTAAGTTGCTCTTTATTATTGCTTTGCATGACTTAACTCTCTTTATCAATTCTATCTTTAATGAAATAGTTTAATAGTTTTAATTTTGGCTCCTCATGGATTATAAACAGGTGAAGCTGATGAGGTTTTGAGGGAAAGTGATCAGTTCTGAAGTATCCTTAAAGATAATTTAACATCTACAGTTTTTTTATATATTATGGTAAAAAAAAATCCTGTCTGAAGATCTTGTTAGTAAAGAAACACTTGAACAGGCCTTTTCTGTTAATATTCTTAATTTTGTGAACTTATGAAAGCTTTATGGAATATAAAATGATTGCCTAGGAGTACAGATCTGTGTTCTCTTGGGGTAAGTGTACGTGCACTAGAATTATTGTTGAGAAAGGCCCAAACATACCTATTGAAATCCTTCTGACTTCATATTTACTGCTATTTGTGACTGTAGAATTACTGTTACTATTGAAGGGTCCATCATTATCTGGAAGACTTATACAGTAGCTCACTGGTCTGGCAAAAGGCTAGGTACCGTGCTAAGAGAGCCCCCCCCCAAATACCGCATCTCAGGAGGTCAAGTCACAAGTAAAGTTGTGGTCTTTTAACCAATTACAGTATAACCAGGAAGGGTATAGAGAAGGTTAGAGAAATGTGACTATATTATTTCAGCATGGGATTGACTTATAAAAGTTCAGAAAATAGAAAGGCATTTCTTATTGTTTTGATAAATTCTAAAATCTCCTGTCAGGGTTTTGATAACATTGCTGTACAGCCCAGAATAAAGAGAAATTTCCTTGCCCCAATTACTGTAACATGTTGCAAGGGTAAATGGTTTGGCAGCCCTGAACTGTGCATATCTTTTGTGGAAAAATGAGTTAATCTCATCCACTTTTTTAGCATAAGACCACTATATGGTTACGATGGGTCAGGTATGAGCAACTAGCGACAGACAGCAATCATGAGGTCTTTGTGGAGAAGAAGGAATTTTTCCTGAGGCAAGTGACCATAACTGGGGGGTTGGACTTTCCTACTGTCATGAAATATGAGGTAAACAGAGGTTTCTCAGTTTCTTCATGATTTTTAGCATAAAGTTGTTTCCTGTTTTTTTTTAATGCCACAGGCTATTTTCCTGTGCTTTCCTGAAGAGGAAAGTGGGAATATAAATATCCTATGGCAAGTTGTAGCTAATTCACAACTTTTTGGGGTTTCCCAAAGCTTCATGACAATAATGGTAGTACCTGATGTATTTTTTTAATAAAGGATAAAATAAAACATTACGTAACTTTACCTAATCCTATATGCAATGGCTAATTTTTTATACAATGGTTTCTCTTCAGAAAAGACATTTCAGTTCTAGCTTTAAATGTTAATATTAGACAAGTGATCTGGCTCTGCAAGCTGTTCAATAGGCCAATTCTATATCTACTGGTATAGGTAAAAATCTGCGTGGAAGTAGGAACATTACATATATGGATATCTTTGCAGAACAGAGGTTGCAAGTCTTGCAAAGGTTATTATTGCCAAATGTTATTGCATTTATTGTGATAGTGTCTTTGTTGAATTCCTCCTTTGTTGAATGCAACTCCTTCTCCACCATCGATTTGAGTTGCAAATGAATTCTCTTCAACTGTGTTCACACCCCTTCTGTATTTGCTTTCCAACAGTATTCCCGCAAATTACTTTACTGGCAGGAACATTTAGTGAACCAGCCAATTTTAAGTAAGTATTGCAAGAATACTCTCAAAAAGCAAAATTCTCATTCATAACTACAAGTATTCACATACACAGTTTTAAAATAATCCTAATCTTAAAAAGGTAATCAGTGAGTCACTGAGCACAAACATTTCTTAAAACTTATGTTTGTGGTCAAAACAACTAAACTTTGAATGTCAAATTCTTTTTATGAACGGCCTGCGTATATGCTAGAGATCACAGAATGATAAAATACCAACTTGGAAGGGACCTCAAGGATCATCTGATCCAACCTTTCTTGGCAAATGCATGGTCTAGACAAGATGCCTAGCACCCTGTCCAGATGAATCTTAAAAGTGTCCAATGATGGGGAATCCACCACTTCCCTGGGGAGATTATGCCAATGACTGATTGTTCTCATTGTAAAAAATTTTTCTGTTGTGTCCAGTCGGAATCTTCCCTGGAGTAACTTGTACCCATTACTCCTTATCTTTTCCACGTGACCCCTTGTGAAAAGGAAGTCTCCATCTTCTTTGTAGCCACCCTTTAAATACTGGAACATGGTGATGAGGTCTCCCCTAAGCTGCATTTTCTCAAGGCTGAACAAACCCAATTCTCTCAGCCTTTCCTCATATGACAGGCTTCCCAGTCCTTTGATCATCTTGGTGGCCCTTCTCTGGACCCTCTCCAGCCTGTCCACATCTTTTTTTGTTTAGGGGGGGCCAAAACTGAACACTGATCAAGACCTATTGGCAGAAATGACATTAATAAAAATGATACCTGTTTGAAGATAACTTCTGACAAGACAAAATTTACTGAATAAATTAATTCAATTTAGCTAATTGAACCTAATGTGTTGTAAAACAGTAGAACTGGACAGAATAGTTGTTGTGATTCTTACATGTCTTTTTTCTTAGTGGATAAAAGAAAATAATACTTAATATTCGATAATATTCAAGTTTTGGATACTATAATACAGTTTTTGTTGCTTATCTGATTCACTGTGTTTTCATTGTATCCAAACGTGAAGACTTGGATATAAAAATATTGCACATGTCTTTAAATAGTAAAATTTCCTTCCCATAGTCACTGACATGAATAAAAATTAACCAATGCAGTTACTTCCACTTTTATGTATACTGTGCCTTTTCTGCCTGGAAATGCATTGAAGGCAAAATACCGTACTTTGAACCCAAGGGTTACTTAGAAGCAACTGACTGCAGTAAGTATGTGCATGCAGCTTTGTTGTTTTAATCTGTGGAGGTCAAAATTCTTTTGTAATGTTCATTTTAGGTTTGGGTTTTTTTTTAGGAAAATATATCTGGACATATACATCTAGGTTTTATTTTGAACATTTTCGGGTTCCTGTCCAAGTTTTCTCTTTATCTCCTGCATAAGAACTTCCAGGTATCTGTCTCCTGATGGTAGAGAAGTGTAGAGGATTAGTGTCGTGATTGGCAGGTTGGCTAACATTACAGTTCTGTTCATATGGAGCTTTCCTTCAAGTTCTAAAAAACTACCACAGACCGGCCAGAAAAAATCCTGTTTCCCTTGTTGCAAAACGGCACACGCAATCTTAAATTCAAATTGTAACTGAACTGGGATATCTTCATATATTTCACATACCAATACAGATAGAATTATGGATGAAATAATAATTTTTGTCTTCTTGTTCAATAACTTAGAGGAAAGGCAAGCTGTATAACTCACAGAGGGAATGGCAGAAAGCTCAGGATCATCGATTGTATCTTATACTGCTAAATGAATAGATCAGAGTCCTTCAATAAATAGAAACAGGAGCATTGTTTTTCACAGTGCCACCTATTCTATAACACTGTCCGTGTGTGGCTACAGATATATGAAATATAGATGGACAGGCCATTTATAGCTATGTTTACAAGTATCTGCCCACATAATTCCATTTAAGCAAGATCCAATTGTATAGAAGATATGCTGTGTAAAATAAAAGTTCAGTATTATGAGCAGCCATCACGAGCAAAAATTTTGGGATGGTTTGCTTTTTATAAATTAACTTTCTTTGCTCATGGTAGGGAAACATTGCTAAAACTCAGATGACTGTCAGTCCTAATGCATTCATGATCTTTTCCACATATGGGATGCCAGCCAGGCACTGACCTCTCTCAGGTGAAGTAACAAATAACTAAGCAGTGTTACTTCAGCCATTTCCCCAACAATGCAGACAAGAAGGGAGTATCCATGTAACATATGAAACTAGTGGCAAGAAATATCTTGAAGGCAAAACTCTGTTTCACTACAAACTGATAGGAATAGGATGTACAATAGCCCGTCTCTGGTATGACTGAAAAGGAGCTTTATGGTTTTGTATCTGACTTGCAAATCAACTGTGTGTGCCTTGTTTTTGTGCAAAATGAACCCATTTAACTAACAGATAAAATCCAGGCTGGTAACTAAGGTCTGCAGACTGATACTGATAGCGAGAGCTGAAAAGACTCACAGTACTATTAGATGATGAGAGCTCTCCAGAATCAGTGGCTTGTGTTCTGTTATCTGGATCAGAAACAAAAAGCACTGCTTGGTACAAAAAGCCTATACCCTCAGTCCACAAGTCTAAATTTATCCTTTTTATAATGCTATTGCATTTCCTACTGTACAACTTCAACACAGCTGTCCCTAACTTCCATCATGTTCCACTACATCGTATTTTCTGGTTTAGGCCTTAAAATTAGAAAATGCCATCTCCCTTGAGCATTGTATTAAAGTAAATAAAATATTTCCATCGCACTTTTCCATGGAGGGATTTATTTTTACAAACTATTTGTTTAAAGTATTTTAATTTTTCCCCTCTGTAAAGTATTCTGTAAGCCCTGTATTAAAATACAGAAAGGAACCCAATTTAGCAAATTTCTTATTTACAAGCATCTGAGTGACCTGGTTCATTCATTTGTTGTCCCTTTAGTTTGCCTTCAACCTTATTATTTTCTATCAGTTTCACTGTAATCTTGTGGGTTTCCATAGTATCTATTAGTTTTATGTGCTTGGTTTTAGCTCTACAGTCTATGGGTCTTTTGCTGGTACCTTCCTTCTTAGACAGAGTTCTCAAGTTGGGTGAAATGGGAAAGTCAACAGAGCTTGTGGTCTGACTTTAATGAAAACAGTCCACTGCTATTCACTTTTGAAGTTTCCTTGTGGGAAGAAATAATTCTGCTGTTTGGATGGTGCTATTTTGAGGTCTTTCACTTGAATCTCACTGCTGGCTAATTTGTAAGAGTTCAAGAAGGCTGCATATTATTTATACACTTTATATTGTCAGAAACCTGCCTAAATTTGTAAGACTGATAACTGAAATAAACTGAGATCCAAAGTGGAAAGTGGTTCCTTTAACAGAGAATCCCTTAGGAGTTGCCTTTAGGAAAATTCCATTAACCTTATCTTTGCAATGTCTTTTCCAAATTGCTTTTTTGCAGGTGGCAATTGCAGTCAAGCTCTTGGAGAATGCAAGGTTCTAACATAGCTTTAGTCAGGAAAGCCCTATGCCTCTATCTTAGCTTGCACCTCTTATCATTGACTCCTGATTGTTGTTCCTATCTACTACTCATGCAGAATTCACGTTAAAGGTCTCCTTTAGAACAAGGGTAGTAATTCAAGACACAAAGGCAGGTCATTGTGCAGTAAGTTTTTGCTATTCTCAAACCTGTTTGGATGTCAGTCATTACCCTACTGAGGGGTTATGTGATTTCTCAAATGCATTACAGAAGCAAAAATTATACCAAAAAATTCTTTTTGACTATTTGGATTGCAACATGAGCAGATAAGAACATAACACTGAAAAGCATCTCAGCTACAACTTCAGATGGAATGACTACACACATGCATGCACACACAACCCAACTGCCAGATCCAGTCTTATTAAATTGATAATAGTTGATTAGTTTGAATGACCGTTATGTACTCTAGGTGCTTTCTGCACTCTGCAAATTTTAAAATGGCTGGAACTTTATTTAGGTCGCTTATGGGATGATCCATTGTTCTTCTCAATATTTTAATCAGATCTACTTTTCAGGACTAGAGTGGGAAGCACTGCTAGTAGGAAACTGAAAACTAGTGAAATATTGCAATAGTACAAAGTATTCCCTTGATAATTTTGCTAATTAAATTGTTATGCAAAAATTGTCAAGTGATTTAAAACCCAAGGGAAGACTTGCTTTTTTTTCTGAGATATTCCTACCAGTAGCCAACCTTTAGAGCACTCATAAAACATTATGTTGCATGAGGTGCAAATTAAGATTTGTTGTTTTGAAGTTGCATCAAATAATTGATCAGAAACTATAACTGGGATTATAGAACAAGATCAGAAATGAAATTTAGCAAATAATTGCAAAAATAATTGAAGTTACAAATCCTGAAAACTGGGAAACATTTCCTTTTAATGCCCTCAGGGATGGGACTTGTGACTTTGATTAGGATTAACACTAGGAGATGGGGTGAATGAAGAGAACAGAGGGAGTTTTAGATTGGATTAAAATTATGACATAACCTATCTCAAGAAGGAAAACAAAACTTCCTGACTGTGTGTAAAGGTAAAATTTAAGATAAAGAAGAACTGTTATTTCCATTTCAAAGACTGCGCTTTCTTAGAAATACTTTGATCATTTACGAATGGCCAGGTAGCAAAACCTCGGGTGTCATAGTTCTAGCAGATCTTTTAGGTTCTTACTTAAGCACCTTGGTCTGCTTGCTGATGTACTTCCTGAGTCTATTGTTCATTCATCCATTAAGACTACCTGCAAGTGGGCTAAATTCCTAGTTATGGGGAAGTAAAGAAACAGATTTTTATTAGTCATTTTTATTTGTTTAGTGCCAAGCTTATGTCAGCTTCCAGTTACTTTTGGAAAACGCTGGAAACATCACAACAAATTTTGGGGTTGTTTTTTTTTGAGTTTTTTTTTATCCAAAAAAACCCCATGATTTCTTTGATTCTGTTACCAGAGATCTAATCCTATTTCTGTTGAAAACAACAGAACTATCACCATTTATATGAATGAGTACTAATTTAGGCTTACCGCTACAGAGACATCACATCAGTCTGCTCAGTATTGGCAAATTTTGTGTGGATTTAATTTGAACAGTCTGAGGGAAACTCATCCTGTATGTTAATCAAATGTTTTCAGAATCACACATACAAAAAAAAAAAAAACAAACTCAAAAGACATAAAGCAAGAACACATATACTGTGTAAAGCCTGCTGCATTTTTATGTATCAGTTTATCTTCTCTTACAAACAATATATTAGGTGGAATTCTGCCCCTATTAAGTTCAGCAGCAAAATTATAAATGCTTTTTACGGATATGGGAAAAAAAAGTCCAAACTTTAGCACAGCCTGTTCAATGATACAGTATCTTTGCCCAAAAGAGTGGTGCACCATTTATTCTCAAAATTATTTCCATTTACTTTTACTTACCTGTCATTGATTCTTAATGTTTCAGAATTCTTTATTTGGGTTGAAGTGGAAATTATTAAAACCACTCTAACTACTCTTATTATTTTGTGTTACAGAAGTTTAACCGAAATTGAAGTAATGAAATTAAAACTATTTTTACCTTGCTGAAGCATTGTTACTTACACTTACTAATTCAGAGTAAGGAAAACTTGCAATATTCTTGCAACATATTCTGATCTTGATAAAAATACTTTTTCAGAAAGAAAACTGCTTTTTTTCAAAATTTGAAACCATTCTGGTCTCACAAATGCTTATTTAACTACGTCTAATTCCATGTAATTTAAAACTGGAATGAAATCCAGAGGGTGCACTATGTACCAGAGTTTCTGCGTGACTAATCCTGTGCAGTTAATGAAGTTGGGCAGCTCTGTGTATAATTCATGGGCTACTCAGAGGGTATCTTGGGTCCTGAAGTACAGCTTCATCTCCCAGAATTCAGATTTAAGGTCTACCGTGAGAAACACAGCACATAGTTCACTTCTGGGCTACTGTGGTGGCTTGAGTAGAGCAGGTTCCCTGTTGCTGATAGAAGAGGTAAATAACTTTACCTACAGATCTTGATTTGAGTAGCCCTTTGCCTCCAGACCTGACCTATGTTGTAAACGTGAAGTTGACAGAGGAAGTTACGATTAATAACGTTTATCTACAAAAGAAAAATCTTGCGGCAGAGAAAATCTGAAACAAATAGGATGTGTCGAGATACATATTAAATGGGGTAATGTCTCATTCCTGTAATTGAAACGCTTATGGAGAATCTAATTAACCTTTCAAACGCTGATTCTTGAGTATTTTTGGCATCAAGCTCTATTTCTTGAGGAAAACATCAGATGCCAGCACCCAAATGTTTTGTTCTCTATTCATCTCTCTCGGGTTAAACTTTAAGCTCAGCTTTGCCTCACATCTATTTTGTTATTCTCAGTGTCCATTTTTAAAATACAATTCAATTATATGTTGTTAATTAAATTATACACTATGCTTGCTTTTCTGTCCTGCTCAGCAAATTTTATCACCACACCTTCCCTTTGCTGAAGAGTCCTGAGGGAGTTTAGTCATTTACAAGAACAAGAGATTTTTTTTTTGGTGGGTTGTTTTGGATTTTTTTTTCCTTTCTCTGCAATTTACCGGGTTGTTTCCTACTCCTTGGAGGCTCAGTAAGCCATTCAAGAAATTTGCCCCGAGCTCAGGTGTCCTTTACGAGCGTGGTTCTGTGGACCAGCTAATTAATCCACGCTTGCCACCTTCTTCCCAGAAACACTGGGTTTTCTTCACCTTGGCGAGGTAAGAGCAGGCTGGCCAGCGCTCGTGAGACGCACCTGCGCAGGGCCCCGTGGGCGCGCACGGCTCTCCTCAGCGCTGCCCCGCTCTCCGCTCCCGCCCGCCGCTGTGAGGCGAGGGGTCCCCGCGGGTCCCCGCAGCTCCCCGAGCCAGACCGCACCGAGGGCCCCCGGCCTCCGGGGTCCCACGCGCCCACAAGTTTCCTACGTGTTTTCAGTCAAACGTGAAGGGTAAGCAGCAAACCTCGGGCGCCGGGGCGGAGGTGAGCGGTGCGCCGGCCCGCCGGTGCTGCCCGGACTTCTCTGAGGCGGGGCGGGAGGAGGGCTGGAGGCTTCTGGAAGATGAAAACGACGGTCGGGGGTGGCCGCTGGAGTTCGGGGCCAGACTTTCGGCCTTTCTGGGGTGCCTGGTGCAGCGAGGAGCTCTGGAGAGATATTAATCTCGAAAGGTCCGGTCGATGTGGGGTCCTGCTAGGCACCGCCTGAGGCACACCCCCTGTTAGCCACCCTTTGTTGAGGAGTAAGCACTTGTAGAGCACGAGTCGCCTGCCCCGGCCAAGCGCGGGCTTCTGAGCGAGCTGGTTTGTACCTCCAAAGCGCCTGCCTCTTTTTTTCTCTCTCCCTCCCCCGCATTGTTACAGCGTTGGACGTTGAGGTCGCATGTTTTCTGTTTGCCTGATTTTAGACGGCTGAATTTTGCCCTTGTTAACATAAAGTTGCATGAGAACTGTATTTCAGTTAAAAAAAATTCACTACAGTTAAGGTCATGAAAAGCTGCAAATGTAAAGCGAGTTTAACGTGCCTCAGGACTTCTGTCTGTGCTGTAGAAAATAACTTTCAGCTGGTTAGGATTGTTCAAATATGTAATTTCATAATATTGCTGCTTTTCAGAATATTGTAGATTAAAAAAATATTTGGTTAGGACTACAAATAGTGAGCCAAAGACTCAAATGGAAGGAAATTAACAGGCTTTCCAGTGGCTTCCATCTTAGTTACTGGCTTTCACCCAATGGACTATATGCTTTAAGGAGAAAACCTGGTCCTCAAGCTCTCTCGGTGCTTAAGTGGTTAAATTGTCCCTTTTGGATCTTGCTGAACAATATCAGTCATCTTATGTTAAGGGAAAAAAATGTCTAATCTTTGACAGAAATGAATTACTTCATACGGGACAGCTACATTTTGTCTGATACTTGTTGTCAGCTTTCACTGGGAGATGAGGAACTAAGAAATAGATTTCATCAAGTTCTGAGATGGGAGGAAATGAAATCTTAGCAAAGAAAACAAGTTATGCTTCTAAAATGGATTGTACAAGCAAGAAGATCTATCAGGTGAAAAGTGAATGTTGAAATCATTTGTCAAAAGATGACTTAGGCAATGCTGGGGAGGGAGAAAAAGGTGGCGAGTCCTAATATTCCTAGTTTATCAAATGTGTGTTTAAGACATCTGGGTTTGTTGGTGGCTTTTTTTTTTTTTTTAATTCTCTATAGGTATTTTCTGATGTTACACTTTTATAAAAGTCATGTGAGTTGCCTGTTCACTTCTCTTGTTCACATAAACTTAATGATTGTGCTGTAGTATACCCAGCTTTGCGTGTAGTTTCCCTCCTGACGATCTCTTCTTTTGGAAGACTATTTCTTGTGTCACTGAGAAAGGGAGTTGTCCAGTCTGTCTCCTGACAGACCAGTAGTTTGGGCATAGTACTGAGGTGTGTGGCCTTTTTCCCTGATTCATTTTAGGCTGAGCGGAAAGACAGAAAAATTAACGCCTCTCTGCTGTTTTGGTATGAAAAGTATTCTAATTTGTCGGTTTACAATAGCTTCGTAATTGCCTCCCTGTCACTGTGTCTTTTCTGGTAGTATTAATTTCTCTTTTTTCCAGACACAAGGCCCGTCAAATATAATTAACAAAAAACATAAACTGGTTTGTTTAGAGTCAAGTGGTTAAAGGTGCACGGTATGAGGTTAGCTTTTATTTCTCTGCTTCGCTTCACTTCTTGAAAAAGTATTTTTGGTTCTTCTGTGACCTCTAGAAGATGGAACAAAATGCAGACTGGGACTTGATTTGGAGAACTTGTCAATACATTATCCCAGTTCAACAAACACTAAAACTGTGAATAAAATGTAGCACTTCTATGACTGAGACCTTCTTTTCTGAAGGATAATGTGTGAAGTATTTTCCAGAAGGTAAAGATAGAGATAAAAGCTCCAAAATAAGCTACTGTTTGCAAATTTGTCAAAATGTGGTGTTCAGGTACCCAGTAAACAATAAATATTGTTTTTATATGTAATATAATTGCCCCCCCCCCCCCCGGGCTACAGTATGTGAAACAAGCGCTACATTGATTGAAACTCTTGTTGTGTGGTTTGTTGGTTTGTTTTCCTGTCGGGTGTGAAGTTTAGTCTTCAAGTAAAAAAAAACAGAAGCGTGGTAAGAAGACTAGATGGTAGTTGTGTTAATTTGAAGCAAACTAGAGTTCAGGTTTGGGTTTGCTTTTTGAGTTCTGAACAGAAAGCCAAAATTATTACTATAACTAATTTTTTGTTCTGCTGTTTTTAAGATAATACCTTACTAAAAGTGTGCTGGGGATCAGAGTAGCTTTTTTCTGCTCAAATGCTGTCGCACTTAGAGAAAAATTGCACATACTCAGAAAATTAATTTTTCTCCCTCCTAAAACCAGGATCAGATTCTTTGAGTGACCTTGGTGTTTCCAGTCAGGTGGTCACAGAGGGATAAAAGCATAGATAACATTAGCTGTTGTCTTGTTTTACTGACTGTTCTCTTCCCTGAAGAGAACTGGTGCTTCTGGCTGAAATGTCAGAGTGGAAGTGGGTGGTTAAAATTGCTATTTTTAGCTTTTTACTTGTAAACAATTCTCTGGTTTTATTGCTCATCAAGACAGAAGAAACTTTGATTTACTTATGGGCTAAGTAAAGCAAATAAGACTGCTTGCACTAAGATTTTCAGGTACTGAGAAAAAAAAGTTACAGGATAGTTTACATTTCTTAATAAACTAAAAAATAGTGGATGTTATTATATAGTCCAGTTTGTCTGAAACAAACAGCAGCTGAGGAATTGATTATGAAATCTGGCTTACTATTCTACATTTCTTGCCTGTGTTTGAGGGGTCAAGTAAGTGTCCAGAGAATTACAGCACGTGAGATTTATTATCAGTATACTGTCAGAAACTGGAAATGCAGTAATATAAGCCTGCATGGCCAGTCTAGTTTTCAGGATAGAGTGTGAGAGGATGCAGCCCTGTTCATCATTTTGGGGGAATTGGGTGGATGCAACTAAAATAGACCATTAGGCTTGGTGGGTGCACTGTCTTGTGCAGCTTACACAAGAGCTAAGCCAAATATACCCCATATTAATTCTTCATTCTGTGCAAGAGACTAGGTGCTATCGAGTGGATATGGGATTGGTACAAGGTAATTTTAGATTTTCTGTGCAGTTTCATTGTCTTGCTATATCCAAGAATATATTGTGTACTTGTTTATGCGGTTCTTGTTTTACTGCAAATTTGCTAAGATGCTGCAAAATTAAAGATTTATGTTTCTATACGTCTTCTGTGTGTAACTGAATTTGCTGATTGAATTTACAGAATCATCTCTGTTATGTTCAGTTGAAGAGCAGTAGGTAGAGCTGCCACTGCAGAAAAGTCCTATGATTCAAATTACCGTATGAAATGTGGGGAAAACATGAGGAAAACCATGCTTTCTGGTAGTATTTTGTTTTTAAATTGTACAGTATTAACTTAACGTGAAGAAATCTGACCTTCCTCTGCTGTTAATATTGTCCAGAGATGTTACAGCAAGAGGAAATTAAGTTTCAAAACCTTTTAACACAACCAAGAATTGAGAGGGGTAAGAATAAAAAAAGAAAAGGGAGGGGGAAAAAAATAAATTGTAGACTGTGGCTGATAAGTACCCTCCAGCTTTTTTTGACTGTGTGTCAAAATACATAAAGCTTTGTCCCTGTCACCATATTAACTCTTCTCTGGGATTTACAGTATGGCACTGTATATTTGCTTGTTTTCTCAACTCAGGTATGTTGAAGTAAAATAGCTCGTGATCATGATGTTTGGGAGTATAATGTTAGCTTGATTTAGATAGTGCAAACATTTAATAATGGCTGAACATGGAATGTGCAGTACTTGGGAAGATGTGTAATCTTCCATCAAAAAGAAGGGTATAGTAATGGAGGATTGCTGTTAATTTCACAAGTTCTGCCTAAATCTGTGATCCTGCTGTGTATCTCTTTACAGCTGTTAATCCTTGATTGTGGTGTTGCCAGACTTTTTTCATGCACATTAGAGCTTGGTTTTCCTTTTTCATTGGTTACATAATCATTTTGATGGGGTACTATTACAGCAATTTAACTATGTCAAACAACCATTTCAAATGTTAAGAATTATTTCTTAAATTTGCTTTACATGTGTTGGTACTCCTTGTTAACCATTGTTGACGCTACAATATTGAATTTATGATTAGCTATACATACAGAATGCAGGAGCACGTTTACCCTCTTACACAACTTATCCAAATGCCCTATTCTGTACAGCTTTGCTAGTTATAAGACTGCCAGTTTTTAGTGATGGGGCAAAACAGATAAAGCTTTGAAAATACACTTTCAAAACAGA
>VZSZ01007630.1:1034827-1100305 GCA_013398815.1 Ibidorhyncha struthersii
TGTTGGGTTTTTTTTGTAATTTTTGTTGTTTTTTATATAGGTTAGCTTTCAAACTGCTTTAATCTGAACTTTTGACTGATAGGTCCCAAAGGTATTGCTTTTGGAATAGTTGGAGCACATCGTGTGGCAACTTTCATTGTCAAGTTCCTATTTTCCCCTCTATTTGAAGGATGTTTGGCCATACTTCTGAGAACCGATTTAGTTTGTGGTCAGTTTGTGGAATGATCTGCGTGTACGGCATCTCCCTATCTGTAGATTCATACACTTGGATGGAAATGCAGTTGTCTAATAAAACTTTTTGCTTCTAAGCAAAAAAGGAAGATCTCTGTGGGATACTTCCTATTTTCCTTCATTACAGGTAGCTTTCCATAAAAGTCTCCTGAAATCATTAATTTCATTGAGTGGGTTTATTGTGTAGATCAGTGTCCCAACGGATACAGAATGTTTCTGTGTTTTCACTTGCTAGATAGCTCTTGTGGTTTTTTGTTTATTTGTTCATTCATATAAATTTCAGGAGTGGAAACTTGATACATCTTCAGGTCAGATTACATATGAATACGGAGTGACAATTAATGATTGTAACGGTGAATGTCTGCCATTTTAACTTCCAACGCTTTCAAAAAAAACCCAACCCTCTCATATCTAGACCTGGAGAAGAATATGGTCTCACATAATTATATGAAAATTACGTATGTTGATATTTTAGTCCCTTGTTTGCAAAAGAAACAAAGCAGGGAAAGAAGTACATAGACTTCCAGGAAATAAAACCTGAGATTTATTCTGCATTGATTTTGCAGGATATGTAGCTATTTAATTTCTTTAGTTGTGAATCAGGATACAGTTAGATGGTAATTATTTTGACAATTTTTGTAAGTTTCTGTGTTCTGGTCCACGTTAAGGCTTTTAACTGTAGACTTTTGAGCTAAAAGTAGTATTATGTAGCCTGTTGTAGTAAATGCGTCATCTCTCTTAAACTGAGGACAGAGACAGCCTTTTTAAACATGATCAGACCAATTCAAAATTATTTTGAATATCTGTCACTTAGCTCAGTTATGGTGAAACCCAACTCCATCGCCTATTGGTCTGTCTTGCAGATTGCCCCTTTTCAGAGCCTCCCTAAATTTTGGTTTGGATTTTTTTTTTCTTTCAGTTTTAATATCCCTAAACTTCCTTCTCCCCCCCCCCCCCCCCCACAAAGAAACACTAGACATAAGAGCTTTCTGAAACTAAAAAAAATAAAAATAATAATAAAAAAAAAATCACAACTTTGGAAAGTTTCTGAAGAAAAAAGCTTATTTGATTCCTGTTTAAATAGATAACACTGTATGGCTTTTATTAAGCACTGTATGTGTCTTTGATACATTCATCATACAGGTGTTCACCGTTGAAAAAGGTGTTGCTTTGTCTTCTTTGTGGCTTTTGTTAAGGTGATAATGTGTTAAATGTTACTAACCTTCCTTAGCTGTTAACAGTACTTCTCTGCAGTGAGTGTTTAGTAAGATGTAAATACTGTTTTTATCACTGCCAATACTGTTTTTGTGATAACCTAGCATTTGTATGAGGGATGCTACTTGCACTGCACATATTTTACATTTATAAGCATGTTCATAAGGTGGTTGGATCCTTTCTGTTGAGTAAATGTGTATGTTTATTATCTATGAATAACATGTTCCAAAGCCTTAATGACCATTTTTCCTGTTACTGCATGCTGCAGGATGGAAAAATACACGTTCCTGTAGCCAACTGTATATTCACTTCAGATAAAATACTTACATATGAAACATTTGATTTAAAGTGCTGTGCAGCTGCTGCTCTGAAGTACCTTTTTAGAATTTCTATGTGTTTTTTCTTAAAGTGTTTTTAAGACTTTAAAAAAAGTAGTTTCAATTATCTAAGCTAATGTAATGCTAACTTTTAAACACTGGTGTACAAACTAGGTAATCAATAACTCCCTAGGAGAACTGAACTAGCTTCTATCCATTCATTTTAGTTGAGGTTGCGAGTGAATTAAGTGAACCAGTGGTCTCAGTGTCATGCAGCAAAAAAACAGTGTTGGTGTATCATGGTGCTTTCTTTAAGCACTTCCTAATTTTGATATAATCATATAATCAAGCAACGTTGTTCACTATCATGATGAATGAAAGATAGGTATGGTAAGTTCTATTAACTGTCCTACACAATCATTTTGATGTGTATTCAACTTGAAATTAGCTTTTTAAGTTCCTTGCTAGAACATGCATATGGCACGCTTAATGAGGTGTGTGTGAGGCACTAGAATTGTGTGGTGTTTTTTTTCCTTTAAGTTGGTTTGGGTGGTTGTAGGCATTGCATAGAACTGTTAGATGCAAAAATTCCAGAAGCTAGAAGAAACATTTTTAGACAATGTCATGCATGCAGTATAAACACATGCTTGTAATAGTATAAAACAGTATTTGCTGTACAAATATGCTTGGAGTCATATAAAAGAGGGGCTGCTGCAGAAATAAACTGGAGACTGTGAATAGCTGCTCTTTATTTGGAGATTATCCAGCTCTTGGGAAAACGTAACGTGTAACTTGTACTGTGTGCTGCTAGTTGAACTGTCAGCTGGTGAATGTATCATTACTACTGAATTCCAAATACTTGGCGTTATTACCAGGCAGTGGAGTACAGCTGTGGCAAGCTGGTATTACGTAACTAGAAAGATTTTGTGCTTAGTATAATAAATAAGAACACTTCCGAACAGAAAGTGAGCTGTGCTACGTTAGTGAACGTTGCCACTGTCTGTACTTGAAATTCATACAGCTGCTACACCTGTTGTCTCTTAAACAATACCGAAGGAACTGTGAAGAAGTCCAGCTCTTCAGTGTAGTTGCATCAATTGTGTCATAAAAAGTTCTCCGAGTCATTGACTCTTTTCCCCATTGTGCTCTCACATACCATAGCTGATGGAATAGATGTCAACCATAATGCTTAAAGCATAGTAGCTACAACTAGTGACAGAGCCAAACAGTGAATAGTACCTTTTATGGTCCATTGTTGTGTGTTGTTTCAGTTACTTTTATGTATGGTAGATGTTATTTCTTTGTGCTCTTTGTTACTACTAAACCACTTCTGTCAAGCTCCAGGTCTACCTTTCTTCAACTGACTATTGGTGAGGGGTTTATAGCTATGGAGTCTCCAGTGCCAAGTCTGTGCTCCATCTCCTCTGACTCTATGCCTGTAGTCCTCTATGCTGTATCTTGTGTCTTCACTTCTCAAGGTCTCAGCCATCGTGTCAGGCTTGTATTTCTCACTTTTCTGTTCCAAGTATCACAGTCTGAAATGGACCCACTTGGGGACCTTCTTTCTTGCAAAGTGTTAAAATACTGTTGTAGGTTTTAGACCTGCTCCTGAGATATGTTTGTCTGCAGGCGGGTGAGGGCAAAAGATTCTTGTCTATGCAATATTATATAGGGGGTTCATCCTGGTAGAGGAAATTCTTTGTTCCTTTGAGTGGACTCTTGCATAATTCCCAGTTTCCCTGGAAGTGAAGTCTGAGACAACAATGTGTGTGAGAGAGAACCATGGAGAATGCTCTATAATCATATATACTCTAGTAGAGGCAAAGAAAAAAGCTGCATGTTGTAGTAATGGTATCACTAATCATAAACGACAGATATTTACATGTGTCGTGAACTTGGACCTTTTTGACCCGTCTGTTAACCATGTTATCATGAATGATGTATTTTAAAACCTGTAACCCAAATTGTTTTTTGGGAACATTCTAGCATTTCTGAGTATCCCTCAACCTTTATCAGTACAAAAGGTTTGCAATTCTAGTGGCAATTTAAAAAGAAAAGTAATTTTTTTCAATGGACCTACTATAAGCAGACTTTGACTGTTTTGCAAAATGAGTGTTTTTGTGAATGTCTTCGTGACCCTTTTATTAAGCAACTAGCTGTGCTCAGTAGCAAAATAGAGTTTAATTGTTTTACAGCAGATGAAATGATTTAACCTGAAGCAGAGCGACTGTTTTTATTAAAAAGGGCGCACACCTTTCCTACGGACTTTTTTTTGCTATTATGGCTATGAAAACGCAAATGCAATCTTTTTTTTTTAAACAAAATTACAATTCCTGAAATATTCTACTTAAAGGATGAAAAGATTCTTTTGAGCTTAATAATAATTCAAATCCCAGTGGATACATGGCATGAAGTAAATTACATTAACAATATACTCGGGAAAAAGGCAAATCTGAATGTGTATGGTTGTAACTTTTTTCTTCTGATAAATTTCATATTATCAAGCATCTGACAAAAGCTTAATGGTTCGAGTAGGAAGATCTCCTTTAAAAGTTCCTTTATATAAAAATTGCACTGCCTTGCTTACCACTGATGTCCCTCCGTCTACCAGAAGGCCTTGATAGCAATCACTTGCATGCACTTGGATATTTTATTTTTGCACACAAAGGCAAAACAAGAAGTAGCACTGAAGTCTGTTAGCATTTATGGAAACATTTGTCAACAGGGAAAACTTGGATGGTGACATAACTTTTAAATGCAACCCGCTGGGAAATTATCCAAGCTGGGCAAAACCCAACTTGGCCAGGATTTGAACAAAGCTCAGAAAAAACATTTTAAACATGCAGTTCTGGACTGTGTTTGCTTGTGACTCAGTTCAGCTATAAGTGTTTTTTTTCTCTTGAAATTAGTTTTTCTATAAATTGAATTTCCCTCTTAGCTTTCTCTGACCGCTTCTACGATTCTTAACGTCTGTGCCAGTGTTTGAGACACTGGGGAGAAGTGTTGTGCATGTTTTTTTCCTGAAGCTGAAACACTGTAACTTAGAAACCAGTAAGTGAAAGGTGAGTCATATAAAAGAAAGATACAGATCGTAAAGAACATAATACATTGGTAGATGTCTGCTTAATCCTAATATATTCTTGTCCAACAGCTCGCCTTCTGCAACCCTTCAGCTAGTAAATGTCACAAGCATAGCATGACTTGCAAGAGGAGGAATACACAGATTTGATCTTTTATATATAATTCTGAGTCTAGTAATGTAATTAGGAATATCTTAAAAGACAGTTCATTTTCAAGTAGTAATCATTTTTTTCAGTCAGTACAATAAAATGAAAAAAATCTCGAATATATTTTTATAAAGCTTAGGATGTCATGTGTCACTGATTATTTTTTCTCTTTTTTCCTTGTGCTTCTGATCAGGTTGTAGAACAGAAAAAACAGAAGGGGTATGTCTTTAGTTTGTATGAGCTAAAAAGAATAAAGTTAACAGTTGTTTTTATTCTTGTTAACATACTGTAATTTTTGCACCACAACAGTGTATTAAGAGACAGGCATACTTTTTCTAAACAGAGCTATTGGAATGATCATTTTTTAGCAAAATGTCTTGCTGCAGAGGAATGTCTTCGTACTTCTTCGTAAGTCCTACAGACACTGACCTGAATTTTGCAGACTGATTATTTGTAGTTGTTCGGTTGATAGTGCAATGTCTTGTTTATCAAAATCCAACGCACAATACATTTTAAATCAGATTTTCCACCTGCATATTTCAATATCTTAGTGCTAATAAAAGCAAAGGTTTGCCATAACCGAGACTGAGCAGTTTTCAGACAGTGATACCTGCTTGCCCAGTCATGGTGCATTACAGCTTTAAAGGTTAATGTAAAAGCCTGACATGTCATGATGGAATTTGTGAAATTTTAAAACTTTTTTCCTTACTGAGCACCTGGCAGCAACTTAAGATTTAGATGTCTCTTTCAAATGTATTGGATATATATCTGATGACTTTCAAACAATTCAAAAATGATAAGACTTTTCAATGAAATAGTGATAAGCAAGTAGGAGCAGAAAATCCTAAATGCATTTCAAAAATCTATGGAATCTTACTATATCTAGGATACAATACAGGCAAGGGAGAAGAACTTACTTTTGAAAAGGATGACTGTAATTCATGAGTTATCTTCATGAACTCAGCAGAGCAGTTATCCTCGCATCCCTCAGTTGTTTCAAATCCAGCATCCAGAAAACTCTCACCTCTGCTGTTTCCACCCTGCAATATCAAATAAGCGTAGATTTAAAAAGTACAAAATATTCATAGTTGTGCAAATACTAGTGTTTTTTTTCAGAGTAGTATCAAAAGTAAAAATTGTGAGTTCTTTTGATGAAATATGAAACTATTAAGAAGTTTTTTGGGTTGGCTTGTTTTGTTTTTTTTTTCAGGCTACCCAAAAAGGTTTTTTTTTAACCTGACTTACCTGTCAGAACGCGACCCATTCACTGTGAGTTGATTTGAGGTAGGTTTTAAAGCGTGCAGAGAGGAGAGACCAAGTGAGAAAGGTACACTGAAGTATGAAATGGTTATTTAGTGTGAGAGACTCAATAAGAAGCCAGTATCAGCAAAGCTAGTAGTCTGAGCGTTTATGTGATCACATGTGGGAAAGGGTTGTCCTCTACTGCTCCTTAGAACAGGTGAATTGTCAGTGTTGTTGAGTTGCTCTTCTCCAGTTCTTTGCTTGTCTTACTTAGGAGTTTTATACTCTTCCTTGTGAACATTTTTCTTGAGCAACTAACTATTACGTTCTCACTAGCTGCCCTTTTCTGTTTGGTTTTAGTGCTTTTATCTCGCATTCCCTTAGATCACATATCCTCTTGTATCTTAACAACAGTTTTCTTAGCATAAGTGAGCTGAGGTCACAGACCTGTACTGCACCAAACTGGACCTTCATTTGCAGACAGATGAGTCCCTGAGTTGAGGGTAACAAGAATTGCTTCATTTATCAAGAAAGGAAGAAAATTATTTTTTACTTAAACATCCTGGGAGCAAGTTTTTCACTGAACTTGATATATAACTTGCAGTAGTTCTCTGGACTCCCCTCCTCCAGCAATGATGTTTCGTTCAAAATACCTCAGCCATTCTATTGCTCTCTGAAGTAATATAGAACTATGGGATAAGTAATGTCATTTAATGGTGTCTCATAATTACCTATTTTATATAGCTGAAAGAAAATATTTGAAAGACAAGTCTAGGTTTTCAGAACTGGCCTCTGACTTGGAGTGCTTGCTTTCAAATCAGTCACAGTGCTTTCTGGCCTGTGTTCTAGTGGTTCTGTTGTGAGCATGAGGTTAATACAACATTGTGAAAACCTCCATTTGGTGCAGGACCGTGGTAAACATCCATATGTTGAAGCTTTGCCATACGCGTCTGCCTCAACTGGCTCGTTAAGGTTAATTTCAGAAGTGCTGATTAAATTCTATATAAATCTGTAATTTTAAGTTGTTCATAGCCTGTGGAAATTTTGAAGGTACTTGGATTGTGTGCATAAAAACATAGCTATATCTGTATCAGAACGCTTGTATTTAAGGGTATTCAATAAGCAGATGGAGAAAGTATTCAGTGTCAGGACTTTTGATCCCCATAGCCATCTGGTGTTAGCACAGAAGTTGTGTTTGGTTATCTTCCATGGAAGTATCTTTGTGGAAGATGGAGAATCACTGCTGGTTTTATTTTACTCCAGATTTTTAATTGTCTGTCCGATTTTGGGGGAACCAACATGAATCGTCTGCTCTGAAGATCTGACCCACTGGTGTCTGGGATATCTCTTTTCCTAAGATAAAAATTGGTTCCATAATTGTCTTCTGTATCTTCATCCTTCAATGTAACTGTCTTGGATTTACATATAGATTGTGACACAGGAAACAAGGTCAGCAGAGATAGAGATGAGGTTTCCATTTTCATGTTAATGTTTAATCTGTAAACAGGAAGAGAAATCCATCAGTTGAAGCCTGTTTAGTTTACTGGAACTGGTATTTTACTCCACTCTGAAAGAGCCAACCAACCAAACACACCTGTTAGCCACTTTCCATGTGAAAGCCATTATGTCCAAATTCTTTAGAATCATAGAATTATAAAATCGTAGAATTGTCTAAGTTGGAAGGGACCTTGCAGATCATAGAGTACAACCATCAACCTAACACTGCCAAAACCACCACTAATCCCCAAGTGCCACATCTACCCATCTTCTAAATACCTCCAGGGATGGTGATTCCACCGCTTCCCTGGGCAGCCTGTTCCAATACTTGACAACCCTTTCTCTGAAGAATTTTGTCCTGATATCCATCCAACCCCCCTCCCGGCGCAACTTGAGGCTCTTTCCTCTTGTCCTATCGCTTGTTACTGGCAAGAAGAGGTCAACCCCCACCTCTCTGCCCCCTCCTTTCAGTTAGTTGTAGAGAGAGACAAGGTCTCCCCTCAGCCTCCTTTTCTCCAGGCTAAACAACCCCAGTTCCCTCAGCCGCTCCTCGTAAGACTTGTCCCCAGACCCCTCACCAGCTCTGTTGCCCTTCTGTGGGCTCGCTCCAGCACCTCTGTGTCTGTCTTGGAGTGAGCGCCCCAAAACGGAAGACAGTGTTTGAGCCGGGGCCTCACCAGTGCCGAGTGCAGGGGAACAATCACTGCCCTAGTCCCGCTGGCCACACTATTCCTGACACAAGCCAGGATGTTGGTGGCCTTCTTGGCCACCTGGGCACACTGCTGGCTCATATTCAGCTGGCTGATAGTAGATATTTGGCATAACTTTATGCTATCATGCAAGATGTTTTTTAATATTTTTTTTTTTTTAGTTTATTGATTTATCTTTGTGAAATGGGTTTATTTAGTGTCATGGCCTTGCCATCTCTAAATGGCAGAATGTAGTTCCTTTGGAAAGTCATGTTTTGAGGTGTTTGGTTCACTTCAACTACAGGTGGAACTAATTGAATGTCTATCTCCCTTTTCAGTATTTATGAAGGGATGCTGGGTTTCCTTAGTATGGCTATTAAATCTGTTAGGATCTGCCTTCCACAGGAAAAGTTAATATGTACAGAAGGCAGTAGCCTGGAAGTGTGTATAAAAAAAACCTAACGTTTGCCTTCCAGTGATATTTTGTGTGAGCTATTAGCTCACAGGATGGGCCAAATGAAATCAACAAACCAATGTAATATATACTCAATTACTGTACATCTTTTTCTTCTAGAAATAAGGTGGGCTTTAGTGGGCTTACTAGTCAACTAATAGATTAAGTAGGCTTAATTATCATTCACTGATATCGTATAACTTGGTTTGTGAGTTTGACACAGCTTCTTAGCTTTCTGGAGTTCTTTTCATAACAAATTGTATCTTTTAAAAAATTCACCCTCCTCCATGTATTTGGCTCTTGACACCAATTTTCATCCTGTGGAGCCATCAAAGTGATTACTTTTCTGGGAATTAACTGGCAATAGGAAAAAAATATTTTTATAGTGGCTAGTTTAACAGTATTTCCCTTGAAATAGCACTTGAAATGTTTACCAAGTCCTAAATAATGAACAGGGATCTTTGGGGTTCTATTTTCATGTACGGGGGGGGTGGGGGTGAGGGAGACTGTGGAATCATTGAGGAAAAGTTACACCTTTTTAGTGGAGAGAGATTTCTAACTAGCTAGATTTGTCTGAGTCTCATTTTAATCTGCATGCCTTGGGCTTCGTGAATTTTTTTTTATAATTGCTTTGTTAGTCCTCTGACACTGAGTGACAGTACTTTTCAGTGCTTGACAGCCAAATCTATTGGCATATTACAGTCCTCATACACAGTGAGGTGTTTTCTTCCTGCCTGGTGACAGGAAGAGCTTCCAAGTTGACAGAGTGGGGCTAAGACATCTTTACAAGTGAGAAGAAAGCTGAGAGAGGATGAGGAGGTTCTTGGTCAAAATACAAGCATTCATTTAGTTCATCCTTCTTGCATAATGAAATAACAGGAGATCTGATAGCTACATGTAAAAACATAATTGTATTTATGTGTTGCTTATAGAAAATTCTATCACTTATCTTGCTGTTGGGGCTACTCATGACTTGAAAATTTTTGCAGTAAATGTAACAAATAGTTTTTCTTTCAGTAAGGTGATGGGTGGTTCAATGTAGAAAGAGAATATGTGTGTATTTAGGTGCTTTTTGTATACATCCAATTTCTCAAAAAGTTAAAGATGATTTTGAGAGCTGTAAATGTTTTATGGTGACTCAAGTGATTTGTTGCTTTCATTTTATGCTTTGGACTTTTTCCCACTAGAAAATAATTGGTTGATTACTCAAAGTTCCTGTAATGAATTCAAGGCATTCTAAGAAATTGTTTTGTTGGTGGGCAAAAGGATGCCTAGACTAGGCAAGCCTAGACAGGGCTTGCTTTACCTGCATGGATGATAATATTAACTGGTAATATTAACTTGCTGTCACGGGGTGGGGGGGAACCAAAACAAACAAAAAAACCCTCCAAACCAAACAAACCCCTTGCTCAGCTTATTCAGCTGGCAGTTAATTGCCCATCAAGAATAACTGTTCAAAGAATCGGGAGATGAGTGGTTTATGTGATCAAAGGGAGGTAGGTTATTACCGATGAATGTGGTTGATTACTGGATATTTGTTCTGTTCATGGATGTTGTCCTTGGATATTCATGAGAATGTCTCTACTGATTTGTCTTTGCAACTGGATTCCATTGCGTCAGTGGCTCATTTGTGTTTGTTCCTTCCATTCGTGGTGGTTCTCCCTCCCAAAATCTGGCAATTTGGATGCGGTTGGGAGACTGCAGCTTCAGTTATTGGTGGTCTCTAAGACCCAAGAACACTTCTCAAAAACTGCCTATATGTGTGTGCTCAAAGGCACACTTGGCAATGTGCCTTTCATCAAGTAGTTCTGGTGCAGATACCATTCCTGTTAGTCCAAATGCATGGCAGTGATCACCTCTATTCCAGTGTTAACTAATGAATAACTGTTTAAAGAGGACAGGGACAAGTTACAAGGACACTTCACCCACAGTAGTTGGTGAATCACATTATATATCCTTTTATGTCCAATGAAGACATTTCAGAAAAAACCCTGTATATTTTTAGCCTGTGTAATACAGCAGCTTTACAACATTCCTGTATTATAAATGAATGCTTTTCTGAAATTTGTTCTATAATAAATTTGTTTGTGTGCTTACAATAAGGCATGATAACATTGACTTTTTCCCGTCCGACTTGGATGCCATTGTTGCTCACAGGCACCTAGTCTTTAAAAATTTTCAGTGTTATCAACCTTTGTAGTATTTTGTAGCTCTGGATTTCATACTGCAGTTCTTAAGAAACCTGTATCAAATCTGCAGGAGAGGTTTTTTGGTGGGGAATTTTAAGTCAGGCTTTTCTTCTGCATCATTTTGTAAAACCTGTTTTGGCTGAGTTAATCCTAATGTTAACTCAAATACTAAAACCTAGTCCATTCCAAGAAAATAATGGGTGATTTGAAAACTGAAATTTAGGAGATATCATTCTGTATCTGCTCAGTTCTTTGCTGTTTTGAAACACTTAAACTTTGAAGTGCACATGGACTTCAAATTAAAACATCCTACTATTTGTCTGTTATCCCATGCTACCATCTTAAACATTTATGATTTTTCACAGCTGTGTCCATTTTGGTGTCTTTCTCAACCCATGGCTTCCACTTTTCCTTTTTTTTCCCATTTTATTTCAAATTTAGTTAAGTATCACAGGTTGGTCTGCCAGTTGCAGTTATTTTCAATAACAAATTAGTTGTTGCTGAAATTAGTGGAAATATTAATTGCTAAATGGTAACAGAGCATGACCTAGCACTTTAAACAAATCAGATTGCAGAGAACTTAAAACAGCTTATAGTGATTCAAAAGGCAAGAATAACACATTTTAGAGACTGTCACAGTGATAGGTTCATAAAACGCACGGTCTTCTCTGCTGCTTTAAAAAAAAATCATCTTTGTATGCTGTCAGCACACAAGTTTAAAACAGGCTTAATTTTTTGTTGCTCTCAATTATGTAGTTAAGTCTTCAGATTGAATTTTGTGATTTAATCTTCTGTATCATTTCTGTCTGTTCCCAAGACATCTTCACTTGAAATGCAGCATTTCGTAAGACTGAATGAAAATCCCTTAGAATGGTGTAATCTCTTCAGGTGATGTGCTTAGGTTTTTTTTTGAAAACAAGAAGTTAGTTCACTAGCAGGTTTTGGAAGTGCTGTTGTGCAAGTTGATTATTCCTAATGTTTTTAGGCTTACTTGGGTTACATAAAAGCATATGGGATTCTGTGAAAAATGTGATTTCATCTGTGCCACTTGAAACAAATTTGCTTATTCTTTTCTCCCTGCTTTTGTTTTCATTAACCACGTAACACTGACATAAAGATTTGGAGCCTTGAAATGTCCAACACATTATGTCTTTGACAGTGTGGTTTAATTTGAATTGCATTTTAGGAAAGAAGTGGCCCTAAAGCATCCTGCATTATGCATTATATCAATTATCTTGGTGGAAGACACACACAAAATACACTTAATTATAGGTCATAACCCAGCAAATCATAAAAATCGTGTTCTGAAGTAAATTGTTGCCACTAATTAGCTTTCCTGTTTGTTAGTACGAGAATAAATTCAATTCATATCTTGCTAATATTGGTTATATTATTGGATATAACTAATTTAAAAAAGATTAGAATCCAGAAGGCATAAAATAATGACATACCCAGTCACTAGGTGATTTTCTAATATTAAAGGATATATAAATGGAAATCTGTTTTCAGTAGCTTTAAATACAGTATGCTGAGGTCGATAGTGTTTTACTCCTCACTTAAAATCCAGCAAGGAATGTGCTCTGTCAAGTTTTGGTGGTTTGGGGTTTTTTTTGGAGTGGGTTTTTTTTTTTACTTGCACTAAGTGTTTCAAAGAAGTTTATGTATTGTTGTGGAAGTTTAGGAGTACCAAAATTTAGATATTTAGTATTTGGATATAATGTAACTGCATATACAAGAAAGATGACAGTACTCAAGAATCTGAGGTATTTATATTGGGCTGCATTGTGGTCCCAACAGCAAGCAATGAGGATTAGAATTTCTATTTCAGAGTTTTAAGCAGAAGATCCTTGGTTGTTGTAGTGGATGCTTCCCCGCTCCTCACCCCACTCCCCCCGAGTTGTAATTTCCTATCTTCTCTCTTAGGATCTCTTATTCAAGACAGCATTTACACTAATTTACACAATTACATAGGAGTTTGTTGCTTTTTTAACTGGCAAAGAAGAAAGGGTGTGATAAAGGGACACTGTCAAATTAATAAAAGAAATCATTATTTAAAAATATTAATCACAAATCAGTCCTCATTTTCTTACACTTCCCTTTATGTCAAATACAAATTAGAATATAGTGGGGTATAATTGGTCTGAACTTTCTTGGTACTATGTTGTCAAGATCAGAAACAAGAAACAGGATGAATGGTTTAATACATTGGTATGTCTGTGTACCGTATTTTACTTCATAATAGCAAAGGTGAATGTATATGCAACATTCTGAGCTAGGCAATAGGTAGTGGTAACATGACCTCCTTTTTTTTCAAATAACAAAAGCATAAAAAAAAGAAACAGGAAGCTTACTTTGTCATAACGCAAGGAGGGAATGTGAGTAGAGGCAATGGGACTGAATTAATAGTTGTGTAGAAAGCGCTGTCAGATTTGTTAAGTCATGGAGCACCCTTTTTTTACATTAATATATATCTTTTAAAGTGCACTAGTGTATATCCCGTAGTACGCTCTTGATCTCTTTTATTTTCCAGGTGCTGTTTGAGCTGTAAGCTCTATGAATCAGCTAGGCAACTTGTATAACAGAACTAAAGTAACTACGTAAATCAGTACATAATAAAATCAAGTCCAGTGTAGCCTGAGGTACAATGATAACATATTATCAGGCGCAGTTCACAGATATGAGAAAATATCTTTAGCCTAATAAAACATGTAGTCATAACTAATCCCTTCCAATATCTGAGAGCCAGTAAATACTTCACATCAGTTTCTTGTAATGCACTTTTTAGTTTTCTATTGGTGTTGCTGCAGATTCACATGGATTTATTTAGGATTTTCCTATTTTGGGCCTACTCTGTCAATTCAGTAAGATCAGTGGAAGCCATGTCATGTATTGAAGCCTTTGTGTAGTTACATGGTGACATGAGAAGAGGCAGAAAGTCCCTCAGAATTCATGAATGAAAGTGTGAGAGGGAAAAAAAAAACCCAAACAAAAATCCTTCCTGAAATAGTATCTCACAGAAAATGCTTATAATAGAAATTAAATTCAAGTGTAGGTTTGCTTCTGCAGTCCATATTTACTGTTCAGATTTGGTCCTTGGCAATATTGACAGTCTGTGCAATTTACAAGACCACAATTAATGATGGTTTGGAATATTTTAGGGTAGTGTTTTAAAAATTACTCAAAGAAGTGCAACTGCAGTCTTACTGAAGCTGAAAGAAGTTTTATAAAAGACGTAAAATGGCTCAGCTAGCCAATGCCGAGTGCTTTTGTAAGCTGACTGAGAGTGCTGTAGTCTGGGTTTGAAAGATGTCCAGGTTTTGTTCTTGAAATTTACTTTAGTAAAAGTCCACTCTGCTTCTGTCAATAGATAAAATTATTTGAAAAACCTGTGTTTGAATGTGGCGTGTGTATGTGGCGGGGGGGGGGTTGGGTTTTTTTATTTGGGTGTTGGGTTTTTGGTTTTTTTTTTTGTTTGTGGGTTGGTTTGATTTTTTTTAAGATTTGACCTGAGCATGTGTGGCATTACATACTGTTTTCTTAAAGCTCCATGATTCTTTGTGCTCAAGTAAGCTCCAGGTGAGGTGTAGTGATCTTGCTATGACACAGAGCATAGCAAAGGGGAGTTGTCTGTTCTGCTTTCCAAGGAGACATCTGGAATACACAAGGTAAGATCTTTGTCTGCTACTGCTCTGGAAGGGGCAAAGAGAAGTTTTTCAAATATCCTAGATAAATGTCCTGCAGAAAAGTGCTGTATCAAGTAATAGGTATTTTGTCTTTGTACAGTTAATACTGCCATGCCCGTTGGTTGTTGAATCTAGAATTAATGTTTCTCATTTAGGGAGAAAATTAGAAGGGCCAAAGCCCAACTAGAACTTAACCTGGCTACTGCTGTTAAGGACAACAAAAAAAGTTTCTGTATATACATGAACAATAAAAAGAGGACTACTGATAATCTCTTTCCTTTAGTAGACTGGGAGGAAACATAGTGACCAAGGATGAGGAAAAGGCTGAGGTACTTAATGCCTTCTTTGCCTCAGTCTTTAACAGTAAGACCAGTTGTTCCCTGAGTACCCAGCCCCCTGAGCTAGTAGGTAGGGGCGGGGAGCAGAATGAAGCCCCCCATAATCAAAGGTGAAGTGGTGAGGGACTTGCTCCAGCACTTAGACATATGCAAGTCTATGGGGTCAGATGGGATCCATCCAAGGGTACTGAAGGAGCTGGCAGAAGTGCTTGCCAAGCCACTTTCCATCATTTATCAGCAGTCCTGGCTAACCGGGGAGGTCCCAGTTGACTGGAGGGTAGCGAATGTGATGCCCATCCACAAGAAGGGCCGGAAGGACGATCCAGGGAACTACAGGCCTGTCAGTCTGACCTCGGTGCCTGGGAAGGTTATGGACCAGATCATCCTGAGTGCCATTACACGGCACATGCAGCACATCCAGGTGGTCAGGCCCAGTCAGCACATGCATTCATGAAAGGCAGGTCCTGCTTGACAAACCTGATGTCCTTCTATGATGAGGTGACCCGCTTAGTGGATGAGGCTGTGGATGTTGTTTACCTGGAATTTAGCAAAGCCTTTGACAATGCATCCCCACAGCATTCTTCTGGAGAAAGTGGCTGCTCATGGCTTGGATGGGTGTATGCTTCACTGAGTAAAGAACTGGCTGGATGGCTGTGCCCAGAGAGTGGTGGAGAACGGAGTTAAATCCAGCTGGGGGCCGGTCACTAGTGGTGTTCCCCAGGGCTCAGTGCTGGGGCCTGTTCTCTTTAATATCTTTATCAATGACCTGGACAAGGGGATTGAGTGCACCCTCAGTAAGTTTGCAGATGACACCAAGTTGGGCAGGAGTGTTGACCTGCATGAGGTGTGGCTCTACAGAGGGNAGCCAGCAGTGTGCCCAGGTGGCCAAGAAGGCCACCAACATCCTGGCTTGTGTCAGGAATAGTGTGGCCAGCGGGACTAGGGCAGTGATTGTTCCCCTGCACTTGGCACTGGTGAGGCCCCGGCTCAAACACTGTCTTCCGTTTTGGGGCGCTCACTCCAAGACAGACACAGAGGTGCTGGAGCGAGCCCACAGAAGGGCAACAGAGCTGGTGAGGGGTCTGGGGAACAAGTCTTATGAGGAGCAGCTGAGGGAACTGGGGTTGTTTAGCCTGGAGGAAAGGAGGCTGAGGGGAAACCTTGTCTCTCTCTACAACTAACTGAAAGGAGGGGGCAGAGAGGTAGGGGTTGACCTCTTCTTGCCAGTAACAAGCGATAGGACAAGAGGAAAGAGCCTCAAGTTGCGCCGGGAGGGGGGTTGGATGGATATCAGGACAAAATTCTTCAGAGAAAGGGTTGTCAAGTATTGGAACAGGCTGCCCAGGGAAGCGGTGGAATCACCATCCCTGGAGGTATTTAGAAGATGGGTAGACGTGGCACTTAGAGACATGGTTTCATGGTGGTTTTGGCAGTGTTAGATTGATGGTTGGACTTGATGATCTTAAAGGTCCCTTCCAAACTAGAGACTTCTATGATTCTATTTTATCCTCTTTCTGTCTACATGAAACATCTAGCTATTGCGGTGATTAAGAGGCTTATAAATACTTGCGCTGAGGACATTGCTAGCAGAACAGAATAGAATGTGGAGGAGAATCTAAAAAAAATTCTATTTCTTCGTGGAAACAGCAGGTGAGTTCAGTGCCTCTTATTGCTGGAAAAAAGGAAGTGAAGATGGAAAATGCAAGATGAGCAATTACAGGGTAGTGAACACAGTGATAAATCAACCCTTACAGGATTATAGCTACTTCCTTAGGAAAGAAATCTATGTTAACCCATATAGGGAATCCAATATTGAGGGACTGGAAGGATCAGAAACAGGTCAGAGATACATCACCATCTTTAACATGGATTGAAAATTGGATACATGATCTGTTGTAACTTTTGGAATTTGATATCTAGAGTGGCATGTCAGCTTGAAGACAAAAACTTCATAGTTAAAATAGGTGATGAGCATATTTCCTACAGCATTTCTGAGATTTCAAAAATAACATGGGGGAGAGACTATATAAAGTTACGTTGCCATAAGAAAATGATTGCAAGAGGAACATATACTTAGTTGATTGATAATGAGTAGGTTCATTCACTCTTGGAACAAGTTAGATACTACAACAGTTCATACTAAATAAAATAGTGATGTTGCTAGGTGGAGCTAGGACTCCCTAGGAAATACCCTGTTGCAATTGTACGAGAGTGTGAAGAAGAAACCATGTCAAAAGATTTATATATGAGTTATTTAACGCATTTTAGTAATTCTATTTTTAAATAGTTACGGGAAATTAAGTAGGAATGATACAGAAGTTGAAGCAAGAAAGCATGGATAAGCAATCTTGCTTAGTGCTGATCTGCTTTCAAACCCTGTTGTATGATGGTAATGAAAGCAGGAAGGGGTAGTCTGCGAGGGAGAGCCAGATTCAAACCCTTTGTAGGCAGTTATAAACTTGTTAAACTTTGAATGGAATCTTTGGAGTTTCAGATCTAGAATCATAAAATAAAATTAAAAAGTATGTCGGTGGACTTGTTATGTTGATGGGGTAAGTGATGAGCTTGGATAAGGAAGCAGAGCAAAGTTTTACTGTAAGTTCATGAATCTGGATGGGTACTGCCTCCCTACCTAGACAGTAAACTTTGCAGACTCTAGTTTTCCTTGTACAGTGGGATAAGGAAAGTTATTGCAGACAGTAGGTGATAATACATGGGATCCCATATCTCTAGCTAGATCTTTAACATTAATTTTCATTTTTGTGTTTTTGAAATCTTTTTCATATGATTTGCTTTGTTATAGCAAAGGCAAACAGCAACCCTTCACACTGGACACTACATGCTGGAGACTATAGTAAAATAGTTTGGTATTCCCAGGTGTTTGCAGAAACCAGTCTCTTAAAATGCTGGAGTTGTTTGGTGGACTCTCATGGGAAAAAGTCATGTGTAATTGTATCAGTTGTTTTACTCGGAAGTGAAACAGATTAATGAAAACTGTTAAATAAGACTAGCAGGTTTTTTTTGTTTGTTTGTTTTTTTTTTTTTTTTTTTAATCCCTCTGAAGTGAAAGAAAGTGAATTAAGGGTTAAGTTAGGATGGGACTAAAATAATGTATAATAAGGGGGGCGTGAGGGTGGGGGAGACTACCTCAGTAGCTTATTTTAGCCCCAGATCAGAAAATTATTTAAGGAAAACATTATTAAAAGGGAAGGAGGAGAAAAGCACAGCCTTATTCTCTGTGAACGTTTAGTGCTAATGGTAGAATATTAGTAATGAGATACTGCCAGACATTTGAGGAGCTCCACATCTATGACAATACACGGACCATTTCATTTTGCAGGTTTATGTGTTCAAAGCACCTGAGAAGCTGTGTTAGATACTGATAGGATTCAGAATTTGAAGGCTAAAGCGAATTGGAAATCATAATATAAAATTTGTTAGCCACAAGTAGGTAATATTTCAGAGTGCTGTGAAACTAGGAATTCTCTGACCTGGAATGAGTGTCCTTCAGAGAAGGCAAACGCTGGCTTTACAACATTAGCAAAGTACGTCTTTAATCAGAAGAGTAAAAACATTAATATTGTATGGAAAACTTTGATTACTTAAATAATGATAACCCAATGAGTTTCCAGCTCATAATCCAGGTTATGTTATGTATTGAAGATTTTACAAGTTCTGCAAATGTGTTATTTGTTATCACTGTTTATCCTCAGATTCATATCCTGTGTGGGCTGCAGAAAATCAGTCAATTAGTAGTGGTAGGTGGATAGATGTCTTGGGGATTAAGGCACTCACATATCTATTTGTTAATCATGCAAATAAATAAGGAAAGGCAGATGCCAGGATCTGTCGTTACCTAGATACCAGGGACAGTGACTCAGAAGCTTTTGATCTTTTAACACTATATAGAAGTTTTTCCTCTGAGTCGGAAAATAACTGCTTTTCACTTTTAATACTCTATTGGATGTTTTTTCTGATAAGAGTTAATGTAAAGAGTGACTTATATTATTTGTGCACATATATGACCACTCCACTCATGTTTTAAAAGCTGATTTTTTAAAATTTTTCCCAGTTCTTATATTGTTTTTATTCCCTGCTTAAAATGGGATTTTTGTCAAACAAGAATAAACTTAAGTAAAATCTGTATGTGTATTTCTGCAACATTACATTGTTAAGCTTGGTTCTTCTGTGAAAACAGCACTGTAATCTATTCACTTTATGGAATGTTGACTAGAAGAATTGAACCTTAAGCAAAACTTCTTTTCTGTTAACATTCCCTTTTCTGATAGCTATTTAACCATTTTAAAAAATAAACAAACTACCATGCTTGTTAGCAATCTGTCTATGACTTGCGAGTCATCTTTTTTTTTCTATCCAGCATAGGAGCTGTGACAATGAAGTTGTCTTTTCCAGTAAGTCGAAATGTTTTTAATGACAGAAAGCCTGGTAATTTTCATTTTTCTTAATAGAAGAGTCTGTAAGATTAAGCTTCATTTTGTAAATATCAAGAGCATAAAACATACTGTCAGTTTCCTGAGATGTGAGATTACTCAAAAGTTGTATTCTCCAGTCCTTCTGGGAACAGCTAGGGAATGTCTTAGCTAGTGTTACAGAGGGGAACCCAAAATGTCATAAATATACTTTTAAGAACTATGCCTCTTTGGTTGGCAGCCTTTCGTTAAGAAGCGTAACTCATCACTGGGCAAAGCTTGTAGGAGCGCATCCCACTTAAGTTCAAAGCAGTACAAAGCTAACAAAATTCCGAATGAGTATGTGGGGGCTGGGCTGTGTGTGTGCGTAGGGGTGTTTGTGGGTTTGGTTTTGTTTTTTAACAAATGTACTGTTCAAGAGGATGGACCAGTACTGCTTTCTCGGTTCATTTCTTGTGAAATACTGGACAGGATCTGGATGTGGATAATAGCTTTGTGCCTTCAGCCAGGCTTGATTTGGAATGCTTAACAGAAGGCACCAGATATTTACAAGGAAGTCTTCTGTGTTTTCTTACCCAACAGATGCAGTGGCTTTTTTAAAAATGAATAAATGTTTATCTGAAGTGAACGGCGTGTAGACCTAAAATTATTTGGATTCATTTAATACTGCCTATGTGACTAATACTAACTTTGATAATATAGCTCTTGCAAATGATTCAAATACAGACTTGAAGTTTTATTTACATAAAAATGTTAATTAACATTTTAGAGAAAAACAGTTTTCCGTATTTTTTTATGCTGTCTTCTATTCTTTCTCCCAAAGTAAAGAATAGTGGAGGGATGTTTCTCTTTGACAAGATAGTCTTCAAGTTATTTAACGCTTCTGTAAAACTTTGAAATAAGAGATCATTATCTTTCTGGAGGTGTTTTTTTCTGTGTGTGTGCGTGGTAGCAGGCAAGAAACAATGTAGTACTTTGAAATGCAGGAGGAAAAGAATGTCTCTGAAAAGCATGGAGAAATCAAGGATAATATACAATTATTTGCAGTTCTATATTAAAGCATATAATTTAAATATTAAGAAAGTGATGATGTTAGAGTATGACAGAGAAAGTAGTGAAGACATTGGGACTTAAATGGTCACACGTCCTATTGTGCAAAAAGTAACTACATTAATAATAAAAAAAATCTTTGGCATATTAATTGCTGTGTAACTGTATACTTTTTATATTTTTCATGCAGCTTAGGGCATGCACATACTTACATCTTTAATGTGAATATTTTTGTTTGAGCAGAACAATATAACCCTGTGGGCAGTTTTTATGCTGTGGAATATGCTGGAACAACTGAAAAACCCTGTATGCTATTCAGAAAACATTTAACAACAAATTTCACCTGCAAACATCTGTCAGGTTTCAGTCTCATGCAAATGAAAGAATGAAGTTATAAACCCCTCAAGAATCATGATTTTAATAATTTTTTTTGAAAGCCAATATAATAATCTCTTTTATGTAGCACCAATAAAGATTATGTGATCCTAGGGGAACTAACCTGTTGCAGTCAACAGGCCTTTCTCTGTCATTGTTTACTTCTCTTATCTGAAAGATGCTCGGCATCCTTCAATTCCAGGGAAGAATGGTGACATGCCATCATTGTCATTGTATTCCAACATCGTGTATTTAAAGGAATAGTAGACTTGTGATTTCATATCTATTTAGTTTTATGTAATTATCGCCTTGTTTACTATATATTACCCCTGCTATCTTAAAGGATTTTTTTTTTACACTTATATTCTCCTATACAAAGTTGGAGGTTTTTTTTAGTTTCTCTGGGGTTCTAAAGCTGCCCTTAAAGATTCTTAAAAAGCTCATTTGAAAGTCCTGTCACACATTTAAATTATGTGAAGATACTTCTGTTGAAGTACACAACCACAATGACTTCATGAAGCTCATCTCTTTAACAGAAAGTGAAAGTCACTGCATTTTGAATATCTTAAATAGGGCTTAAATAGTTTCTTAATTGTTATATATGTCTGGTAATAGTGGCATATAGAAATGTACCTGCAGAAGGGTGCCAAACCTCATTTAGTTGCTAATTGTAGAGTGTTCCTGTGACACTGCTCTTCATAGTCCAACCTTTTATTTCTTTTGGCATACATAGGTGTCGTAGTTTAGGCCAAATCGGCCACTGGGGACGTGGAGGAACCCACATGGGACCAACAGATGCTCCCCTCTACCCCTCTTCAAAGAGAGAGGCAGAGGAGGGAAAAAGAGACTTATGAGTTTAGAAGGAACTAAACTACTTTAATGAGATATTAATAATAAAATACAAGGAAAGAATGAAATATATACAAAACCGTATCAAGCTCCCAAGATGACAATCATGACACCGGCTGGCACTGGGGCAGTCCCAGGCTGGACTCAGTGGCGGATGGGAACCGGATTCTGGATCTGCCCTCAGGATTTGGACCAAAGGCAGATGATTGAAGTGAAGAGAGCGAGAGAGCGAAAAAGAGAGAGAGGAGAGAGAGAGAAGAGAAAAACCCTTTGATCCCTCAGCTTTTATACTAAGCATGATGCAGATGGGCTGGAATACCCTGTTGGTCAGTTTTGGGTCACCTGGCCTGTCCGCTCCTCCCCGCAGGTGGGACCCCACTGTGCTGTTCTGCTTCTGACCCTCCAACATGGCAACTAACAAAGCTGGTTGGCCTTGGCTGTTAAAGCAATAAGTATAAGCAAGAGCCTCTCCGCATACCATGCCTGGGCATCAGCTATAAACATTGGTCTTATCACTCTGAGAGAGTGAACATTGCCTGCACAATATGCTGTTAATTTCAACAGTTAGAAGAGGCCCAGCTAAGAAGCGAAGTTACTGAACAAAGTTGGTCCAGTTTTACCTCGAACCAGGACAGTAGGCCTTTTTGATTTGACATGTGACTTCTTGTCAGTTGTCCTGTGTAGTGTGTGTGTACTGTTAATATGGAATGACTGTGTTGAGTTAGGCCTCTTATTAACTTAAGCCCTATGAACTACTTTTCTGTAGTTTGTAGTATCTTGCAGTCTTTTCTAATGTTTATTTGGAAAGCTTGTAGAAATCTATGACTAATCTTTCCAATTTTCAGAACTCTGTAATCTTCAGATTACTATTTTCCTTCCAGGCTTGGAAAGACAGAGCAGTATGCAGGAAGAATGGATAGGAATGGGCCTGCAGATACTGGTTGCATGTAGTGTTCAATTTAGATGGCCTTATTGACACCAGTCATTGATCTAAAAAGTACAGGAGGTCCAATATATGTTCAAAACTATCAAGTAAGTGTGCAAGTATCATACAGTCGTGTTACATAATAAATACCCTAGCTATGTGACTTTTCATACAGAATTAAGATGGGGGGGAAAAGTTTTGTACTTCATGAAGTACATTTCATAAAGAAGTGTTGTGATCTTGTACTCCCTGCTGGGGAGTTTTACCTGAATTATGGGTAAAGAATCTGGCCCAAGTAGAATGCAGTGGTAAATGGTTGGAGACATTAACAATTTCATATTATTTAGTGTGAGCTGAGAAATACTCCGTAATTACTGACAGGTGGTCTAGAATTGGACACTGAAATTGCCTATGTAATTGTAGATTGATGATATTTTATGTGTATCCATTTTGATTTTAACATCAATTCACTAGTCATCACATAATTATATATAAAGAGACTTTACAAGATACCTGTTATTTCCTGAGGATCCATTACAGTCCATCAGACAAAATATCAGTTCTGTTTTTTAAGCCATGTATTATAAGGATTTTCAAAACAGGGGTTATTTACCCAATAGACTGTAAAGACTTCTTTGGAATCACTGTAAATAGATACTCCACTCCTGGTTAGAGAATTCTGAGATAGCATATTATGAGCTGCAATGAGTTGTTCCCATGTAACAAAAATGCAGTATCTTTGCGGTTCGCGAAGGTTCAGTTAATTCATTTTTTACCTTTATTTATATCAATAATCTAAAATACAGAGCTCCTGCAGCCAGATCACAATCCTGCATGTGAAGAATTTCACTAAATGCAGTGGAATGAATTGTCCTGAAAGTTGGGTGTAACCAGTAAGGTGGGACAAAAGACCAGGGCATATAATCTCAGAATGTCTTCCAGGCTGACTTTCAAATCTCAGTCTAGCAGCTATATAGGTACCTTTTACAGTTGCTGGAGATCATGTATATGCTCTTGAGCAATTCAGAATGGCTAAGTTAGGCAGGCTCCTGTTTTAAGTGGCTTCCTGGGGAAACCTCCCTTTGTGTTTTGACTGTAGGGAGCAATCTACAAGTTCATGTCCCTGTGCTATATTTAGGTTGATAATGTTTGTCATCTTTTTGTGAGATACACTGCATGTTACTTAGAGGTACATGAGTTGATATCTTTATATGTATGTTACAGATCTGATCTTTGTCGATATCTTAGTTATTCTTAAAATTTGCATTTTCAAAACATTCTCAGCAGAAGAAACATCTCCTGAGGACGTACTATAAATGCATAATCTGTGGATATGGATGATGACTTGCGAAATTCCTTCAGTGAAAAGCAAGACGTTTTTTGTTTCAGTGTCATCAATAATGCTAATGCAGATTATGCCTCGGAGGAGAAATGTTACTGTTTGTATTTTCCAGGTGCCTTAAGGGAATTAGTACTTCACTTCCTAATTTTTGCAAGCCAGAATTTGCACTGAAATTTTAACTGTTTTCAATATATTTGATGTTCATTGTTAGAGTCATTGTTCTTGGAAGTATATGAGTATATAACCTACTTTAGCCCTTACCATGTAGTTCCAAGTCCAGAATGAGACTAAGTCATGTCATCCTGCCCTCCAAGACTTTGGCTCTTACTTGAGAGTCTGTTTTAGAATTTGGACTTTGGAAGCTTGCTGTGGGGGAAGGTTTGTAAATACCTAGTAGGATACAAATTTATTTTTCATGCTTGAGTTTAATGGATCCTATTTCAGTCATACTTGTACTAGCTTTACATTGATATATTTTGTTATCAGTGGAATTTGGGTAGAAATTATTCCCCGTGTCAAAAAAAAAAAAAAAAAAAAAAAAAACAAAAAAAAACAAACAGAAATATTCCTACGTCAGACCAGAAATGAGTATTTTTCAGATTTAGCGTATTTAAAAAAAAAAAAAACAAACCAAACAAACAAAACAACCAAAAAACCCTGAGTTTTAGGAGCAAGTCATTCTGCAATGATCAAACTATGAAAAATCTGTCCTTTGGCTCTGATATTTGGTCTTCTAAAAGTTTGTTGCATCCTTGAAAATGTTAATAGAGAATGCATAATTAATTTCCCAGCACTACAGAATTCTTAATTAATGCCTCACAAAAATACTTTCTATTTTCTCAAATATATGCTTTGTCACTGACGCAAGTGTGGTTGTGCAAATACTGATTTTTGTTGGTTATTTACGCTGGTGGTACATTGCAACCAAAGCAATCTTGACTGTTTTACAAATACATAGGGACAGATAGTCATTCATGCAGCAAACTAACTCTGGTGGCTTATAGATGGGATTGTCCAGACACTTTGTGCCCTACAACAATGGTGAGGGACCTTGTGGCTCAGGTAGTCTTGGCCTCTCCTAGTACTGTGCTGTGTGCTACCATCCTGAGATTGAACCACAGTGCTTTCATCTGTTTCCACGGGGAAATGGGGACAGGTACTGGAAAAAATCCTACAGAGGGTTGTATGGCAGGAAAGACCCTGTGCATGTGCCCCTGCTCTGAGACAAATAATACTTATGCTGAAGTACTCCAAGTGAAGAGCAGAGTTTGTTCTACTTTCATCAGTAGCTTGTGGACTTATGATGATCAAAATAAATGTACATTGGAAAAGTTTTTCAAGAGTTTGTAGCAAATCTAAGAATAACTGACGAAAGATTGGTGTCAAAGTGATAGAACATGATATTACCAGATATGGCATCCTCTCTTTTATAGGTGGTAATTTTATTCGTTGAATGAATTGGAAAAGACTGTTTTAACTTTAATGAGTCAGTATGAAGTTGAAATAACTTGCCAACACATTCATGCGTTTCAGTTGTTTTTTTACACTGCATTTTACATGAGGGGAAACTGCAAATAGTAAATGTCAAGGATTCACTTGGGGCATTGCAATTTCAGAGGCATGTAGCTAATACATATTTGTCTCATTACTGTCACCAGATTAAAGTTAGTCCATGGATGGCAAGAGCTCATAACTCATAGGAGACATAGTTACACATGACCTGTGGGAGGTCACAGATACCACAACTTCCTAAATTCATATTACAAACGTGTCATTAATACGAAATGAGGGAGATGTTGTTCATCTTTCCAAAAGCTGGTTTTCACTGAAAAAGGGGTGAAAGGCTTTTTATTTCCAAGTCTCAATTGATCACATCTTTGTAGATTATAGTGTATGGGAGAAGGAAGGCAATGCGGTCCTTCTGGATACTTAAGTCATCTGTGATCTTTCTATATTAATACAGCTAACCCATTGTGCTATATAATTAGCCTGTTGATATTTTGCTGAAGTATCTCTAGAGCACTGAGGGGCAATAAGTATTGTATGGGGGCCTTTAAATGTGATTTATATGCAGAGGTTTTTATCCTCTTCCTTGTTTTCACTCCCATTGACATCTTTAACATAGAACTCACTATAGTAATTCACACAGGGTACGTCTCAGCAGCACGGTATGTGTGTGTTGCTATTGTGTTAGCTTAATCGGGTTAGCACAGAGAGACTGAAAAGCCTCCTTAAGATGTAGTCCTGCGTCTGAAATCAACTGGGTATATCTTTCACTGAATTCACCCAGTCTTTCACATAGTAGTTGAATGATGTTACATGTTTTGCATGTTTACGGTAGCCAGTTAAGATGTAGAATAATATAACAAAGCTACATTTCCTTTGCCTATTAAGATAATGGGGGGGTTGGACTTTTTTTTTATTATACTGGAGTAATGTGCTCTAGATAACCATTTACTTAAGAGGATGTTTAGATGTTACCATTTAGCATGTATATCTGCACGCTTTGGCTGATTGTCTGCCTATTGGATGTTGAGAGCTACAGTTAATCTATTACATCAGTTGTCTGACAACTGCGTTGTCTTTCTCTGTAATTTTAGGTACAATTTCAGGTGTCAGCTTTGATTCATAAAGACACGTGGTTTGATTCATAAAGCCATGGATGGGTATCTGATAGACTGCTTCTCTTCCTGTTTATAAGAAAGGGTGACACCAAGGTATTGGTTTGTATCTTCAGTCACCTGGCATGCAAAGGATTGCAAAAGCTGATAAAAGTGATGTTTGATGGGAGAGTTTGTAATAAGCATACATATAAATAAATACTCTCTACTGCCAGAGAAACAGATATCAGCCAAGGGTTTTAGCTTATTAGTTTAAAGCTAATTTTCTTTTGTGTGTCTGACCAGAGTGAATCCCAACAGTTCAAGGAATCACAGAAGGTACTAAATGAGAAGCTGTTGAGGACTGAAAAATACTTTCTGCACTCTTTCAGCAGAATATGTGGGCGTTTTCCTCTCTGATGATGTAGTCCAAAAGCATGTCTTCAATGTGAGGTGTTTATGTAAAGTTTTGGGAGTGAAATTTATAGTTCTGTAAAGCAGTTGTTACAAACAAAGCCCTGGAGAAATTTCATTGCACACACAGAGATTTGCTCTGGACATAGTACTGAAATACGTGAAATGGCATTTCTGTCTGCTTACAAGGTTTCCAGGAAAAAGACAAAAAAAGAGAAGGATTTTGGGGAAAAAAGCATCACTGAGAATTGGCAAGTACAAAGTGAGTTGAGAACTGGAGAAAATGAAGAATATATGCTTTCTGAGCACTAACTGGATTCTGAGATTGTAGGGTGTCAAGTTATGCAAATGTATTAGCTTCTTTAAGGTAAAATGTCATTTTTGGGTTATTTTGCATACGTTATTATTGTACTTCTTGACAGGAGAAACTTTATGTTAATTCAGGTAAGTGTCTAATAACTGGGGAAAAAAGAAAACATCCTGCTTTTCAGAAGGACGAGGAGGAGGATCTGGGGAGGTACAGGCCACCCACAGGAGGGACATTTGCCTTACAAGGGCAAATTGTGCCTGATCAGTCTGGTAGCTTTCTGTTACGAGATTACTTGCTCTCATGATGTTTATCTTGTCTTCACTAAGACTTTTGACAAGGTGTATCCTTATAGCCAAGGTGGTTAGATATGCTTTGGATTCGTGACTGCAAGGTATGTGGAATATTGGCTGGACTTCTGAATGCTAAGTTGGTTACGAGCAGCATCATCTTCCAGCGGGCCAGTGCTGTTAAAAATCTTTAACAACTTGGATGATGGGAATGAATGGGATGCTTTCTGAAAGTTTGCGAGTGATATCAAATCCTGGGTAGTAGTTACGCTGCAGAGCAATGGTACTATTCTTAACGAGCTGGAGACATGGTGTGACAGAAACCTCATGAAATTCAGCAACAGCAAATACTAAGTCCTGCATCTGTGGTAGAATAACCCTGCACAACAGCTGAGGGTGGCTACCAACAGACTACAAAGCAGCTTTGCAGAAAAGGGCATGTAGGGGTGTCCGGTTACACAACAGGTTGAACATGAGTCAACAGTCTGCCTTTGTGGCAAAGGCAGCCAACTGTATTCTGGGCTGTGTTAGACTGAGCATAGACAGCATGGCAGGGAAATAGACCTGTGATCACATCTGGAGTACTGTGTGCAGTTTGGGGTTCCCCAGTACGAGAAAGACATGGACATAGTGAAGTAAATCTGCAGAGGGCCTGGAGCCATGTAATTGGGGGCTGGAGCACATCACTTACTAGGAGAGGCTGAGCACTGGGTCCACTGATTTATATAAGTGTGGAGGGAGCCCTTTGGAAAAAAACCCAAGTCACCCACAAAAACCCAAACCAAACCCCAAACAATCAAACAATCCCCCCAAAATAAAAAAATAACCACAACCAACACCCTTCACAACCAATCAACCCCCCTGTCCTGGTTTGAGGTAAAACAGGACACCCCCCCCCAAAAAAACACCAAAAAAACCCAAACAAAACCCCCCACACAAAAACCTTCAAAGCGAAAACATCCATCTTCAGCCCACCCCCCGAAAACATTTTAAAATCATCAGTCTCAAGAATAAAGTCTTTGAATACTTTGAGTCCAGAGGAAAAAATTTCTATGACAAAAGTTTTTAGTGTAATTTGAGTCTTTTTAAACTCGAACACTTTTTTTTTCTTACAGATGGGAAAGAAGACCTTTAAAACACCCGCTATTGCTATGATAACATATTGTATCTCTTTGTGTTTACATTATAGTGAAGGGATTTTGTAGAATATAAATTTCTTTCAGTCACTTCATTTTTATGAATTGGTTTGCTTTTTAAAGTAAGTCTGAGCTAGACTGATGGGTAACTTGTACCAGATTGGAGTGTCTTGATTTCCCCCCCACCCCCCAAGAAATAGAAATAGGCGTGCTTGACTGTGTGTACGGACCTAACCAATTTGATTATAGAAAAAGTTGAGATTTATGCAAACATAGAAACTGTAAGAATGAATTCCATGTACCTTTAAAAAAAGACCCAAAACCTCACCCTAAGAAGAAGTAAAACATTCCTAAATGGCAGAAATTTAAAACAAGACAAGACTTAAAAAAGCTGTATTCCCAGGTCCATGTTAAATGTATTTGTGTATTTGATGGCAAAGTGGGTTGGCTCCTTCAGAGCTTCAGCTCTTGCCTTTTGTAATAGAAGGGAGAAATGGCTTAGAATTTCTTAGGTTAACTGGAAAAACAATTTTTATTTTATAAAATAAAGATTCAAATATAAGCATATAAATTTGCTCGGTTTTCCAACCTTCGGGGGGGGTGTCAAACCAAACTTTGCAAATTTCCATGCAGATCCAAATCAACCTTAATTCTACTGAATAAATCTTAATAATAATTCTCAGTTGTATAGGAGATTTCACTTACACCTGCATAAGAAAAGTCTCTGTTACATATTTGTAATGTTAACTGCGAATGCTTCAGATCATGAGAAGGAATGTGGGTGTCAGCCTATTTAGATAGAAAACTGGAGTAGGAAGGAGGTAGCCTATATAAGTAGGGAACAGTCTTTGATTTACCCCAGTAATAGTATTTGTAGGTCTTCTGTTATTTGGATTTTCTGGCAGAGACATGAAAGCCTATTGCAAGGTAGAAATCCAAAATTCCCGGTATTCTAGAACTGACCAGAGCCTGTGATTTTAAGGTGTGAGGTAAAACATGAGTGCTTCCCCAAGGTTTGTTTCCAGATAAATCCAAAATAAAACCTTTTGTTGATTTATTTTTTTTTACAATTCATTGCACTTAACAGTTTAATGAATGCTGTCAGTTGTGTTTGTGGAGAGGGTAAAACTCATCTTGGACTCTTGTGATTCAAGACCAATTTGTCTCTTACTTAAGTATTTCCCTAAAAGCTTTAAGGGGCCTGTAAATACCTTTGGTTGCTCTATGATTGTGCTTTTCCCTAATTTTCCTAGTGGGAAAGGGTAACTTGTAGTAGAGAAAATAAAATCATCAAATCTTCCTTTTCCAGTTAGTAGTCAAATTGATGGATTCAATCCTAAAGAAGCTGTGAAGAAGCATGGTAAATTCCATTACTACTCCTTCATAGATACAGTCAGCACGCAGAGCTTATAGACTTCATAATGATAGCCTTTTTTCTAAGAATGTGGAAATAGTACAAGGATGTCCCAAGTTTATTCAGTGTTGTTCTTTAATTCTGTAAGCAGGAATCATACTGTGGAACTGGAGAGATCTTGATTTGTTACTCAGTAGACCTCCAGCAGCTCCTGATTATTGCATTGAGATTAAACAAATGAAAAATGTTTTGCCAGATTGTATCAAAGTGCTGGCATACTGCTTATGGTAAGATATTAATTTTGAGAAAGGTGGCCTTCTACCTGTAGGTTTTGTAAAATCTTATAACTCACAGAAAATACAAAGATAAAAGAAGGCTGTCAAGTAGAAAGTTGAGCGCCATCCTTTCTCTAATTAATTCTTTCTTGTTTTCTAGTATTGCTTCATAATGAAAGGTTGGACAGAGGATCAGTCATTCCACTTCTTTCAGGAAGAGAATGTAGTAAAATAACTATAGAGTAATGATAAGACGTGAAATACTGTAGTAAAGAAAGGAGTTATACAGACAAAAAAAATTAGTCTAGCATTTTCCAGTCTCCTGTTGTCTGTCTGCTGCGTATGTACCAATACTAGGAGGCAGAGTGGCCAGTTTCCTACTTCAGGTGCACAGCTAAAAGTAGCTTTCATATGTGATTATTTTGATAAGTAAAATGCAGTGTTCTTTCCAACTATCAGTAATTTGAGTCTTATTTTGGGGTGATATGCAAATGTTTTCCTACCTGCCAGACAATTCCAATCTAACACATACAAGCCACACACACTGTACTACGTTTGCCAGTTTTGTGTGTAACTTGAAAACTCTTAATTGAGTATTGTTATTGTTGAGGAAAGCCACAATTGGCCAATCCCTATTTCATTGTCTCCTCTTGTTATAAGGGTACTCTCAGATTGATAAGTCACTGTTCCTTTCATTTGAAGCTTTGCATGGATGTATTTTTTTGCCATGTTACCTGTCAGCTAAAAATAGCTCCCTTGCAGAAATGATAGAACAAATCTTATGAAGAAATAATAAAATCTACTGCTGTGACCATGTCACTTCAGGCAAAAACAGTTGCTTATGCTGGCTGTAATATTACTCTGATGTCTTTAAATAACTTCATTAGTCAATAAGATATGGTTTAATTATTTAAGTGACAAAAAAAAAAAAAAGATGAGCTTTTGGTATTTACATCTACCCACTGTTTACTCTTTTTAGAGTATTTCTTTATATTAGAGCTGCAAGCACTTGCAAAACCCCATCTGGCTGGCAAAATATCTTTGTTTACAAAAACAGAAGCTTTTAGCCACTGTAAGCTCTTGAATGTTTCCTGCTGGGATCCCAAGCTAACATTTTTTGCCAGCAGGCACCACTTTCAGCTCATGGGAACCTGCTGTCACCAAAGCGATTTTTCCCTTGTGTCTTTCCTTTTTATTGCAGCATCTGAGGTGACTGATCCTTAGGGGAACCCCACTTTTTGTCTTTCTGAAAAGCAGTCTGGTATGCACTTGTGCATGTTTTCTGCTTGGACTGGTATCTTTCAGCCCTTTAATATCAGCCCTCTCCCCATCCAGCAAACGCCTGTTTCTCTTCAGTGAAATTTCATCAGCACACTATCAGTTCAGAGAGTCTGTCTGAGCAGATGAGCTCAAATAACTTTTACAACTTGTCTGTCTATGATATCAACACAGTATACTTGGGTGACTCCATGGTAATCTGAGCTCAATTTATTTACAGAAGCTATGCACAGTAGGCAGAGTATATAAGTGAGCTTGTTTGTGGGAATTACAATCTTTGCCTGTTTCAGTGAGCCAGTTGAGCTGCTACATAATGATGCTTACACTTCCCTGTTGAGCAAAAAGTTGAGATGGTAGAGAGTTTGGGAGATGGGAGGGGGAAGAGGAAGTACTATGGTAAATTGACCATGAACAAAACAAATTTACTAGTTTCTCCTGGGTTTTTGATTATCCTAAAAACTGTCAGAAAATTGAATTGCTTTTCTGCTACCCAAATTATTATCTGTTATTGTGATGCTTGCCAGACTGGTCTTTATCCTTTTTTTTCTTTTGAAATAAAAGGTTAACTGGAGTAGAAACTGCAGATTTTGACAATGGCAATGCATGCCTCAGTTACACTAAGTGCATGAAGAGAAAATTATGAGAAGGTATTATTTCACATCTTCATTACCATCTTTATCGTACATCTTTTAATTTAGTCTTTATTGCATAAGGAAGATGGTTTTACACATGATATTTTCTCAAAGAAAGCAATGAAAGCACCATTAATTAAATAATTTAAGAGGACTAGAAAAAGACCTTGACAGTATTTCAGGAAGGACTAATTTGAGTTGGGTAGAATAACATGGTAAGACTCATAAGTGGAATATTCTATAGTCTTTCTTTTTTTTTTTTTTTTTCCAGACCATATTTGGCTCTTATTTAAAACCAAACTTGTCTTTGACTTCTCTGGAATGAGTGTTAGAAAAATACTGCCTTCTTTTGAATCTTTCTGCAAATTCCAGTCATTCCATGATTCCTGTAGCATTGCCATCTGCAGCAAGCTTCATTCAGGAGGTAACAAACTTGTTCCTTATAATTTCCTCAAAACACTGTGACAGTTTTTCCCCTCCAAAGAAACTTATAAATGGTGTATGATCTGAGGCTTATTTTAGGACAGTGGAATACGTATTTTTCCAGAATGTGGCAGTTAGTGTAGAATCATAGAAAAATATTTCAGAAGTTTGAACTGATACCACAATGCGTGAATAACATTCTTTCAGGGGCAATATATGTTGCTATCATTATGTGGTACAATCCAGCCATGTGTTTTCCTTGTGTGCATGCACTCTCCTCCTTTTGTAACTCTTCTGGCATTTCAAATGAGAACAGCAAGTTTTTGCTAGTCATATGGAGAATCAGCTTATTTGAAGCAGAAGGAGGTTTGTTCCTTTTATCTTTAGGTCTTCTACAGTACAAGTATTCTGTACAATGGTAGCGGCACTATAACATTTTGGACAGGGATTTGAGTAGTCCAGCATTAAGCAGACTTAAGCAGTTATTCCAGATGTGTAGCTATTGTAGTTTCCACTTTTGCCTTTGACAAAAACCATTATTCACATTTGTTGATCAAAAATAACAAAGTTAGTGAACTTCACTGTCTTTCCTCAGGAAGATCCCAAAACATTCTGTGAATTAAATATACAGGTAGCTTTTTCCTGGCATGGAGACTCAGGCTTTCCAGAGAGAAAATCGAATGTATTCATGTACTGAGTAGCTTTTCATAATGACTGCACCCATAAGTTTGGTTTCTTTAGTAGTTTTAAACTGGAGTTAAAAACTACAGGGGAAGGGAAGCAGGAGGTCCTCAGTCATGGACATACCCTTTAAATTTGAAGCCATTTTACGTCAAAAATACATAGAACCTGTACTTCTTGAAGACTTTTTCCACCATGGGGATTTCCCCATTTCACTTTATGAAATCGTTCTTATATTGTAAGCACGCATTGGGTAACAGCTTTTCTAGAGTCAATAGAACCTGTTTTCCTTGAAAGGGCACTTTCAGGTAGCATCTAGTTCTTTATCTAGCTTCTCTTGTCAAACAGCACTTTCAAAAGTTTCAGTATTAAACCACCTTCCCCCCCCAGTTTGACCCCATTGTGACAGACCACTGGGTTATGAACCACTGTAACCGAAGCTTATCTGATTTTTTGCATTCTTCTTTCCCAGTGCTTTTTTTCCTGTTTTGGAACTTCTCTGTCCTTCCCAGGAAGAAGCTGCTTCTGCAAAGGACAGTGTCACTGTGGGTGTTAGAAGCCATAGAAGCTAGTTTTGTCTTATCTAATTGAAGAGAGGTGTTTTAGGAAGAGATCTAGTAAGGTCAAGAGGATTGCTATAGTTGTAAAGTTGTAGCAGTCTGTGCTGAGACTTCTTACTTGTCTTTAAACTTCAAGTTTGCAGAGTGGGGCAGGTGATGAATCAGGCATGTTGATCTGGTATCCTAGTGACTTGGAACATCTCCATAATAATGCTTTTCCGTGGCTTAGTGCTAGTGTTTAATAGCATCAGTCATGAAATACTATTAACTTAAACACCCTGGAAGAAACAGACTAAATAGCAGTAGCTGGACAATTTGTCTGTTCCTACCAATGCAGACTTACGGATTGCTTAAATAGCCTTATTCCTGGAACAAATAAGTTAGTGATTGAAAAACAATTAGCTCAAATTTAAACATAAGTATCACTTTGAGGGGGGGGAACTACCGGTACTCTGAACAAACGTCTAATCAAATGCATTAAGTAATGAAAATTGGGGTAACATCTAGACCCTGGTTGAACATGTTACTGAGAATTCAGATAGTTTCACAGTCTATCTGAAATATCTGTATATATCTGAAACTATCTGAAATAACTGTACTCTTTGACATTAAGGAGGAGAATTTGTTTTCTGTTGTATTGCTACAGGTAGATCGTGTAAAAGCAAGAAGTTATCAGCGTGCACCCAGCAGTACATTTAATGTAGTACTTGATTCTTTCTTTCTAGTGATGAAAACATGGAATTCAGGTACTTGCTTGTGGATCTGGCTACACTGAGTCGAATATGTGATATTGCTGTTCCACTGTTTTCCTGATAGAACATATAGTCTGGTCTCTTTAGATTCATCCTCTAGATAGCTTCTGTCGTTCCATCTATCTTGAGACTGAAAAGCAGGAACTTGCATAGTTTCTGAAGATTTAAAAATCATTATTGCGTTCATGTTCTCTGTGACTGTGAGACAGGGGATCATTACACCTAAGCTTTTCTTCCATACTGCATATTGAGAACCTTGAACTAATTCCTTGTAGTTCTCTCTGTTTCTCTTTTTTTGTAAAGCTGTGGCAAGAAAAACCATGATTTCATCTTCTGATTATCTGTGGTCATCCCTATGAGATTAAAAGGGCATTGCATAATAAAGTAACTGCAATAGAGCTGTTTCTCTTTTTTCACTTCTGCTTTGAGTAAGCTGGTACTTCAAAGGATACACCATCTGCCTCATTTCAGAGATCCTTGCTTCAAAGCTAGCCACATTTAACAAAAAGGCAGGTAGGAAAGACCCTCCAACACCTCTTTCAGTTCTAAAAGGGGAGGAAAAAGCCCAGCAACAGTCTCTGGTAGATTGGATATATTCTTTAGTAGAATCATGAAGCATGTGGTACCGTGATATTTTTTTAATAGTAAATCAGAAAAGAACATAGGCAGTTTCATCTTCTTGTCCAACAGATCGTTTCTTTGATCGGTTCTCCAGGTAAATTCTTTGTCCAGAAACAAAGTATTATCAAGGAAAAGGTTTCTTCTGAGTACGTACAGAAGGCATTTAAATATATGTGTTTAACTTCAGACTTTCCTTCCTGATCTATGAGCTGCAGTTGATAGAACTGTGTGTGGTTTTCTGCCAAGCTCGAAAAAAGTAGAGGCTCATGATTTTAATTGCCATTTTCTCACTGATATAAATTAGCCCTGATTCTGTGTGGGGCACATCACAAATGCAAGTAGTTCAGTGTTGTCTTTGGCCCAGGAGACTTTCTTTCTGTAGTTGGATCTTGGTTAAGTCACTAAGTCAAAGTATTGATGAATTATCCACGAAGTAAATTCTATATGAAAGATGCACTGTGTTTTCATGAAGATGTCAGTACATCTGATTGATATACCCTTAAATGTATTTTTCATTACTCATTACAATGAGTAATCACATAGTATAGTGATTTGTACTTTAAATCTAGATCATGTAATACAATACTGCAATGCTGAGGATACAGGTGTGGTCTCTTCTTCCAGCAGATTTGGCATAATGTTATTTACCTACTGGCTCCAATAGCAATGTTTAGTTTATCCTTGTCTGGCTGTTTTGTTATTTGTAGTGGATCTTTCCATCTTTTAAAGATTTATGGAGGAGTGTTTTCTACTTCCTGTATAATCCAAATGCTGCTGTTGGGGATAAATCATCTTATTTAAAGTCTTCTCTTGCAGTGTAATGTCATGCTGTCAATCTGATCCTGCTAGTATCAAGTGCTAGAATCACACTTCAAGAAAATTTGGTAATTGACTGGCACTCCCAAAACTGAGTTTTACTTGGATGACAGAAATAAGAATTAAGTCAATCCATGGTAAAGATTCCCAGAATGTTTCCTTGTTTCCTGAGATTACTGTATTTGTTGGCATTTAGGATAAACTATGGTGTTTAATTCAGAAGTTCCTTGTTGTGGTTTAACCCCAGCCAGCAACTAGGACCGCACAGCTGTTGCTTACTCCCTCTTCCCCCCTGCTCAGTAGGATAAGGAGAAAAGGAAGGGAAAAGAAAAAAAACCTCATGGGTTGAGATAAAGACAATTTAATAGAACAGTAACAGAAGAGGAAAACAATAACAATAGTAATGGTAAAAGAATATACAAAATAAACTGATACAACGCAAGTTGCTCTTACTACCCAGTGATTGGTTTCCCAGCCCGGCCTGAGCAGTGATTGTGGATTCCTGTCCCTGGCCAACCCCTATTTATATACCGACCATGATATCTGTGGTATGGAATATTCCTTTGGCCAGCTTGTCCCCTCCATGCTCCCTCTCAGTTTCTATGGGAGGCCAAAAAAGTCCTTGACTAAGGTAAACATCACTTACAAACAACTAAAACAGTATGTGTTATTAACATTCTTATACCAAATCCAAAACACAGTAGCCACTAGACAGAAAATTAACTCTATCCCAGCTGAAACCACAACATTCCTTTATTTGATTAATGTGCCTTGCAAGTGGCAAACACTCTTTATTTCTCATTGGAAAATGTGATTTTAGAAAAGTGGTGCTTTATGTGTATTTTCATTTTACCATCAAATTTGCAATAACTTTAAAAGGGGCCTGCAGTTTTTAACCACTTACAGCATTCAGCTTGCATCTCAGTTTAAATTTTTCCCCCGTCTTCCACCAATCTTTTCTGTAGATATGAAAACGGATTGAGAAAATAGAGTGAGGAAGTTGGACTAGGAGAGAGCGCAAATAAGGCCGATATAAGGAAAAAAATATAGAATGAGTTTATAGAGAAAGGAATGCAGCTGCTGAGCTTGTGCATGTGAAATTTCCACAATGTAAACGTATCATTCAGGAAGTGAATTCTCTGCTCCTCTTAAATTGGCTATTTTGGCAATTATGTAAAAAAAAAAAAAGAAAAACAATTATTCTGTGGTTTTTCACATTCTCTGTTAATGACATTTCCCCATGACTTTGTTATGCAATTCAGTATTGTTTTATTGTCCTTTTGCTTTGAAACATCTTACTACTGTTTATCCAGGATCTTTTTACTGTAAGGTAAGACGGGCCATAAGTATCAGGACATGAATAAAATGTGCCTGATGGTTATCCAATGGGTTTTTCACCACTCATACAGTGCTTTCATACAGCCCATGTTTTTCCAGCTTGTGCAAGACAATCTTGCTAGATGGTGTCAAGAGGTTTACTAAAGTCAAGATATGACATTTCTCACTCTCCTCTTAGATACCAGGTTTGTGTTGAAGGAAGTTAGATTGAGCTGTCAAACCATTGATTTGGTCTGGACAAACCCATGTTGGTGATTATTTATCTTATGGGTATTCTCCCAAGTGCTTATGAGTAGTCAGTTTATTGTATTTGTCCCACAAGCTTGCCCAGGGCTGAAGTGAAATGTACCAGTCTGTAATTTTGGCTCGCCTTTGCTTTCCCAGCCTTCTTGCAAACCCTAACCCCTTTAAAGACATGCAATTTCTTTACCAAAAAAAAAAAAAAAAAAAAAAAAGTCCCTCAGGGAAGGTCCCTAAGAACATGTTAGCTATGTGATTTCTGTCAGGAATAAAAACCGAGGGGATGTCCACTTAACAAACGTAAACATCCAGTAGCATTAGTTTTCCAGTTGCATTTGCAATTTTGGAAATGCTTGCATATTGGCACAGAAAGTTTATTTCTGAATATATCATTTAATAAAAGGTGTGTTTTCCTCAAGATGATGTTGGAGACTAGAATGCTGAGAAGTTCTAGAAGGTCAGTGAGGACAGTCCAACCTGTGAATTTCCACAGCAACTATGTAACACCCTAAATGTTCTTATTAAAGGAGTATATCCATACTGAGAAGAATTACTTTGTACAACTGATGTTCTAGACAGATAATTCACTTGTCAATAAACCGCTGCAGGTTCTCACATTGGCTTAGCTCAAGCAAACTAAAAATCTCCTAGGCTTAAATTCACTGAAGTTACAGCAGATAAAAAGTCTGTCTGCCCTAGAGTAGCGATGTGTTCATATACTTTGATACCTCAGAGGTTATTGCACATTGTACAAGACTTACAATATGAGAGTGAGCATGGTAAGAGACTAGAATGCAATAAATAATACTGTTCTAAACAATTTGCTGTGTATTTCACGTTCAGCAGTATCATCCAGACAGAGGGAGGTATGTACATGTTTTGTTTCTGATGATCAGCTTGTTCTTGAAAACTAATGTGTGTGGTGGGCTTGTCAGTGTTAGGTTAATGATTGGACTAGATGATCTTACAGGTCTTTTCCAATCTAGGAGATTCTGTGATACCACGCAGTCAAGAATATTTGCCATTTGTGTTAAACTTCATTAATTTTTCTACAAAATGTAAGAATTGGACAATTAAAAGCAGTAGACGCTATATTAATTATATGTTGAAATTCAGGACAGTGCTGATAATGCTTTGAATGGTTTTTGAGACATCACAGGAGAATCAGGTCAACTTCAAGAATTCCAAAAGAAGGAGGCACAACAGTCGATACGCCTCCTCTAATTTGTGTTCGCCTAAAATTAGATATATTGCTGTCATGGATTATTTTCCAGATCCCATTGGGTCATTGAAGAGATGGAGACATTTCTTCTGTCCCACTCTACTGCAAGTCACTTTTCAGCAGAAGAACTGAAATGCTGCCTACAATATATGAAAACTAGTTTGCAGGTTTATCACCTGTTAAAGACATTTTCAAGCCTGCATGCATAAAATTCTGTCCTTCTCTTGAGTCTACTAGACTTCTGTCACTTGTGTTGGGGCTAGAATTTCACATCCCAAGTTTAGAAACCTCACTTTCTTATTCCAGAGAGAAAAATATTATACCCTGTGACTATGCTGTGCATAGTTTTAAGGGGTCTCATTTCTTTCAGTTACTTGTGCCACAAAGGAAAACTCGTGCTGTACTTATCCTAAAGATGTCTTCTGTCTTAATTAATTATGTTCCATAGTTATTTTAAGGAGTTTTGGTATTGTGTAAGAGGTTACTTGGTAGGTTTACACATGCTTAAAAAAAATGCACAACTAGTCCTGGTTTTGCCATTGTGGAATATGGAATTTTATCCATTGTAGGTGGTATTGCGTATTTGATATCTTGCTTTGTATTAAACTTGTGTGATCTCTCCCCTGTAGAGCAGATGATCTCAAGTTCCCTTGAGGATGCTCTCTGAGTCTTTAAATTAAATCACATTCGATGCTGAAGTAAAATCCGCAACAAAGAGACTAAAATTGATAGGGTGAATAAAGCCATAGAGGGAAAATGTGGCAAACCCCTGGAAAATAAAAATGTGGCAAACCCCTGGAAAATAAATATCTTGGTTCTTATATGAAAAGTTGTAATTACTCAGTAGGATGAAAGTTGCTGAATTTGTAGCAATAGAAATATTAAGAGAAATTAAACAAGGTTATCTTTGCTTTTTGTTTCACCTGAGAAACAATTCTGTGCTTTATCAGTGCAAGCACAATTTTTCAAAGCAAATCAAGTTTTAGGAGTTTGTGCCAGTTGATCACAGCATACAGAATTACTTGTATTGATTACTGAAAACCCTATACTTCCAAATTCAAAAAAAGTCTACAAAACAAATTTCCGTGCTACCAAACTCAGGTGTATTTAACAGTAACTCTATGTCTTAGATAAAAGAAGAAAATTAGTTATGGAGGAAGGTATGCCCAGGTTAATGCTGGGAAAGAGACTACGAAGCAGAAAGTAACTGCAGATACTTTCAGTTCTGCTGTCCTTAGGGTGTGTAAACTTTGGGGCTTTTGCAGAAGCAGTACTGCTTTTTTTATCTAATAAGATCAGATCCTTGTCTTTGGAAACTGTTAAACGATACCTTTTTATATCTAAATAAGGTTACTAGAAATGGTATATCAGTAAGGACAATGAACAGGTTATGGGGTGATTATTCCCAGTTTATTGCAAGGAATATAACTGTGGTGTATCATTATGAGCAGATTATTTTTTTTTTTTTGAGAGAAATACTGCTGTCTTTTCTGAACAACACAAGAAGTCTAATAAGAGGAATTTGAAATAGAAAGTATAAACTTCGAAGGAAACCGTCCTGTCTTAGGTCATCAGTATCTCCTTATGCAGGAGTGGTTGAAGTGTGAGTACTGTTTTCCATTGAGGTTACACTTCCTGTCTAGAAGTCTCTTGAATAAATCACGTGGCATTTATGTAGAGCGATACCATACATTAAGCCAGTAACACATGTATTTAATACCTACAAGTCCTTTACAAATGGAAAAGTTGCATTCAGCTCACTGGGCATTCTGGAATATGAGTTGGGAGCTCTTTAACAAAAGTTATTAAGGGTCATCTCTTCATTTTTACGCTGTGTTTGTCCCCAGGTGATTTAAAAGTACTGCAAAACATGTGAATTCTTGGTCGTAAGAGGTGGGATAAATGAAACACCCTCCACCACCATTGAAATAAGTTTTGGTAGGTTCCAGACAAAATTCTTTGTAGTTATATTCATACAACAAATCTGTTGTGGTTTAGGCTGGGCTGGCCACTAAAGTGAAGCCAGTAATGCACAGAAGACATCTTCTTGGGCATGGAATTTTGTGTTAAGCTGGATTTAGGTGGTTATTAAAAATACCACATCTGTGTTATACCTGCAGAAGAATTTTAATGGCAACTGTCTGCTGTATTACAGGAATTTAGTGCAAAGACCCTATGAAATTGCAGGGTCTTGAAGCTCCCTGACGTACTCACAGGTGGCTGTTGTTACTGTTGCTTTTAAAATAGCTTAGGTGAGGGAATACTTCAATGTTTTCCCCAAATCTTGGTTCTTCTCAATGTGATGATGCTAATAGCAGACGTACTTGCCAGTGTTAGGTTATATTTTTTTTCTTTTTTCTGTGAAGCATATTTATATGCTGAACCTACAAGTAAGGGCCTCAAACTGTATCTGTTTCAACTTTCAGATGTTAAGAAACATTGTTTTGTTTATTATTACTGCCATTAGTGATACAGTTTGAGCAGGAAAACAGAACCTGCATTTGGAAACTATTTTCTAAAGCAAATGAAAATAATTTGGCTGTCCACTTACTTGGATTGGTCTTCATCTTTTGGAATGTTGAGCTACTGTAGTTATTTGTTACAACATGTATGGCCATCCTACTAGAGAAATACAAAAGAAAAAGCTAAAAGCCCTAAATTTGCTCTCTGGGTACCAGGTAGATTCAATGTAATGCCCTGCGAACTACTTCAGAATGCTCCCTGCAAAATCTTAGTGTGACAAGGTGTCAGTTTTGACAGATCAGTGGTGAAGATTGCACAGACTTGAATTAATAAAGGTCAGAATCGTCAACAGGAAGAGATGCCTAGTGGCATGTCAGCAAGCACTCATACGTAGTATCTGTAATGAAACTGCTGATACAGGCTAGAAAATTCCCGTCTGGGGAAGGTCTAGGTCTTCTGAAATGTTTAAATATATTTTGAAATTTTATAGGTATTTCCAAAATGAGTGAATTCTAATAGTTTAGGTAAAGTAAAAACAAGGCAAGTCTTTGACAATTGAAAAATCTGGGTGTTTTTCTGAATTAAAATGCACTTTTATCCACCTGTTTTGCCATGAAAAACACCCCCATTCTTGTCTGGTGGGTGAATGTTGACATGGAACTTCATTTTATTCTTTGGAAGTATACTGACCAACTGAGTTTTTAAGGTAAAACAGTGATTGTGAAGTGACTGATGACTGATCCACTGATCGTTCAGAATATAACTTACACAAACTGACAAGTTCAAAAGTGGTTATCAGAAAAAGCTTTTATTACCGTAACTTTGACGAAAGTATTTAATGAGAAACCAACTCCTACTTTCAGCTAGACAGGTGAAAGTTCCATCTTTGCAAGTTAAATTGAACTTGGTTTCATGTCCGTTTTCATGTTCTTCAGTAATAAAAAGTAAATTTAAAATGCAGATTTTCCTTTTTTTTTTTTTTTTAAAGAAGTGATTCATACAGCCATCTCTTACCTGTTTTCCCTTTCTTCTCTATTAATGGCCTTATTTTTCTATTTCTGTTCCTCTTTTTCCTAGATGTCGGTGCTTTATTTGTTCAGTTCAACACCTAGCTTTCTCACTTTTTAAGGCTCCCTTTGTACCTCACTTACCCAGTCTTAGTGTTTTGTGGTACTTAACTGAGATTACCTATTCACTTTTGCATGAGCGGAAATAAGTTCTTTCTGCATTGCTGGTAAGCTGAAATGTCTTTGCCCCCTTGAAATCCTGTCCAGTCTTGATTGTTTTCTTGTGCTTTCATAGGAGCTTTTGGCTCTGTCTCTTCCTCTGCTGACTTCCTCTCTCCTTGATGTTTTCTCTTCAATTTTCTTTTTGTCCCCTTCCTTTCTGACCTGTGCACTTCTACACAATACAAATACTTTAAAAATCTTTTTGTTGGGCTGATTGAGTACTGATGGAATCACTAATGTGAATGATGGTTGTAAATTAAAATGACTGGATGTAGCAAAGAAATTTGTTCTTATTTTAAAGCCTTTTTTTGCTTAGTCTGAAACAGCATGATGCAGACTAAACTTCATTTTGCTCATTTTGCCACCATGAGTTTGAATCTAATGAATTTTGCAGTTTGCACCACTAAGGACATTTGAAATAATTGGTGTATCAGATGCAGGCTTAATTTTCTTTCTTTATTTCTAAGCTTCATACCAATATATGGCTATTCATCTGACTTGTTGACTCTGCTAGCTATTTATCTGCCTAGCTGTCTGTCTCCTCATCTGTCATCTTGCTTTATATATAACCTTTTGGTGAGGACCAAACACTGGAAACTTTAAAACAAGGTTAAGGAAGGGGAAGGACCACTCTTAAGAAAATACACACAAATTTATTTCTTCCTCCACTATTTTATTTTCCTTTATAAAATACCAAACATGTAGCTGGCACTATATGAATTATATAGCGATATGTAGTAGCCCTTTCTCAAAACAACATTTATATTAATTTATATTTAAATTCTGGGGGTACATAGGTATTGTTTTAATTTCATAAAAACTAGCTAGCCAGTGATATCCCATTGTACAATAAAGGTGCGAGGGAACAGCCAGCAAACTACAGACCTGTTAGTCTAACCTCAGTTCCTGGAAAAATGATGGAGAAGATTATACTGGGTACTGTTGAAAGGCACGTAAAGAATAATGCAATCACCGGCCACAGTCAACATGGGTTCTCAAAGGAAGAGTCTGGCTTAACTAATTTGATAACCTTCTCTGGTAAGGTCACCTGCCTAGTGGATGAAGGGAAGGTGGTGGATGTCGTTTTTCTGGATTTTAATAAGGCTTTTGATACTGTCCCTCACAGCATCCTTTTGGGCAAGTTGTACAGTGTGGAATGAGGGGCTTCATGGTACGCTGGGTGAAGAACTGACTGAACAGCAGGGCTCAGAGGGTTGTAGTGAACGGGGCTACATCTGACTGGTCACCAGCAGTGTTCCTCAGAGTTCAATTCAAGAGCCAGTACTGATCTATATATATATATTTTTTTTTTTTTTTCAATGCTCTGGATGTGTGAGTTGAATGCACCATTAGCAAGTTTTCTGATAATAACAAACTGGGAGGTGCTGTTGACTCTCTTGAGGGACAAGTTGCCTTGCAGAGGGATCTAGATTGGCTGGAGCATTTAGCAGTCGTTAAGGGGGTGAAATTTAATGAGTCAAAATGCTGGATTCTGCACCTAGGGCTTGGGCCGGGCACAAGTATAAATCAGGAGAGGAACGTCTCGGGGGCAGCGTTGCAGAAAGGGATCTGGGGGTGCTGGTCAACAGCAGGCTCAGTAGGAGTTGGCAGTGTGCACTAGCAGCCAAGAGGGCAAACCACATACTGGTTTCATCAAACACAGCGTCACCAGCTGGTCAAAAGGGGTGATTATCCCGCTGTATTCAGCGTGAGTGCAGCCTCACCTTGAATACTGTGTGCAGTTCTGGGCCACACAATTTAAGAAGGATGTGAAGGTCCTTGAATACATCCAGAGGAGGGCAACAAATCTGGTGAAAGGGCTGGAAGGAATGTCCTGTGAGGAGCTTATAAGGACTTTGGGCTTCTCTGGTTTGGAGAGAAGGAGGCTGAGGGGTGAGCTCATTGCTCTCTACAGCTTCCTGAGGAGGGGAAGTGGAGAGGCAGGTGATGATCTCTTTTCCCAAGTATCCAGTGACAGGACGTGTGGGAATAGCTCAAAGCTGTACCAGGGCAGGCTTAGACCGGGCATTAGGAAGCATTTCTTTACTGAGAGGGTGTCAAACCCTGGAACAGGCTGCCCAGGGAGGCGGTCGATGCCCCCAGCCTGATCGTGTAAACACGGAGGCATTTGGGCAATGCTTTTAACAACATGCATTAACTTTTGGTCCACCCTGAGCTGCTCGGGCAGTTGGACTTAGATGATCATTGTAGGTCCCTCCTAATAGGAATAGTCTATTTTATTCTAAAACAAATGCATTGCCACCTATAGGTGGGTTAAATAAGATAGCAAAAGCAAGTAAGTGCACTGTCACACACCGGAAAAAGAATAGCAGTTTTCTAAGTTGGATGTTTACCTGAAAATTATCAACACTGAATTCCATTAAAACCAAGCCACTTGATTCATAGCAGAGGCAACAGATGCTTGGGGAATGTGATGTGATATACTGAGGGAACAAGATCAGAGATAAAGAAACCGAAGTCACTGTGCGCAAGTTTTCCTTCTTTCTGATATTTTCCATAGACTAAAATACATGATTGTTACTGTCTTGTGTGTTTTTTTTGCACATGGCAGAACTCCTTTTGTTAAACACCACTGAAAGGTGACAGTTGACAGTTTAGTCCCTGACATACCATCAGTCTTACCTGTAAAGTATAAAAATGGCTTTGGGCCATTATTATCTCACTCTTAACTGTTACCCATTGCACAAAGCTAATTGAGATTCAGTAGTGCAGTGGGACATTTTGCTCAAATTATTTTGTATTCCTTAATTTCATTTTTCTCCCTAATTTTCCCCTTCCTGTTTCTCCTCAGCCAATATATTTAAATGTTTGTCTTGTGAATACACAGGTACTGAGATACATAGTTTGGTTCAGAGAAAACATATAAATGTGCTATACAGTATCTTGGGGAATTCTTTAATGCATATGTGCACGTGTGTTAGTAGAGATTTAATTATGGGTTGATACAATGAAAATTCAGTAATAGAAAATGTTTCGTGTATTAAAAGCATAGGTACTGTTATAAGAGAACAGGACATATACTAGAGACTTATTTTATTTAAAATTTTCTTTTTAGCAATTGCTATAATGAGTAGTGTCATGTGTCTTAATTTTCTGTTATGAGGCACTGCTGCATGCAAAGTCTTATTTGTCCATAGTGGAGTGCTTGGACAGACACCAGAGTTCTCTGTGCTGTGCAGTTTGGTGGTTGAAACCAAAGAGTTTCTCATTCTCCAGCACCATAGGTAGTACAAATAATGCCCAGAAGTCTGAGTTTTGTGCAGAAAACTAATTTCTGTACATTTGGGCTTTGCATCAGATATCACTGTGAAGTGCCCTCATTATTTGAGAAAAGGAATCCTCCATAATCAGAATTATGATTTCTGATTTGTCCAAGTTATGTCAGAAATGTGTGGTGAAGCAAGAAACTGAATTCAAGACCTTAACACACTAGTAAAGTGTCACAACTTGTGAATCATCATTCTTCCCAAAGAAACAGCATAACCGGTAGATGAAATTCCTGCCTGTGGAAATTTGTTCTGTTTATTTCAGGGGTGCTGGTCCAGAATGCAAGTTGCTTAAATTTGTAGTTGGGAATTAGTGTGACAAACTAATTTTAGTAGGAAAATTGATTGCCTGTCTTTCAGTTGCAAGCTAGTAATTCAGACAGTAAATTGCAGTGGTAGATATTAATTCATGAAATGAATGAATGATGCATAAAATTTCATTCACTAAACCTTAGTTAACCAGTGGCATAAGTCAAGAGTTTTGGTTGCAAAATTTTTGCTAACAAAAGTAGGTATAGGTTTCTCAGTCGTACAGAAGAACGATGAACAATGATGTCCGTGAGTTTTGTGTTGTGCCAGAAGGTAAAGTTTAGTGTAACACCTGGTTGCAACTGTAGTAAACAGGATAAAAATGATGTAATGACAGAGGGGGAGGGGGGAAACTTAAAACCTGTCAGACCTTTCATGCAGTCTCTTTATATATACAAGACAGTTTAAAATAAAGCATCTGAAAATGAAGAGTTTTTAAAAAGTCTGTAGAAACGTTAACTCCTGTAAAAGCGCACACTAGCTGAACCAGATGATTTCCAGTGGAAACCTATTATTGTGGTAACTTTCAAACAGTTTCTGCAACATTTGAAATGTGAAACTTAGACACACTGGATACATCATTGTTTGAAGTAATTTATACACAGTTTCTTGTAAGGACATTTCTGTATCAAAGGGGATGTTATGACATGGTGTCTGTTGCTGGTTGAATGTGTTGTGCAGGGTGTGCAGTTTGTGCAGATTTCATTATTTTTTTTTTTACATACTGTTCAGTGGAAATAAAAGTATTTCTTGTAATAGCTGGGAGGGAAGCGTGGTTTTTATGTTCAGCCACTCTCCACAGTGGTGCGACTTGCCAGAATCTGAGTGCGTTAAGTACTGCAAATGTGTAGTAAAGTCTTTCAGACTTTCAGAAATTAGTAAGATGATGCATGCCATAGTTGCTGCTAACCTGTCAATGTATAATAAACCACAAGGATTTTGAAGTGTTCTTCTTCTTTATCCAGTAGATAAAAATGGCAGATTAAGGGCTTTAATTAGTGTTATTTTAATTTAGAAAGAGAACATAGACTTTACTCAAGCTTTCTGTCTACATAGTGAAATTTCACCATAAAGGCAATGTTCTTGAAATTGATACATGAAAATTTGTTTGGAATGGAAGATTTTCTAGATTTAACAGAGTTGTTGTCTAGTTAAGAAGTTGAAAAGTGAGAGTGACTATACATAGCAACTACTGTATCATATGAATGGAAATGTTTGTGGAACCGGTTTGTCCTACTGTGAAGGAACTACCTCTCTGCTGCTTTGAAGCTGTGTGACAAACCCTATGAATCATGTTGTTTTATTAATCTAGGAGTATAGCACTAGGGACATTGGTCACATGTTGGTTTGTCTCCAATTATACAGGAAACCTGTAAATACTATGACTTGTAACTATATGATCATGTGCATTAGAGCTTCCAAATTACAATTCCAAGATACAATTTAGATAGGAATCTGAATTTGAGATTTCAGAGTGCCTAGACTTACTAAGTGGGGAATTGTGGGTGTGTGGTGTTTGTTGGTCTTGCTTTGTAAAGTAAACCTTAATACAGTTGTGGCTGGTTTTGCTCTACTTGGCTCTTTGAGGCTTCTGTGTGCTGGGCACTAGAACTAATGAAAAAATATCTCCTTCAGCTCTTATTTTGTCCACCTGGCATTTCAGCAGAATAAAAAACTGATGGAACAGTTTAATTCAAATGCAGGCAAGGATGGTAGCTGAGAGGAGCAGGAGATTGAAGGGGGTGTGTGTTGAGGGAACAGGGACAAAGCTCACGTAAGAGGAATGAGGGGAGATCAGAAAGGGGAATATACATAGAAAAGCACAGGCTGACTTGCTTTTCAGGCTTTTGGTTTCTTACAAGACCAGCTCATTTATTAGGAGTGTTTTTGTGTTTCCAAAACCATTGGTTTCAGCTGAGCAGTGCATTTTGTATTGTGTTTTCACCCTTATTTCAGCCCAAGAGGGAACAAAGCAAATGGTTGAAGTTTCATTTCTCAGTCTGGTTTGTTCAGTCTCTGCTGATGAACCGAGTAATTATCAATACCTTTCTGCATAGAATGATTTTTATTTGGAGATGTGCTTGTATTAAATCCCAGGGGGGGAAATTAAAGACGACTAATGTAAAAGAACATGCAGATCATTAAGATTCCAGTGTCAGCAATCCAGAGGATTTTTCCTCATTGCTATGCATTACAAAGCAGTTCTTATTTAACGTTTTTTTCCCTTATACTCTTTCACTGGACGATGTGGGTAGACTGTATTTCTAATTTATTTTTCCACTATTACCAGATTAAGATTGCAGAAACACTTTTAAACTCCTTTTGATGCTTGATTTTAGATTTTGCATCTTTAAACTGTCTCCTTTGTGTTCCTAGTCCTTGTGATCTGTGAGAGTGTCAGAACCACTGAGTGTGCATGCACTTTACCTGGTGGCGTTTAGATTGTCCTGGTCATTACAAGGAGAGCTGAGCCTATTCATTAAGTGCTTCTCAATGTGGGAAAGATGAAAGATATTAAAGGATGAGCGGAACATTAGGCTTGTTTTACAGAACAGTTACGTGGGCGAACAGTGTGGAACTTGAGTTTTTCACAAAAAGGGGACAGAAATTTTGCCTTTTTATGAAAATTAGGTCATTTCCTGGGGAAAATGGAGATTTCTGTTTCTATAATCATACTGTTCTGCACTGTTAAAGATGCATTATAAATATAAGCCTGGCTTTCAGTCTCCATTCATCAATATGTATTACCAGTGACTAGTGTAATATATTCTTTCTTACTGACTTTGTCTTTGCATTCCAAACAGTTTCTGTGCCAGGTGAAGTGCTGAGGAACACCATTCTTTTCCCTATAGAAACTCTCCTTTCTTTCTGTTTTGTATATTCTCCCATTCTTCCTTTAAAGTAAACAGAGCAAAAGACTACTTCAAATCCAGTAAGAAAAACTGATTAATTCAATTCTGCACCTGCAAACATATAGTTTAAGCTCTTATCCTGACATTGGAGTGATTCCAGTAATTTTATAATATTAAAAAGCATATAGTAACACTTTTTTTTGTTTGATGATAGCTGTTTGAAGTAGATGCAGACTATCCTACATGTTCTGTTTAATTCTTTCCCTAATCATCGCCAACCTGAATATAGCCTCTTTAAAGAGATAAAGTTACAGTAAAAGTAAGTTTTATTTAGATTAAGGTCCATTTTATCTCTTATTTAATTTGTCTTACAACTCACAATAAATGGTAATTTTATGCTTTAGTACTTCTGAAGAATAACACAAGATTATATAGCTTTACTCTCAACCATCTGTAGAATTCAGAAGCAAGGCATGCAATAGGCTGGAAGCAAAGCAAAACAGTTTCTAGGATTTGTCTTTTTAGTTAAACATTGCTCAGTGGACAGTACTCTGCACAGACTAGTCACAAGAGCAGTAGCTATTTTCCAGAATATGTTTTAAGCCAGTTCTCAAGAACAAGGTTTTAAAATATTCAACTTTACTTTATAGTTATGCTGCTAAATGAGCAATCCATTCAGGTGTAAGCTGCAGGGAAGGAAAACAGGCAAACACAATTTCTGAAAGGTTTCTACTTCATAGGTCGCTATCTCTTCTTACTTTAAGATCACTCATAGTACTGTGCAGGAATTGAAGATTCTCCCACAGTTTGTGGATGCTATTTGGTAAGCTGCTTTGTTAAAGATTACTGATGCAGTATTGGACAGTAAAGAAAACAGGATTTATGAGAAGCTGCTTTTCTATAACCATTCAGAGTTTGAGAGAGAGAATCAAGATGGGAGAGAGCCCACAGATTTTAAAAGATAAGGTCAGTTTTGAGAGACGTGTTTTTAAAGAGATATGGAGGTATGGATCAAGTAGGAAGTTTAAATCCAAGAAGCTTATTATTAGGGAATGAAGCCTTTCAGGTGAGACAGGTTCATGCAGACAGGAAAATATGAGTTTTAGTTTCATTTCTTTTCTTCAAGTTCTGTTCCTGATGGGGAAGGTGGTGGAGTGGGCTTGAGAGAAGTAAGGCTCTGAATCTATGGTGTGCTACAGTTTACATGGTCTTCTTTGAGCGCAAGACTTCATTCATCCAGACCTGAGGAAACCTTCTTGGTACATAGTGTTTGTGGTGCCGGGTTCAGGTTAAGTGGGAGAATTGCAGAATGCCGTTCTCCGGTAGACACATGGAGTGCACTGAAAAAGCACAAAGTAGAGAGAAGGTGCAACTTTTATCCTTGACAAGCATAATTAAATAAGGTGATCATTGTACTTGGTCAAAATTCTTGCAAATGGAAAAGGTATTTTGGAGGATAGGATCATTCCCAATCAGCATTGTCAAGGCTTGTCACTATCCATGTTTGAGAAATGGGGAAGTGTGTACATCTGCATTTCAGAACATCTATAGGGTACCTTAAAAAAAAGAAAAAAAAGGCACTTTTAGGTTGGGTTTGGTCTCCCCTTTCCTATCAGAGGTAAAACTTCTAAGTGGTGTAGACAAATCCCTTATATTCCATGGTGCTGGGTTTTTTTGTGTGTTTTTTTTTTTTTTTCCCAGTATAGGGTCACAACATACTGCTAAAATAAAGAGACTATTCACTGTGAAAATGAAAGTTGGATTGTGTCCATAATACTAAAAAATGAATATTGCATGATGAAAGGACTGTGTATATAATACACTGCACTGTTAATCAAAAACTGAAAGTAGTTTTGTCTGCTGTTCATCAGGATACCTTTTGGGTTTTTTTTTAATTAGAATTTCCTTTGAAATCCCTCTCTGCCCCCAGTCTTTTCTTACATTCTCAAACTCCCCAATTGCATCTGCGTTTCTTTGGTCTAAATCAGTTGTAAAGAATGGGTTGATATGTACTTAACGGATAGAAATGTGTATGTGTCCTTCCAGATCTGAAGAATTATCCTTAATGTGAAAAAGCCTGTGTAATCTGGCATTATTTACCTAATGTAGTTGAACTAACAAATGTAATAATATAGCTATTCCTTATTTTTTTTACTCTTTGTCATTAAGATTTTTTTTTGCTTCAGTTTTTTAATTTATTTGTGTAAATATACAAATAACTTACAAGATATAAGCTTATTCCCCATTGATTTTTTTCTTTCCCCCACTAGTTGATATGACGTGTGGTGGATTTATAACTTTTACCCTTCTTATGAAGAAGTAGAGAGAATCTGAGGCATGGCTAAATGCCTTAATTGTATATAGTTCATTGGAACATAGTAAGTCACTGAAGTTTTCAGCCATAATTTATGATGAGTTTTCCTCACTTTTTTTTTGTTTTCCTTTTGTATCAACGTGATACTTTATGTTGCAATCTGCTCATAGTAATATAGTCAGAATCCTTTGGTGTGATTTGTCTTGCAGTTGGTAAATATAAAGAAGCCTGGTTCTGGGTATTAATAGACAAATGCACAGTAGTATTAGCCTATTTAACCTGTATATCTATTAAAATATTGTTTTTAAACATTGTTTCTGCTGTCAGTCTCATACATGAGAAATATATTATGTAGAAGCAAAACTTAAAGAATACTTAAATGTAGATTCTTAAATGATCTCATCTTTCAAATGCCCATCGATTACATAGCCCTTAATTTCCTCATAGCTCTGGCTATGTCACTTGATATTGGAACATCCTATGACACAAGTCAGTGTTTAAGGTGGCAGTAAATCTTTCTCCCCCCTCCTGTTAAATCGGTGCATTACATAAAATATGTACAACTAGAGAGTTGTACAACTAAGGCTAAAGAAGGCAGCACCCCTTGACAGACAAGTAATCAAGTGATATTACTGTCTTATGCTGTTTGAAATTGTATGACAATTATTTTTCAGTGTGTTGATCTGCTGTCTTGTAATGCTTTCAAGCACTTGTGTTCCCTCTCTTGTTTAAACGATAAAAGGAGTTGCACAGTAATTGAGTTTGTAGAAAGGGAATTAAAATAAAATATATGATAGCTGCCCAAAGTAGGACTATATTTTGGAGGATGGAGGAAAAACAGCCTGAAAACTAAGATAAGACAGGGACCAAAACCATTGTGAATACAAAAGTATTGAGTTTTTAATCCTTCATAATTTTTGTCTCGATCTACTTATTGAGTTAGAATATAATGTATAAAACTTACTTAAAATATGCATGGATATGATGATTGAAAGTTGTCCTCAGCATTCAGAAACCTTTTATGTTTTACTGTAGCTTCTTGATATAGTGTTTTAGCAGCTTCTGGATGATTACTATGTTTAATTCCATCATCATAAAGAATTAGACAAAAAGTTTGCATAACATGTCTCTCTGAGATGATGGTACCTGTGGTAAATAAATAATTTCAAGTCATGCAAGCACCAGACTGACATAGGTAACCCAAACGTTATGTGGATTAGGTTTTATAAAAATATTTATTAAACTACAATGAATATTGATAGTTGTTATTAATAGGACCAACTCGTAGATCAGAGTTACAACCTAAGAATGAAAAATTAAAGAGTAGCTGAGAACCTCAGAGGCACTTTCGTGGCTGGACTAAATAGAGCACTGGTTAGGACGGAGCAGCACTGGAGCAAATAGAGTAAATTAGGCCAACGTAGGGACAGAAAAAATTGTTAGTGATACAATAATTAAAAAATGCTACTTATAAAAAATCTATGTATGTAAATGCCTACATTAAAAGACCAGCCATTTTCAGTAATTGGAAACACTCATTTAATATCATATTCTGTCTTCAATGGTAACTTATACAGGATGCTTAAGAAGAGAGTATTAAAAATGCATACAGAAGTAATTTTCCAGGTAATTTACCAGCTTCCACCAATCTGTGGCCTAAGGGAGTCCTGAACAAGAGCCTGTAGGTCCGTCATACGCTTAATACTACTGGTAGATACCCTGTGCTTACATTTTCTGTATCTCTAGTTAGCCAGTTACTACTGAGTATTTATTAAATGCTGTGATTTCTCCTTAATGACATATTTGTCCCATATTCTTCTAAAAGTGGAAAAATGATTCGAGGATGTCAGACTGGTTGTTCCAGTGCCCTTCATCTTTCTCGCCTTACGTAAGCATGAAAATTTCGGTTGTTTCATTATTTGGGTTTTTTTTTGGTAAATTAAATATCACTGCGAAATTATTGGACTGTAATTATTGTTTATAACTCCTTATCCTGGTTCTGGCAGGGATAGGGTTAATTTCCCCAAGGATCTGGCAGGGGACACAGGTATTCCATTCAATTCCAAGCTATGCCCATGTTTGGAGCGGGCTGGGGCTGCCTGGGTCCAGTCACAGAGTGGTTGTACAGTAATCGTGTTTGTACGTTCCCCTATCAGTGTTATTGTTGTAGTTTTCCTCTTTTATTTGCTGTTTTGTTAAACTGCCTTTATCTCAACCCATGAGTTTTGCCTTTTTCTTCCGATTTCCCCCCCAGCTGGGGAGGGGGTTGAGTGAGTGACTGCGTGGTTCTTTGTTGCTGGCTGAGGCCAAACCACCACACTTGTCAAAAGTTCCTAAGGTTCCTTTTTTTTTTTTTTTTTTTTTTTTGCAGTGTAAATGCTACTTAGCTCGCAATCCTTTTGTACTTCAATTTTATCAGAATATTTTAATGGTTTAAGAGGTTGTTAAGGATTAATTCCCAATTAGGTATTCTGATAACCCAAAAAAGAAAGAAAGGAGGGGAGGCAGACAACCCCTGTGGCCATACTTTTTACATTTGAAGAGATACTGAGTTAATAACATTTTGCCATCTCATCAAACCTTTAGGCACCTATGCCTGATATTACATCATTTAGCCAACTTGCACAGCGAATGAATGCCTTGCCACAAAACTTCAATTTTGAATAGGTCATCCTCATTACTCTTTGCTGTCTATTTGCAGTAGCTAATGCAGCTATTGTGTTATAATAGAAAAAATAAAATCCTTGCACTCCACCCAAAAATGGCAGTTCTATTAAAGCAGTGCCATATGCCATTATTATTTTGAATCAGAAATTATATTCACTGCACAATGTTTAAACAAAAGACTGTAAAATTGTCTTGTGGTACTGAGCAAGGCTGATGGCAAGGCTGTCTGACCCATCTGGAGTGCTGCAGGCTCATAGGAGGCTGGATTCCATGCTTTCAATGAAAAATAGGAGGGGTCGGGGAGTGATTTGTGTGCAACAGTGCATCACTGTAAATGCACATGAAGTATATATGAAGTATAGTAGAGATGCATTACACAAGCAAGAAAGCATTCTGAGAGCAAAGGTCTGTAGATTTAGAAACATCTTTGGACTTTTAAAAGGTGCTTTCAGTTCTTTTTCCTCTTAGGGTTAGGGGCAGGATGGTAATATTTTTTTAGTTTTTCTGAACAAATTCTCCTTTATATCTCTCGTGTGAGTTTTGCTTTTGTTTTTTTAAACAGCTTCATTCTGCTGTTATCTTCAGACCTGGCATGCTTAAGAGTATTGGTTGATGTTTCTAGGCAAGGGCTTTGGCTCCAAGTTGGTAAATTGGAAGTATATGGTATTTTATCTTAATAAGGAAGTATCTCTTCATGTTGCTATGGGTTAGAAGTGGGCAACATCCAGTCCACCTGTTTTGTGTGGGTTTTTTTTTTCCCAGTTTCCAGCAAAGTCACTGCAATATCTTTAAGCTAGGTCTTGTTTCTGTTGCAGCAATCCAGGATGCACTGATTAGTCCCCATTGCTTCCTATCCTCAAATAGATAATCCAAAAACCTCACTCTTATGAGAAACAGTCTTAATCTACCATGCATATAGGATTGTTAGGGGAACTTCCCCCCCATCTGGTGCTCTGCTTCATGGGTTAGAGTACCACATTTCCTTCCTCTTTTGAGATTCTGGAACGTGGGATCCCCTCCTCAGAGGAGGTACCTAACAGTCTCTTCACACCAGCTGGTGTTTCCTGCATTCTGGATTTCTGCATTTTGTTTTCTGGTTTTGTTCTATAATGTGAAGAGATCATTCATTCTCTGAAAACGTAGATGTTACCTCAAGGATGTCATCATTGTGGTTGTGGGCGCAGAGTACGTAACCTCAGAGAAGTTTCACTGACAGTTCCAGGGGTCTTGTTACCCACTCTCTTGAAACTGTGGACACTTTGCAAGCAGACTTCTAGAAAAAGCTAGCAAGGGTTGGAAGGTAAGCAGGTAGCTTATTCAAGAAGAGATGTGAGAAGGGAAATACCTCAGGTTCTGTTCTCAAACATTGCTAAGAAAAGCAGCTAGTGAGCTTTGCTCCTTTTTGTATTGCTCTGTTTCACAAGAGGAAGGACATGATGGTTAATAGTAGGCCTGGAGTTGCTAAAGTAAAGGACCTGCGGGGAGAATATACCTATGGGTATATTTTGGTTTTTATTGGGATGTGTGGTGTTGAGCACTGATGCACAGCTTTAGTCCTTCAGTGTTGTAAACTGGCTTTAAACATGTATTCTATGTTTGATCTAATCATTCTGACTGACTCAAAGAGCTTTGATAAGTAAACACAATTTGTTTTTCATTGGGAAAACATTCTTAAGACTGTCGTAACTTTTCCATATGTTGTAGCATCAGTAAATTGTGAATTTAGCCTCTTCCTTGATTTTTATAGTTTTTGCACCTGACATTATATATAGGGGTGTGTGTATATATATATAACTACAAAGATAACCAAATCAGTATAATGATGCTTCGTCTGCGCCTCATTCCACTTCCCATGTGTTTCATTAATGCTAGAAAAGCTTCCCACTTAGGCTGCTTGTCACATACATGCTGGCAATGTTTGTGGGAGCTTGCACATTATTAATACTGGCAGGAATAAGGGGGATACAGGAGAGGAGACATGACCCAAAAATGCGTTTAAGTCCTGTTCTTTTCTGAGAAGCCTGTTCTTGCAAAATATATCTTAATAATGTCTATGTCTAATGCCATGGCTTATCCCCGAACTTGGTGGGTTCAAGCAGGAGGAATAATAATAATTATTTCACCGCTATAGTAGGAATTTCTTGTTACCTAACAGTTTTTTAGTTTACCTTCCTGAATTCATTCCTTAAAAACTCTTCATTTTAGTACTTTCTTTGGTTCATTAGAATTCTCCCTTACAACCATGAATGCCGTAGCCATAACCATCATTTCCTTTGCATCAGCGCTTTTGGAAAAGCATGCCTACTCTATCTGCTTAAACAGTGAGTAGCTGGTGGCCTGAAAACATGAGCATCACTGATGCTGCACCTAAAAGAAACAAAAGTTTTTTTTTTTTTCAAAAATAAAAAATGTGTGGTTCTCTGTACTTATGATTGCTTCTATTCCTAGCCATGAACACAACAGTCGCATACAGATTGGCAGTTCAGTCCAAATAAAAGATACCCCTTGGAACTTAGTCACAAGCCTTAACTTTTTGAAAAGGTACTTTCTTCTCAAAAATATACTTTCTTCTCTTACAAAGTGTCTGCAATTCCTGGATCTGAAAATTAGCAGAAGCTGAAATTACAAAACATCACAATAAAGGGATAATACTGAACAGACATTAGTTGTAGGAAGGCATCAAGGATTCCATACAGTGATGTATTACCTACCATGAGATGTCAAAGAAAATATGTGACTAAATATGATACAAAGCAACTTTATAAAGCTTTTACTGTTGTTTCTGTTGTAGTGTAGCTCCTCCAAAACTACCCAGAACAATCCCAACACTTGGAAAAGGTCAGTATTGTGCAGAAGCTATTTCTGTCCTCATCAGAACACAGATCATTTCCACAGCCTTTACTGAATGAATATCTAAGGGATTCCATATTAGAAATGATTCTGCTCATATGCTATCTCTGTAACAAAAACCTGCTGTAATATTGTAAGGTCTCTTAGACAAAGCTGGAGACTATATGGCTTCAGCCTTGGGGGTTTGGTAATTTAAAAATTATTTGTGGCATTTCACTCGAGATGAGAAGCATTTTTAGATCTGTTAGTTAGACTTTCAGTCCTGTTTTCCTTTATTTTTTTCTAAAATCCTTTTTTTGTCTTTGCTTTGCTACATGAAAGGATTGATGTAGGTAATAAACCCGACCTAGTTCTAGTCTTAAAACTGCAACTGACAGTAACTTGTTAGGGAGTTTGATCTCCTGTGAACTAATCAAGGCTTAGGTGGTAGCCTCTATAGGAAGTAGATGGTATCATAAAAAATCCTCAACAGGTAACTTTATAAATTGGAATGATAAGTCATAGGAAGAATGTCAGCAGAAATGCTTTCTTAAATCGCAGGAAACTCATATCTCTCTGACATACACAATGACACACATTAGAAATCCATCAGAGGCACATGTATATTTCTGTTTCTTAGCAAAAACCACAAACAATTATCAGCTTCAAATTATCAGTTTTACAGAACAGACTGTATAGGAGTTAGTCTTGCAGTTCTTGGGGGGGGGGGGAGGGGATATAGCTCAGAACATACTCAATGACTAAAGTTCGCATCGAGAATGAAGATAATTTAATTGGCAAGTTTCAACACCTGACATCCTTTCTAAAACAGGATGAACTGCTGCAATGAAAGTGCTGCTGTCATTTATAGGGAGTTCACCTGCTAACTGTATTGACCAATGAACTAAGAAGCTTGCTGTGTTTTCCGTTGAATTATGATTAAAAGTGAAACACAAAACTCTGGAGATAAAAAGGAACATACAATATTGGCATTGGAGATGCATGTCAGTTATCCACTGCTGTATATAGCAACCATGGCACTTGAACAGTTCAGCCTGAAGCAGTTCATAAAGGTGTACATAAAATATTTGGATGTCTGGTGACTAAAATAGCTGTTAGTAGAAGTCATTAAATATGTTATGTGATGTACTGTACCATGATCATGATCCTGCTAATGCTTACGTATATGGATGACTTCCATTGTTCCGAAGCAAACTTATTCAAATTGGCATATAGCAGTTTGCAAGGTTGGGGGGTGTACCATTGATGGCTATTGGGCTAAGGCCAAGACTGCTTCTGAAAAAGGCTGTACGTATTCAAAATAGTCAGAAAAGGACTTGATTGTGGGAGTACAAAGGAAGGCGTTTCTGCTTCTGTGCCTTCCTGAGTGTACAGGGAATGGAGAGGATACAGTGCCAGTGCTTTACATGCCTGAGTGAATAAAGATGCGTTTCTGTGTCGTCTCACATATACTCTACCCAGTGAATGTGCTAGATACGAGCAAAGCAACACGTTGTGGCAGATTTCTTCCACTGCGCAGGAGAACAACTGTAGAGTCATTATGCCTAATTAAAAAAAAAAAAATAGTATATTTCTATAGTCTGAGCCTATCCATGCTTTCCCTGGGCTGATGCTGAGAAGGGGACAACTCTGACTCAGCTCCTATCTCATATTTTATGTATGGTTTACTTGGAACATCAAATTTTGCCCAAAACATCAATGGTATGAAATACTGAATTTTGGAAAAGTTTATTAGTGGAAAAAGTACGCTTAGATATCTGTTTCCTTCCTAAAGTTTCTGAATTGTGTAATAAACATATATATGTGTGCCACATGTGGGCCTTATCTGAAGCTCATTGTAGTCACAGAAGAGACTACCGTTGGCTACAGAGCTCTTTAGAGCAGGCCTGGTGTGATCAGGGGATAATAGTGTAGCTTCCATGTTACTTCATTTCATGTCCTTTTTATAGAAGTTACAGCTAAGGCATCGTGAAGTACTAAAACTTTGCTTAATGTAAATGCCACAAACCAGAATAAATATTGGATAAATAACAAAAATTTTGGAATGAAGACTTTCATTTGCATATGAATATTTTTGTTATCAAGACTCGTGACTTTTTTCTACCCTGAAATGTATGTCAGATAAAAACTTACAAAGAATGCATTCATCCTCTGTGGCATTTATTTATACAATAATGCACACAAAGCAATCTTTAACTATTGCTGTATAGGATATCAAGTTATCTTTAATTATCGCTGCAGAATGGTTGCAAAATCAAATACTGTTGGCAATCAACATTCATTATACAATAGCATGATTGCATCTGTTCATATTACTAGATAAGCAGGGAAAATCAAAACAGTGTCTGATTTATCCACTAAAACTGTCTGAGCAAAATATTGTATCTAACTCTCTTAATATCTCTCAGTGACTTTGATCTGATTAAAGTCCAAAGACACATAACCACAGATGCAAATTTTCTAGTGCCTCAGAAATTAAATACTGTTATATTTCAACAGACTGAATAGCTGGAACCATATTCCAGCTGACGTGATTATAGGCACAGTATAAACTTATGATAGAGAGCTGTCTAAATCTCTGAGGCCGCAGGTGCAGGATTATAGTAAACCGCATTGAAACATACAGTATTCTGCCTAAATGCACAAGTACAAAATTAATTAGGCAGTTGATCACATAATAAAAGTATGATAGATAATCTAATGGAAACTACCAGCTCAAAGTCAGTAACAAACTTGATTCTTTTATTAGATGCAGCTGATTTTGAATTCCTCTATTTACAAGATTTTGTGCTTAATAGAAGATAAAAAAAAAAAGTTGGGTTTTTTTGAAAATGAGAACTCAGTTACAGTATTTATCTCTGTTGGAAACTATAATGTGTAAGCAATGTAGAATTTGTAGATAGACATATCTGCAAGTAATTCGCTAAGATACTTGGCTGAAAAGCACATCAAAGCATGGTGAAATAATGAGACAGGCTCCAGCTGTTGGATTCCAACAGCTTTTGATTTGTGCTCTAGTAGAAGCTCCAGGTTTTGATTCTCTGTTGATTATTTCCATGGTACTGGAGGTGATTTGTGCATTATTTAAAAAAATAGGCAGTAGATAGCAAACAAGGGTGAGTTTGCAAACTGCATCTGAAAGGACGTTGTTCTTCCTGATAAAAAAATATTGCTTCTTATTCCTATGCTTTCCATAACCAGCTGCCCTGGTTAAAAAAAAGACCTTTTAAAATATATATGTAAGAGAGTTTATGAAAATAATAGGTAAGATCATCAGAAAATTGTGTGGAGAAAAACTCTGGGGATGTCAGTGTTCAGGCAGCTTTGCTAGAACAGAGAGGCTGCTGTGGAAATTGTTTTTTCGGTGTCTTTGCAGGGCACGTCTTACCATGAGTCTGATGCTGCCAAGGAATTACTTCCAGTAGAAAGCAAGTACCTTGAAAGAATTTTGGAGGCTTTATGGCGGACATGAGTTTAGAGTCAAATATATCCATCATACTGCTATGTGAATGGTCTGATGTCATTGTGCAGATAAGTGTTGCTGTGGAGGGAATTCTGAAAAGTCAGGTTCTGAACTGCGGTCTTCCTGGTTTTTCTTTAGTAGGAAAGAATAAAAATTAGAACACTGCAGGGAAAGCATTTTATCTTAGCCTTTCCCTGGATTAAAGATTACATCTGTTTCTACTCTAAATTTTAGGCAGTTTGTAATTTGGTGATGGATTATATGAAGGCTCTTGCTGTTGCTTGTTACCAGAATATCAAAATTCAACCAACTATACTGGAATGTTTACACTACATTACAACTCTACCATGATGTTTAAAGTGTACTCTTTCTGGTGCAGATCAGAATGATAGTTGGTATCTAAAGGTACAATTGCTCGCATGTTTCTCTGCAGGCCAAAGCCTGTGGTTTCAAAACTGAATGGGGAAAAAGAAAAAATCCTTTGTTTTTGCAGTCTGATTCTTCCGTTGAACTGGATTTCTTATTAGAGCAGATTTTCTCATAGGTTTTTAACTTCTATCTTTACTTACAAGGTGTAATCACAGTAGGCAAACTTTGCATCTATAGATGCCATTTAACAGTGGTATGTGTGGCTATGTTTAATATGCCTGCCTCAAGCATTCATTTCATAGCAAGTCCATTGTATTTTCAGTATAAAATGTAGAAACAGTCTGAGGAGTAGAAGTCAAATCACACTTACTGAATCTTGCATTACTTGTAACAGTCTGGAATACCTTCAGTTTCAAGGATTGAAGTTGTTCACCATCAGAATAGCTCATAGACTTATTAGTTCATTTTGCTGGGAGCAGTTTGATATCTGGAGGTTGAATCTGGTCAGTCTAAACAAATTAATTAATACAGGCATCCCATGCCCTCTGTGTGTCTACCAGCAGCTAACAAGGCTGTATTAGTCTCAGGGTATTTTCCCGCTGTGCATTAAAAAAAAAAAATGCTGACTGCTAAAACTTTTTGTGTGGAGCTCTGATTGAAGCCTATGCTGAAAGTAAATGTTGGATTGATCTTCCGAGAAGACTTGGATAGAGGAGTCCTTAGTTTCCACTTGGTTTAGACCTGCACAAGATTTGAAACTCTAGAGTCCTGCCCAAACCTCAACAACTAGTGACACAGAAGTATGTGCTTAAAACCTTGGGAAAACTTGAGAATAAAAGATGCATGGAGTTTAGAGCTAAGCAGGTGTTTTCAAGACTAATAGATGAAAGTTAGGAACATACATCTGTTACAGATGTCTCTCTGGTTTCAGAGGTCTTTGAACAGTGTGTTGTAAATATGTTAATCATGTTAAAGAGAAAAAGTTGAAATCTTCACCTTGCAGTCTTAGTGTTCTTTACTTTAGTTTCCATATGTGATAATTATTTATTATTACGCTCTATTCTAAATGTGTGACTGAGTATCCTAGAAAGAAGCCTGCATTTGATAGTAGGGCTTGTCTGTTTTCAATTTTATTTATTTTTCTTTTAATCTTGGCAATATTACCCTTTCCCTCTGAAATGTAAATCGGGGTGAGGCGGAGAAGGTGGTGAAGGCACATCTTAAGCAATTTACTCACGGTCTTACAAAGTTATCTTCAGTCTACCTGGTATGAGCTAGTGCTCAGTAGGACTCTAAAAAGACTTCGTATCCAAAGACAGATGAATAAACTTTTATTTGCATATTTGCAAATTCATCCTGAAATTTTAAGAAACTGATTTCTAAATATTTTAAAAAACATTCCTGTGGTAGAATGTGCTGCTGGAGGGAGACGAAATAGGAATTATTATAGGAATTATTATAGGAAATAGGAATGCGTTAGATGTTACAGTTGTTCTCTTCACGAGTTTGTTTTGTGACACTGGTACGACTCTGTGTCTGGCTTTTTTCCTTTTTCCCATTGTGGAAACAAAGTTCTTCCCAGCTACTATCCAGTCCAGCAGCACAGTACAAATACTTGTTTAGTTTAGGTCATAGCCAGAACTTCATCTAGAGAATAACAATGTGCATTCCACTCTTCCGGTTAGATTAATAGTGTGCATGAGAAGAATGCTGCTATTGCATACAGTTGCATCATTTTGTTAAGCATCCGAGTTTGAAAAGGAAGATACTTCAAAAGACAATGTCAGCAATTTTATAAGTAAAAACGTAGCCACTGAGAAGTATATCAGGCTTATCCCACTCTGTCATTACTTAATCATTTAAAAATCATAATAAGGGTGCCAGAAGCCATTGACAACATTCAGTCAGCACAGCCTTCATACCAACAGGGAGAAGCTGTCAGAACAAGTTATATTCACAAGTATGTCTGTAAACTAGCAGTAAAGAAATTAGTCTTCAGGTTTAAATTCTCTTTTTAAAGAGTTAAAACTGATCCTCTGTGCACTTGTAGTTCAATTTCACTTGAAAAATATGCATCAGATATATGTATAAGTTGCATTGATAGCTTATGTAGGAAGCAGCAATATCCTGCAGACTTGTAAATAGTGGTGTGCTAAGCCCATTTTGGTACTAACACTTGCCAGAATGGATTTCTAAGTACCATCAAATTGTACTGAATATTAATATTCAAATAATTAATATGCTCTTGGAATATGCCTGCTGGGCACTGTGGAGGATAAGCCAGGTATCCATTTTTTGTTTTCTAAGCTAGTCTTTGATTTGATTTTTGCATATGTAGTTCATCACTTCTGCATACTGTGTTTGAATGATAAATGTAGTAGGTATGAAAAGTAAAACATTAAGGTACATGTCATCTCAGAATGCAGTAAATGCAATGTGAAGTAATGAATACATACACAAACATCATCATAGTAAAAAAATGTCATTTTAAAGATTGAGATATTTATCAGGAGGAAACAAACCAAACCAAATGGCTGTGCTAGTTAAATAGAAAACAATAAACTACTTTTTATTTTTGTAAGAAAGGTGAATTAATCAGATTTATGCTTTATCTTTAATAATTCAGAGCAAAAAAATCTGTGAAGATTTGTGTTGTCAAAGTGGTTAACTAGTCAGTAATTTTGGCTACAATACTCCCATTTTAAAAATGACCTTTTAAAGATGCTCTATAAAATTAAATTTTAATGAGTAGTAATAAATAGTGATGCTTCCATAGGAGGAAATACAGTACTACTAGCCTGAAGCTTTTGCCATATGCCGTCAGCTTCAGTTCCATGTTATGTATCCTCTTTAATTATTTTCAAGCATAGGAAGTATGATGATAATACAGCGTTTTAAAGAAATGAAAGCACTTTTAATAGTATACATAGTCCAAGCTATCTTCTTGGCTGGAGTAATGGTGTTCCTATTGCTTTCATGATGCTTTTTATGAGGAGTTCATTTTTTAGTGTTTTTTTTTGTTGTTGTTGTGGGGTTTTTTTGTTTTGTTTTAAATAGGACAGTCTGCCATTTTGAGGTTCTTACATTTTCCATGTAACTAATTGAATAAGAATTGGCTAGTTGAAGAAGAATTTTGGATGAACATCAAAACATAGGTGTGTACTGCTGAGAAAGAATTGTACTGTCTTTTCCCAAAAGAGGGAGCAGAAACTTAAAAGCTAGTGACCCTTCAAGGATTAAAAAAAAAAAAAGGTTTCATGAAGGGCATGAGGAGAGCAGACGGGGAAGCTAAGAGAGAGAGTCAAGGAGTGCGAACTTGCATCATTAAACTGGTAAATGGTACCAGAATATCAGCCTCCCTACTATCAATAATGATTGGAATTAATCCAGGAATTCAGAATGGGTCTCTAAATGTGTCTTCAATTGTAGCCTTTGGCATAGATTTATATTCTCAGTCCCTTGGGCACTGAATTTCATTTCCCCATTTGCTAAATGAGAACAATTTATCCTAAATCAACGATAATCAGAGTAAACACTATTATTAATTTATTGTTTCCAGGCTAGAAAAAAACAGTAAAACGAAGCTCTCTTCTTTTATCAGTGCATTCCCTACCCCTTTTGCCCTGAGGATCCTATTAGCAGAAAGCTGAGCAACTCTGTTTCATCAGAAATAAATTATGCCTCACTTTTTTAATGTAAGTACTGAAGGGTTGTAAAGATTAGAAATACATTTGAACCCACTATCACTTGATGTTATTTTCCTTGATGTTCTGAGCTTCTTTAGGGGAATGAAACAACATGTTCTTTTGAAAGCGAAGAGCAGAGTTGCTTTAAAAGAACACCAGCACTGATTTTAGTTGATGTACAAAATAATTCAAAATCTGTACAGAAATATTTAAAGTAATGTATAGGCAGTCTGAAAGAGAGCTGTCAAAATTTCTGGCATGTATAGGAGGTAGAATGTTTGTGGGGCAAATAGGAGGCAGAACTAGTCACTCTCATTTTTTAAAAGATTAGAAAACTGTAATTCCCCAGAAACAGTAGGCTAATTCTCACTTTCTTCACAAAGGAGCTAAGGATGAAAAAACACCTTTAATTAATAAACACTGCTGGCACTACTTTGGTAACAAGCTGCTGTAAATGAAACTCTTAATTGCCTCAGAACAGAGTATTGTATACAGACTCATTTTACTCCTTAAGTGTTGGTCTTTGTTGTTGCAATTTTACATTTTTGTAGGCAATAAAAGTAGCTTTGACAGCCTCCTTGTGACTGAAAGCAGGTCTTGTCAGCTCTCCATTTGTGGGGAGCACTGAGGTTAAAAAGCAACCCAAAACATTCCCTTAAGCCCTCATGATAGCTAGAATAGATAGCTCTCAGTGCAATCTAAATCCAAGCTAAAATAAGCTGTGTATGAAACTTTTGTTAATGAACTAATGCTTGAAATTCTGTAATGAAACTGTATGATGACTGAAAATTGAAAAGAAATTGAGTTGTAAAAGAAATATATAACAGCACTGTATTTGTGTATGTATATTTGACATTTTGGCACAAACTGTGAAAAAATATTTTTGACTTTTATATAAAGCTATGTAGATTTTTTTTATTTTTATTTTTCCCCCCCTGTGGGATGTGTTCTGAGCTTGGTGGTGTTTGTTGGTTTGGTTTTTTTTTTTTTTTTTTTC
>VZSZ01007630.1:1100312-1298254 GCA_013398815.1 Ibidorhyncha struthersii
TTCAAATGAATTCCTTTTGGCTGTAACTGTCAAACATACTTTGAGTTAGGCAGGAGCTGCGTCTTCTACATTCGTGAAGAAAACACCAGAGAAACATAACTGGCATGAGTATTCTGAATATGTGCAATCAAGAACGTTGCTTTCTGTAATTCTGTAATTTTGTAATTCTCTTATTTCCATTATTAGGAAATTTGGAAATACAAAACTGTAAATAGTTGTAAATTGTGAGGCATACCTGCATTGAGACCACAAGGAACAGACATGTACATTAATTTGTACTTAAGGACTGGAAAAACTTAATAAAGAGGGCTGGAGAAACATATGTTTCCTTGCATATACATGTTAAAATCGATGGTGGTGATTTTGATGATGGGAAACCTTGTAGCAAGTTGTAGAACACTACTCAACACTTTTTTTTTTTTACTATGTCATCTTTAAATGTATGTGAAAAATGCTGAATTTGGGATATTTATATCAACTTTAAACTTGACCTTGACACCTGAAATAAAAATTCCTGCTTTCTTCTTTTTTAGAATTACTGAATGACTGAATAGTCACCAGTCTTGATGAGAGCAGAAGAAAAGACTAGTAAGTAGTAAAACACTTTTTACTTTAGAGTGCAGAATATATATTGTGAATGAAAGTGTTCGGAATTGTGCTTGCTTGATTTGATGGTCTGAACAGTTCAGCAAAAAACTGTTTTTGCTGCTTAGCATAGTGCCTTTGTGGTGCACTCAGTGCACATACAGACATGAGGATTCCTGGTGTGTTTTGTTAGGGATTTTTTTTTGTGTGGAGATTGGTTTTGGATGCAAAATGCATTATGGAGTTCAGCCGTTGCAGAAGAGAGGCACTCACACTTGGTAATAACTGTCTTTGCCACATCAGTTTATAATGGGATCAACAAGTATAAAGATCGAGTGCTATTGATTTTTTTCAAAACTATTGGGTGAAACTTAATTAAAAAAGGGAACAGAATTTAAAGACACGTCATTTTAAATTTATTGACTGAGATTGTGAATGTTCTTCTGGCACAGAACACATGCTTGCCAGCCAAGGGATCCAGTAGCTTCTTGTTTGTAGATGTCACCCATTAAGAGTGTATCCTAGTAACAGGACTTGACAGTGAAGACCGAAGATCCCAGGCAAATCTCTTCCTCTTGCACCTCCCTTTGGGTGCAATCTAATTGCTCTAAAGTCAGGGCACAGATTTGAGGAGTAATGCTCATTCCTGTTTCAAATGAAGTGCTTAGTACAAAGTAGAGCAGATGCAGCCCCTCTGAATTCCCACAACAGATAGAATAAGGACCTGTATTGCAGAATGTTCTGGTATGGTTAAGAGTTAGGACAGATCTGGCTTTAAATCCCTACTTTCAGATAGGCAAAGAGAAGCTTAAAAATTCCTTCTCTGATCACCTAGAACTGTCTTTTTGACCCTTAGTGTTACAAAGTGAGATGAGTGCACCCTAGTGTTGGATAGGTTGCTGTTTGTACAAAATACTTAATATTTGCTAATAAGAAGAAAATAAAAGAATGTGACACTGCACACTCTGATAGTTAGGACACAGACTTCTGGAGTGTGAGAAAATAGATGAAAAACTGTTGAAGTCAGAGAATTGTGACCTTTCTTTCTCATGTTTGCCTTTGGAAGACAGATGTTTGAAACACCAAGAAAGCGGGAATGTCATTTCCTATGTTTATTATTCCATGCCTAACCTTTGAAGTTCTTACTTTTGTTGTTTTTTCTTTTTCTAATGATTCCAAAAATGTAATATGGTAGTGTGCTAGCAGTTGAAAGTATGATCTGTCATATCAGAGATATCTTAAGGTGCAGTTTCAAGATGGGCATAGACCATTCTGATTCTGTGCTGCAGTCAGAATGGCAGCTTTGATTTCCTCACCTCTGACCCCATATTCCTTCTCCCTGCGTGTATTGGCAATTGCAAGGGTGCAGTAGCCCAGTCAGAGGAAGGGAAAAAAAACCCCACCCCCTACTAGAAAAAAAACCCCACCCCCTACTAAAATAAAAACAAACCGCTGCCCGCTGTGCTACAGAGAACTGTCATTCAGAAAAATGTAAGAACAAATTTATCCTTTAGGAATAGGTTTGAGTTTGATGTTACTGTGCAATTCTTTAGTCAATATTGCCAGTGCAAGGGGGAGGGAGAGGGATATGGATTAGCAGATGAACAGACTCCTACATCAGTTTGTGTGTTATGGAACTGCTCCTGAAAATGCTCTGAAGTCAACAAAATCCAAAGGACTTCTCCATGAGTTAGAATAAACTTTGAATTATAGTGTAAATAAGACTCTATGATTCAACTTCCTATAAAATACAACTTCAGCTTTATCTTTAATTGGAATCCAGCAGGAGATGTAACTGCTATAAATGGTGATCTTTCTTTGAGTGACACTTACGGAGTACTGCAGATACCATTAGGTGCGATTTCACCCAATAGGGTAAGTTGGTGTCATAAAGGTGGCTTGACGTTTCCGGTAATCCTCACGTTTACTATTTTGCAAACAGAATAAAAAAGGTACAGTTCAGGTACTTTAATAACATGTCAAATTTGACATGCACTTTGGACATTTGTTTGTCTGATACTTTTGTTTAAATACATTTGCATATAAGGAAATCTAGTATTGGCATTATGATGTTAATATGAATGCTTTTTCTGAAGAAGTTCAGGAGCAGCACAAAACTCCAAGAACTCTATATTTAAAAATCAATAAGCAAGGTGAGGATTACAAACTACACAGGGTTTATACCTTGATGCCTAGCAGGTGAAAGTTTGCAATCCAGAAAATGTGCATAACCATTTATATTATTCAAGGTCATCACAGTAAAGATAGCAAGTAAATCTCAGAGTTATCTTTAAGATTATTAGGACTGTTGGAAAATCAAGCCCTGACATTATCAACGCAAGGAATAAAATGTGGTTAAATACGAGCCTAGACAGGTTTGTGACAGATAGTTCTTATTTAAGATAGTTTTTCATTAAAGAACTCTTCTGTTGATCCATGAATCAAAGATAAACTGAGAAATAAATATACGTGCACATGCATATTACAGAATATTTGCAGTTACCTGATTCCATGAAAAGTAGAAATCTAAAAAAGAAACATTCCTGGAATTATAAAAGAAACATTCCAGGAGTTATCTGCCTTACAAATAACTGTAGTCTAAAGTAGTAGTTAAAGACTTCATCCAAAATTAAAGGAAGACGAAAGAAAGAAAAATATAATAATTTTAAAAGAAACATTTGGTGGACACCAGTCTCTTACTGTGGTCTCTTTTTCCAGTGTAGTCAATGGCAAAATGCCTATATTACTAATCTACAATTTGTTTATTTTAATAATTAGTTGGTAAGATCCATCTAACTTGTGAGGAGTTCTGCTGTCAAGAATTTTTAGATACAAGATCCACAGCTGTTTACAGCTGAATCATTCACAAAGTATATCAATCAAGTTTCAATAAAATGCTGGTGATAAAATTTTAGAATGAAAGGAAAGAAGAATATTTCAGCTTAAAGAATGTATTGGACTAACCTAAACAAGGTGTAAAATAAATGTTTCCCACATCACAGGTAACACTTGAGATTAATGTAGGTAGAACGGTTTTATTGTGTAATGTTATGCATCACAGTAATAAATGCATGGAAAATAGTCCTTTTAAAGAGCTATGGCTGATTTTGGTTATCACAGAGAATATAAATGAAAAGTGATTAATAAAATATCTTTCACTACAATTATAAATCAAAATAAGAGATGCATTAAAAAATTAACATTGTCTGGAAATCACATACTGTACAGGAATGTCTTCCCTATTCAATTTCTGAGAAGAGGATTTCCATTAGTTACAGTACAGTTAAAGAACATTAAATATCCAACAAAAATGTTGCACTGTCCTTCTGCTGAAGTTTCTCTGGAATAGGAAACTGATTTACCATTTTACGGGGAAGGTGAAGTGTGGTGTGTATTTGCATGAAGCACAGCAATTTAGTTCTCTATAAACTTAGTTTGGAGGTGTCACTCTTGTTTAGTTCAAGTTGGGCAGCTGTTGGAAGGCAAGTGAAAATGCAGATGGAATGGAAATTGGTGTGTATCAAACAGAACAAGGCAAATAATGTGTTGGTAAAAAGACGATGAAAACACGAGGAGATTTCAGGTTTGAAATTTAGGCCTTGTTCTTGGAAATAACTTGGGGGAAATTCTAAGATAAGCTGTGAACAAAGAATTGTTATTGTTGCAAATGTGCTATTTTAGCAGCAGTGCAGGGGCTGCTACTTGATTCCTGAAGCAATACAACCGAAGTTACATAATGAAATTCTTCCTTTGTTTTCTGAAAATATTTTGGGACTTTCTCATGTGTGGTTCTTCCGCACAAAGTGAAAAGGCTGTTCAAATGCAAAGGGTGTAACTGACTGTCTATTCCAAGTCACTATTCTGTTCAATAATATGTATCTTAAAAATTACAGTTAGCTGTATTAGAACCATACAATAATAGCACAGTGGTAGGCAGCTGGAGTTTGGGCATGTTTTATAGTGCAGATACTCTACTCTGACTTTAAAACTAGGAATGCTGGAAATAACATTCCAGATGCACTTGAATTTAGGCATATTTAGGATGCTGAATCCCAACATTGAGTGCTCTGAATACATTGAAGGATGAAAGTCTTGATTTTCTGAATATCCCTAGATTTTTGTTCCATTTCTAAACCTCAAGCATTAAACAAATAGCTACATTTTAGTGTTATGAACATAGAATCTTTCAGGTGTGTTTGTGAAATACCCACTGTTAAATAAGTGAGAAACATAACCTAACTTAATCATTTACTATGCCACTCCCTTTGTAATTCAGTGTGGAGAAAATTTTCATTTCTGTAGTGGTAGAAATTACTATTTCATATCAAAAAACTGATTGTATTAGGTGCTGCATATACACAGAACTAAAATCTTCTATCCAGGAGAATTTAATCTGTAGACAGACAACAAACTTTCCTGTTACTGTGTTTAATACCATGGAAGTTTTGGGAGTTGCATGTTTTGTAAAGATACATGTCATTAAATTGTTTTGCTCTTTTGGATTCTCGGTCTTTAAGTAATGAGGAAGCTTATATAGCTCACGTTTAGAGGCTTTAAATACACAGGAATACTTTATATTGCTAAGGTGATTGAAACAACTTGCTGTTCCCGTGGTACCTCTTGAATAAAAATAAAATAATAAAATTCTGTGATATCAGGAATTGTTTTCTACAAACTGGTCGTTACTAGAAGTTGATTTTCTGTGTAAAAGCGGGAGTGGGGAATGGAGGATGGAAAGGAAAACAGGCTTTAAGGAAAAAGAATGGTATCCTAGTCAACTGCATCATGCATGACAATGGCATGATAACGCATCATGATAAGACCTTAGAGAAAAGTGGAGTACTTAGGTGTACTCCATATGTTTAGAGAAACTTAATAAGCAAAAGGACTAATGAATTTAGGTAATACGGTTTTGTCTCCTGTGGTTGTCAGGGTCCTGCAGCTGAGTAAGCATCATTTTGCTGTGTAATAATAACACCACCACATCTTCTCCTTTATGCTTTCTATCTTCACTATTTTAAACTACATGCTCATCAGGTCAAAAGCTAATGCATGTCGTCTGTGTGAACAGTAACCTATTACAATGAGTGTATTTATCTTAGTTGCTTAAATAGCTCCAGTGCCATATACTCATAATCATTGCTGGTGACTTTTGGCACTTATGGTGTTAACCACTACATAATAACAGCCATAGAATTTGGTGTGCATATAACCTAAATATATATAGGTCTTCTGTATAACTGATAACTAAGATGAATAGTGTGCTTTCCTTGTAAATAGTTTTGTTGAAACTATAATACCATTTGAACTCCATATTTGAATGTATATTATTAGGCTACAATATAAAGCTTTTCATAAAAAGGGGAGTGAGGGGGGAAGGGTACTCTTGTCAGTAACATTGAGTAGCTTTATGGAGAAATTATCTTCCTATTCCAACCTCTCAGTAGAAAATAACTTTTTACATTAGGTCTAAAAGTGAAAATGAAGGATTTTCAAATAAATCTCTTAAAAATGTGGATTAAATACTGGAAAATTCAACCTGTCAGCTAAACAAGCCTGTATAGCATATTCCTTAAAAATTTAAAGGTTACTTTAGAGTTTGGAGTATGAGCACATGATCCAGATTCTCCAGTTAAGGAAGTGGTTTCTCTCTCAAAAAAAAATTCTTCTCTCAAAAGCTTCTTCAGAACAGTTCTAATGCTCTCTAGCTGGCAAGAAATATAATGATCAACCAAGCCACATTTGAATTTTATTCCTCTAAACCTGAACAAAACAAAGGAAGTATAGCCAAATGGAACTGAATTTTTTTAACTTTTTTCTTCTGTAATTGCATGCTCAGAATGTTTGAGAGAACACAAACATGTTTCATTTGCAGTTTCACTGAATCTGCTTTCACTTTTTTGCCAATTGAATATGGATATATGAGAATTTTTTAACGTCAGCTTTTCTGTCTTTTTTTAATTTCCCTTTCTTTCCAACTGTGCTCACTTACTTTATATGTATCATTTCACATTCGTGTTTCTCACCTTCTCCAATGGGAAGAATAGGCTAGTAAGACTGATGCTTGCTTTATGAAAATTGTTTTTCTTTCATCTCTGTTTCTTTAAGGGGGGATTAAAAGAAGGGAAATGTAGAAAGCAGAACTGGAAAAGTTAGGATTTTACTACTACTACATGACAAGATGCTTGGCACGGGTGGGAGGAAATCCAGGTTCCATTTTTCAAGAAACAAGAAAGGTGTCACCAAATATTTATTTCAGAAAAAAATGAATTGTTTCTTCCTTAGAAGAGAAGATGTAATAATAAGAATTGTTTATCTCAATGATCCCAGTGTGTTAGAAGTGGCTGGACTTGTGTTTTGATTGTTTTGGAGTGAAAACTCAACTTTTTAAATTGAATTTATACTTTTGCATTTAAAGCAAGTCCATTATAATTCTGCATTGCCACCTTTGAGGTAACATAGGCCACAACTATTAGTTCATATTGGATTAAATTAATCTTTGCACTGTTAATGTCTTTTACCTTTATCATGTTAATTTGTATGGAATAAATTTGACAATATAAATGCTAAAGCTTAAACCAGAATTCTACTTCTCCAGATATATTAGCATGTACATAGATTAATTACGGTTGCTAAGATAATATTTTTCTGGGTTTTCAAGTCCAAGAAGAAATAGTTTTTCAGACTAAGGGGAAAACATATGAAATAAAAGACCTGCTGTGATGTCCTTTGCCCTTAACATGAAGTCTTCCCTAGTTTAATCAGAAAAGATCCTACTAAACATCCTGTGCAGACCTAAGTATCACCTTCTCTGCAAAATCAGTGGAAGGCAATAACTGGAGAAACTCCTCCTTGTTCCTACTTGCCATGCCTGTTCCTGTTATCTCTTGACCTTTCCTCAGTTCTTTGTCTCCATATTGTTTCTCTGTGTTTTACAGCAACGTAGGCAGCAGAGATTCTGTTTTCTGTTCCAAATTAGAGGAAACGAGCAGAGCAAGGTAGAGCAAAGCCATCTTTGTGAAGCTCTTTGAGCATTAGAACAGGGACCAGTGTAACATTAACAGCAGCAAGTATGTGCAGTCTCCTGCTTGCCCATTACAGGCACTAGGCTGATGAACAAAGCTTTTGGTTATAGTCAGCACATCTGTCTTCCTTAAGTATTAGTTGTTGAAACAGAACGTATTGTAGAACTTCTGCGGCTTTACTGGAGTACAGCACGCACGTATGATATGGAATAATGTAAATGTATAAGATTTTATAGTAGTGTCTTAGAAAAAGTGTGTGTCTCTCTCGCGCCTGTGAACAATCCATGAATTTGTTGTACTCCCCATATACTCACACTACTGGCCTTTATCTATGGAATGCAGATGCTTACTGAACTGTCATTCAATATGGTTTATTCAAAATGGTTGTCAGCACAACTAAGTGTTTGCTGTGAAAAGTTAAAACCAAACTAATACTTAAAGCTTGGTGATTTAAGATGTTGACATGCAGTTGTGTACTGAATGCTTCCAATAGTGTAGATTTCAAGCAAACACTTTTACAGCAAATTTCAGACCTATTGGTTAGTCATTGCTGTTGGTGATTTCACAGTCTTGCTAACAAGATTTACAGCATACAAGATTAACTCATTAAGATGTTCTCTCAGTGACAAAGAGAACCTTTCCTCTCCAACAGCACTTCAACCAGTACCTGTGTTAGTGTCAGAAACAAAGAAGACGTCATTTCAGACATACAAGGTAGCAGACTTGATCATGGGGAAATGGCAAGCCACCTTGCCCTTCCTTCATAAATAGCGCATCGCCTTTGGGCAGGCCTGTTGCCATGGCCATTTCACAAGCACAGAAATGTGATTTCATTTTTAGTCAATGCCAACATATGACTATTTGCATGCAATCATGTGTCATCATGTGTGTCGTCCCATCCCCCTCCCTGGCCTTTTGCTTTATTCCCTCTAATCAGTTTGCTCCAATATACACATCATTTCTTTAGGCAATTTCTTGCATTTTTTCTGATTGCAGTTCTTTCTGTTTCACACAGTGTGTTAGTGTTCCTTACCATCTATAATACATTGTAACCATAGATACCATGCACAATTCAAACATGAATCTTCAAGGCTTCACATTTTCTCTTGTAAATATTTTGATGAAAAGAGTGATTATATTTCAGATCAAGGCTTCAACAGAGTATTAGTTAAAAACATTAAAAGAATTAAAACCACATGTTTCAGTAGTGTGTATCCTTAAGTTGAATCTGAGACTCACAACTACTGCATGTCAGCACAAAGTGCTACTGAAAGGTACTTTATTTTCGTATTAGTGATTTCTCAAGGCCTGATCCAAAGTCAGTTGCAATGAAGGTAAGACTTTCCATTGATTTTAATTTGCCTTGGAACATAGATCTCTTATAGTTTTAATTAATAGCTTAAAAAATATGTTTTATGTCATTTGTAAAAGTGCTCAGGATGAATAAATGTAAAATATTATTTATCTCCATTCCAGGTTTAGGCAGCATTCACATCAACTACTCTGAGGGTACTCAACTGCAGATGTAGTTGAACTGTGGGTTGGTTTTTTTTTGGGGGGGGAATCCCATGCTTATAATGAGAATATTTTTGCTTTAATGTTGTCCTTAACTATGTTAGGGAGATCTTTTATAAGGCTTCTTTAAAAGCAGAAGTTCTGTCTCTGTATACGGCTATTAAAATCATTATACATTTTTAGAAGTAAATAAATTTAGGAGAAAAGAAATGCATAATGCAGCAGCCTTCTATCAAGGGCGTATACCACGCACCAGATGGAAAACAAACTGTGTTTACAACATTATCACTATCGCCACTGACACTACTAGATCTACAATATGTTATAGCAGCAGCTCCATTAACCTTGCTAGTTCTATTGGAGTTGCCTGGTAGTTTGCCCAATCTGTGTTTGTTGTCAGCAAATGGATTGAATTAGGAGATTTTCATTCTGTTTTTTGACCTTTTCCCTCATTCCTCAATTTAGGCCATAGTTCATTCAAAATTGTTCTACTATTGCTCTGTAAAGTACTGCAAATAGATATCTCTGGATCTGTCTGCTACTACATATGTAAATTATACTGTCTTACCTCAGAGGTGAAACTTCAGGAGAACAGTTGATAGCAAATGTGCTGTAAAAAACCAAAGTCTTACCTAAGTGCTTGCCGTGGTATTTCTAAGCTGTTGACCTTTGCCCACATTAGGACACAGTGCTGTCTCTCAAGGCAGGCTTGCCCACTGAGCTTTTCACTTTTCAAATAAAAGCAGTCTTTGCCACCTTTATTTAACATAGCCTTTTTTTTTTTTTTTTTAAGTTTTGGGGAGCAGGGTGTATCTTTCTGTTTTTTTTTGAATGAGTTAACTAGAAGAGTGATTCTGTTGCCCTTCCCTCCAGGCTAGTGAAAAGATGCTTCATTTCTAACCTAGGGCCTGTCTTGATGGAAGTACTTCATGCCATAATTGCTTTATCAGTTTAATTCAGCAGGAACCCATGCAATCCCATGTGTCAGCAGACATTGTTCGCACCCTGTGTTTGTGCTACAGAAGTTCACACACAACGCCACATGACAGCCCTAGTCTGTGAACTGATCCAGCCCAAACGTAACTGTTTTGTTTTCTGCTGCTGTGACTTTCAGCTAGATATATTTCCTATCTCACCATGTGGCTGCAGGAGCACTTCGACCATAATGGAGAAACAGAACAAAGTGCTTTTGGGTGATGAGAAGAGCAGAGTGACTCTTCTCCCTAATGGTACTTGCCAGACTAAAATGATTGTGGACGAAGGTGTTACATTAGGTAGAGAATTTGAATGCCTTAAGAAGCCATTTTTTATTAGATTATTATTTGGAAAGAGGCGATGTCCTACATATACCTGCTGGAGGACACCTACACCATTTCCTGGCATTCTTTATCTCTTCTTTTTTTCTCCTTGGCAGTTCAGTTTATAAAGAAAACAAGGCTGTGGGAGTAAGAAAATTATTTCAAAGACTGAGCTAGAAGTAACCTGATACTGGCTTTGTGCAACCTCCTTTCCACTTCTTCCTGTTGTATGAGTAGGCAGTTGTGATTTAGATCAACACTACTTCCCACAGCAAGCTGAATAACCTCCTGACCTTCAGTTCTACTGTGATACACAGGTTCTATTTTCTCTGAGCTAAACCCAGCTTATTCTGAAGGGAAAATAAGGCCTGCTTCTCAGTTTAGACAAAATGCAAGACATTGCATCAGGAATCAGGCAGACTGAAATGGTAGGGTTTTTTTGTACTGTAAAAAATACGGCAAATATAAAAGCTAGTTGGTTTTTGGTACCCTTACGTTCACCTACATCGTGCACAGAAAAAAAGTTTAGATTGCTGTATGAGAAGTGATGAAGGAAAGATAAAAATTCAATAATTTAAAATTTTCTGCATGTGTAGTTGCAATATCCCTATTCCGCTTAAAGCATATTGTGGTCTACGTAAGGACAGTGAGTTACATGTATGATTCTGAAAATTTACCCCCAATTTATTCTTTAAAATTTAAATAACATATAAAAAAGTTTGAGAGTCTAACAGTCATAATAGCAATGATACATAGGGGTTATTTTCGCTAGCCGTGAGTACTATTTCTGCATACTAATGCAAAGTTTATTTTTCATTGGATCTGGAATTTTGTTGCATTTTGTAAAAGTCTTTTCCTCTTCAGACTAGTTTATGTTAGTTTGAGTATGCCTTGGCGGAGAAGCTTGATGTTTTGAGGTGAGATGTGATCTTATCTCTCTGAAAACAGTCCATACTAACCATCACTGTTAGTAGGAGCAGGAAGATAATAGACGTAAACAAGGATATATTGATTCATGAAATGTTCAGTTTATCATTGTAATTGCAGTTATTTAAGTTACCAGGGTTGGTGCTACCAAGGGATGAGTTGTGGACTATATATGTTTCCCTGGTTTTAGCAAGGGAGAGCATTTGGGATATAGCTTATTCCAGTAGGGAATGATGCATAGCTTAGACGTAAAAGTGGTGCTCCCTTCCACCACTTATTTTGTAGATGGTATGATGTCTTAGACTGCGGTACACAGACCCCTAAGCTGAATCGTACGAATCTAAACGTTCCTTTGTAACGCCTGTAGGCCACCCATTCTTTCTGTAATGTATCTGCATACATAAGTGAGCAAAAGGTTCCTCTATACTTAGTCAGGTTTAGTCCATGGATGCCCCACTAGCAGTGTAATACTGTACCAAGAAAGTTTAGAACAACTTATGCTGCTTGTATTTGAGGTAAAACTCAGAGTCAGTACTAAAATAATTCTAGTTTTGCCTTTCTGGTATTTGCTTGACAGAATTCTAAAGAATGCAGTATGTTGGGAGAAGACCTTTCCCTCCATTCTGGTACTAAATCATTAAACTGTGTATTCCTAATGAAGGAAGGTTTATACTTTCCCGAGTAAAAGTGACTGCCCGAGTTTGATCTGCTCTTGCGAATTAGAGAAGACACAGTGCCTAGCATTTTTTTCTAGTCTGTCTTAAATAAAATATTTAATAACAACAGCAAACATTATAGGCACCTTTCTTCTTCACGGGTATTACTAGAATTATTACAGTAAGTATGAATTTTTAAAGATATTAGTATGCACATTTTTCTTCCATATTTGCTTTTAACATGAGAAATAATATTTCTGCCGGTATTAGATATTATTCCTTCTTAATCCATTATAACTGTTTATAAAAATTTGGTTCTACCTGAAAATATTATGCATAGGCACAGTGTATCTGCTGTCTATGAGATTTCTTCAGGGTTTACTGGTGGAGTTGGCTTCTCTGCAGAACTGTCAAAGCAGGTGAAGCCAAGCAGTTGGGGAACAGTTGTGAAAGCCTCCACGTGAACTGTCAGATTTACCTTTAACGGACTACAGTACCAGGCTGAAATCTGGGATCTCCTGTCACAGCAAAGTTGAAATAGTGCTTTTCTGGGTAGCTGATAATAGAAAAGGTCACTTCTTAGAATAGCTTGCGTTATAGTAAATGGTTTAAGAGAAGTGCTGGTGAGCCATCATTCATTCAAGCCTGTTATAGACAGTTCTTTGTCTATAAAAAGACAACAGGGAAGCCCAAATTGATAGCTGAGTCCTGCTGATATCACTTGTGTATTCATTCCTTCATGTACTTTGCCTGCAGTGTTTCTGAGAGATAAAATAGTGCTTAGGTTGATGAGAAGGAGTGGATAGGAAGAACTTTTTTTTCTTTAACCGTTTGCATATAATAAGTAATACGATATCTTAAAGTAGAATCTATTTGTTTCTCTTTTTCACTGACACTTCTGACATATTCCTTTGGAGGCTTTATTATGAGCACAGTTTTATGTATGACGCATGTGGGCAGGTATGTAAAGGAGCAACAGAAGGGAGACAATATAAAAAAAGAGAGGGGAAACTAACAGCTGCAGAGCAGATACCAAGCTTCTGTGAAGGCATCAGTCAGGACAGGAAATAAGACTCTTTCCTAACAAGGAGAAAGAGCTGAACAAGAGTACTCATGGACAAATAAAGAGTGACCCTGGTTGCTCCATAGTTTGATATTGTATCTTTGTAAATCTCCTGCTCTTTTGGTCATGCATTAGAATAGTAAGTTTCTCTGCAGAGTATTTGGTTTTATTCAGATGTTTTGCAGTTGTGCTTGTGGGCATAGATCCAGAATCCCCTAAGAAGGATAACAGTGTATTGACTTCATTGTTGTCCTCTCCTAGATTGTCAGCATGACTAGAAGTTGCAATATGAAGTAAGCTGTCAGGAAGATGCATTAGGCAGAAAATTATTAGTCACCTAATAAGTGCAGCCATTTTTCTGTGCCATGCACTGAGTCCTTGCTCTTGTTTTTTATGCTTTTATAACATCTTGATTCCATTATTGGAATATTCTATCTTTATAGACGTGCCACTGAAATCTATTCACTTCTTAGTAGCCTTTGCAATAAAGAATAAAATAGACCTGTTCTTCAAAAGATTCATTGGCTCCCAGAGTATTATATATACACTATTGCTTTGCAGTTCGGGGTGGTTTGGGCCTCAGGGGACACTAGTTTCTGCCAGATTTCTTACAACTTGTTATTCGATATCTTTACCAATCATCTGAGTCTTTTAATTGCTAGTCAAGGTTGGAGTTGGCAGGAGTGAATAGCAACAGGGGTGAATAAAGACATGGACAGAAAACTGCAGTGTGACTTAGTTAACACAGCCAAATGTATGATACTCTCTTCAGGGGAAGCAGAGTGTAGGTCACAGTTACTGAGTAAGGGACTGTATTGTGGAACTTGCTTTTCATCAGCTTCACTTGTTGAGTGAAAATATATGGAGAGATCAAAAGATAGCAAAGGAAACAACATAGTGGTGAACTACAGTATATGTTGATGCTGTATGTGGGTCCCAAGAACGCAAATGCACAAAAATAGATATCTACTGAATGTAAAATGCCATAGTAATGCATGTAAGAATTAATCTGAACTATGGGTAACGTGTGAACAGAAGATGTGTGTAAAAGCATCTATGGATCGGAGTATGAAGAAAGCATTGCATGTCCTTGAAATAGAATTAGAACTATTGCTATCATATATTGTGTCAAATTTCTGTTTTCTTCAACAAAAATGCTGAAAATTGAAAAAAAAGGAAGAGAATAGTTGAAAAATAACTTTTAATCTTTTTATGAGTAGAAAGTAAAGAAAAAAAATGCTGTGTTGCCGTGAGAAAATATGTGTTCATGTCTTGCAGAAAGAATACAAATTTCAGGAAATTTAAACAAATCTATTTACCTTGTCATTATATTGCTGCACAAAGGATGTTGAGAAAGGCTGTATTAATAGCTTCTGTAGCTGATGGCATTCATGAACAGTGAGAGTTAATTTTGGAGGCAGGTGGGATGGACAACACCAAAAACCCAAACACAGGGGAGAGCGAGAGAAGGAAAAGGGGAAAACTCTCCAGTGGCTAGCTGGGAAGAGAAATAAGAGCAACCCCAGACAAGTGTCCTTGTCTGGGTGTTCTCTCCAGTGCAGCATGTGTTTATGATGCATATGATAATGCCTTCCACCATTTTTTATCCCTACTGTATGCTTTTCATCAGGACCTGCTCAAATCCCATTTTCTGTGCCTATTTATAATGATACTAGCAGTGACTGGAGTTTGCTAAATCCAGTGTGTTGTATGCTGACTGTTTTTCAAGCTTCCATGCTTATATAGTATTGGATACTACTTAACATTTTAAGTATACTGAATATAATTATTCTGATATCTACTTAGTTGGGCACTAAGTTTTGTGCTTTCTCTTACATGAACTAAACCCTACAAAGTTAGGGATGAGGAAAGGAGAGAAGGGGTGATTCTCACACTTACGGTTGCTGCTTCCTACAAGAGTAATAAAACACAGAAAAACATCCCCAGCAATACTGGGGTTTGCAAGTGCAAGGCTATAAGAATAACAGCATGAAAAGAACAGTGTGAGAAGAGCAAGCACAAAACTGCCACGCAGGCTGTGAAAAAACACGGGAACTAGGTACAAACGTTAAGAGCTGTCAGCAAAGGCACACTAGAGAGATTTCAAATGGCTGACCCTTAGTGTTAGAAAAACTAAGACACCTGAAGCACTATGCAACCCTGACTGCTGTTCGGAAGGACCAGTGTATTGTGACCAGCATACAAGGGGAAGAATATTACAAGGAATATTGCCACCCTGCCTTCCAGGATGGCTCCCCATTCAGTGTCCTACCCCTGCCTAAAGTAGGGGTGGGGGATCAGTTAAGTGTGATAAAACAAATTTTATAATCTCTGTGCTGATATTCTGTGACAGTGCAGCCATATGGATGTCAGGACTAACACTACAACAGATGTCAATAGTATCACTGCTGTGTGTAAGGCTAAATATCAGTGAGGAGGCTGATGATGACCATCCACTGAAGGTGTCCTACCAATTGGAGGTTAATGTTTCTTGTAGCCTTTTTTCTTTTCACCCAAAGTAACATTCTTGTTAGAGTTGATGTACGCCATCAGTTACAGACCCTGCAAATAAACTCCTGTGCATATAAGCCTTTTTCAGCATTCTGTGTGCAACAGAATGCATATTATTTTAACTGTTTCACCCAATAGCAATTGTGGAATTGAAGTCCTTACTTGCCATTGTATCACAGTAAGGCATGTCATGTAGTTCTGTAGCAATCTGGCTTCTTCCCTAGGGTGGCCAGAGTAACATGGAAGAGAGATGCAATAGTAATAGTGAGCACTAGTAAGCTCACTCAGTTGAGCTGACTTTCTCCCAGCTGGTTTTCTTTCTCCTTTGGAAATGGAAGAATCTGATACTGGGTGATGCTAAAAGCTACAGACAAAAGGAATTTAAGAGACCAGATGAAGCTGTATTGTTCTTTTAAGAGTTGGATGATAACTGGAGCCCCTTGGGATAGTTTGTAGTATGTAGAAAGATGGACCCGCAATAAAGTGTGCCTCTTCAGGATTTTTGTTTATTCTTTCCTAGAATTTTCTGTGGGTCCCTTTGCTGGTTTAGCGCTATTAGTTGCTTTGAGTTTGAAGAAGCAGCCTGATGCGTTTGCCTTTCATTAAGAACCCCCATGTGGGATAAATCCAGGGGAGATCTAAACCTTTAACTAAAACTATGAAATTGGCACCTTTTCAGTACAGCTTGGAGTGAAATTTCCTGTATCTGAAGAAGATCAAGGCAGGCAGGGGAAATCTGGCCAGCTCAATACTAACACTTTACAGGATGAATGATTTTCCTTGCAAGTTGGAGAATAATTTCTTCATGGAAAGTCCTGCATGTCCTAACTAGACGTATGTGAGCTTTCTGTGTAATTTAAAGACAATCCTTATATTTTATAGGCAGTAATTCTTTGGTATCTTGAAATTAGATTCTTTTCGCATTTTGAAAAAATCTAAGAAATTAGAATAATCTGGATCCTCTTCTTTTTGGAAGATCCCAGTACTAATATCTCTAACTGAAGTCCCTAATAATCATGAATCTTCATAAACTGTAGATCAAAGGTATTTTAAAAGGTAAATTCTATAAGGCGCTCTCATTTCTACTGAATTGTACTGTTTTTCAGCTGAAATTTTATAGGAATTTCTGCAAGGCATTAACTAATTCAAGTATAGAGCCTTGTACAGAGGAATCCAACTTGTCAATAGTGGTTCTGGACACTTCCTTAAAAGAAATAATATTAATTATAATGGATAAATATCTGGATTGTTTCTTCTGAGTGTCTTGATTTTAAAAAAGTCCAATCTTAAAATTTAATGGAAATAAGTATTTAGTCTTACTAAAATACAATTAGAGGTACAGCTGTACTTATAGGACATGGCTAATGACAGCTATGGGTTTTCATGACATCTCTTTGGTAGGCTTCAGAATGACCTTGTCAAAGTTAAAAGCTCATAACATTCATATTTTGTTTTTATGGCATTATGATTCTGCATAACAGTGCTAAAAACAAAAACGCAGTATAATTATACTGTCAATCAAGCTGCCAGAAAAGGCATTTTCCACCAGCTTTGCACCTACTAAACTGTAAATAATTTATAAAATTAGAAGTCATGACTAAGTGGAGGCATTTTGGGGCTAGTTAAGTACTTTTCATAGCTCTGTGGTTTAAGTGACCCTGAGCTCTGGTTGCTTACTTCTGTCCTGTGAGTGTGAAAATGGTCATTTGTTCTTGCACTGCTGTGCATGCACCTAACAAAAATATCAAGCTGTCAATAGAGCTATGAACAGGTGTACAGTGTATGTTGTAATGATGTTTTATTCATTTGAATTTCTAGCCCATTTAGTCTCATCCAGCGAACAACAAAAATATTTTCTTCATTACTTCCAATTAATGTAAATGTCAAATATTTGAATATATTATCACACGGATCATCCAGTACATTGCTTGATTTGTTGAGTATTTGCATTAAAGTGACAATTAAAACAATAACAAAAAAAGTCATCCAGACCACATGTTCTCATCCGTTGGCCTGCTGTTATAGAGACGTTGAACTTGTTCCTGTGAGATCTCCTTTTAACTCTGGTAAACAAGTTTATTAAAGCCTTTGACTTTACCATAATTTATATCTAGTCTTTTAAAATTTTTAGTAATTGTTTTGTATTCATTTTTAAACAAGTTTTATTAGCTGTCCATTTTTTGTTCTATTGCTGTGTATATAACATGTAAAAATTTAGTTGACGGATACTAATCTCTCATAATAGAGCTGTTCAGAGGTCAGAAGACTGCTTTATAGATATATAAAACCCAATGTGTTCTGATAGGATAGAGACAATAAAATAGTTATCAGATGTTTATCTTTTAATAGCTTGCTCTCCTTTAACTTTTCTTGTGCTTATTTGTGCCTGACTGCTCAAATATAATGTGTAAGTGAATACTACTTACTTGCCTGTTTCTTAGAGCTGTCTTTGCAGCTTAAACAAACATTTTTATAGTAAGTGGGACTGAAAATCTTAACAAAGCACCCACCCCCCCAAAAAAAAACCAAAACACCACCAAACATTTCAAATGCTTGAAACATAGGTCGTGACACCTAAAATTGGGCTGCTTAATCTCAGTTGAAAATTTTGATAGAAATTACTTCTGTAGATGCAAATATACTGCAGTTGTTGCTCAAATTAATGAATGAACTTTTCCTTTTGTTTATTTGTTTGGTTTGGTTTATCATGTGGTACTTTATTCATTAGTACATGTTGCTTTTGGTCCTGTTGCAGTGTCGTATTAGAGACAGTGGGCCATATGTCCCACTGCAGCACTGTGGCGGACAGCTCAGCTCCAAGGAGCAGTGTAGATGTGTCAGCTGACATTGTGCCTGGATGAGTAGGACTCTGCTGCTCTCAGGAGAACACCGCTAGGATGTTCTGCACATATCTAGGAGAGCACACTTTGAACACTAGAAACAACAAAAAATTATTGCAGTCATATGCTAATTACTTAGCAGTTCTAAGACTATTGTTATTTGGTGGGATTGGTAGATCACTTGCTTAGATCCTTATCAAGATTTTGGACCTATTTTCTTTATATTTTGGTCAGATTTTTTTTTTCTCCTTGGGAATTAAATTTTATATGCACTCTATAAATGCAGATAATAATTTCAAATGACCCTTTCTCACCATATATAGCACGGAGAGAAAAATAACCCCAGAACCCACACAAACTACATCTTGTCATCACATACTCTGCATGGAAGGAATCATGTGGTGGGGTCATCACACATTTTCCTCCAAGTTTTACATATGACCACAATGTGCTGTCTTGAGAATATTTGGTATGTTAAGTTTGTTATTGTTAATACTTGTGCAAGTTTCCATGGAAAGTCATTAAAGTTGGTGAAGAACTACAGAAATATCCAACTGTATTTCCATCTTTCTCTTCTTCCCTTCACTTGTACGTACTAACCATTGGTGGTGTTTCACAAAAGAGAAAATTGCCTTCCATGCTGCTCAACTGTGTTTTTAGTAGAATTGGTGCGTATGTGTAAGTACAGGGTATCAAAATTGTGATATGCAATCCCATCCATTTCTCTTTCATGAAGAGTAGACCTGTATAGGAATTTAGTTATGAGAATGGGAGACAGCTGATTTTGGAACAGGTCAGTGGCTATGGGGAAGGCATGACTTTGCTGTTGTGTAGTCATATATTTATGCCCATAGAACATGCTGAGATTCTATACCTTTTTAGACTAGTGAAGCCTACAGAGCTGCTTGTAATTTTCTCCCTTACAAATAAACCAGAATTAACTAATTACTATTTTACAGTCACTGGAATTCCAAGGTTTTGCAAAAAGTGTCAGCCTCTTACTGTCTATTTTTTTTCTGGTGGTTCTTCTCTAATTCTACGCTCTATAGTCTGCTCTGAGACTATCATACCAGAGTTTCAGAAATGACAGAATTTTACATTTCCCCAGCATCATGGGAGGAAAATAATTAGGGAAGATGAGAGAGTTCCAAGAGAACTGGATGGTCTGGAGAGCAGCAGATGTTGCAAGAGCATTCTGGACTGCAGTTAGTTTAGCTCATAATAGATGACATTAGATGGAAAGTTGGGGTATAAGTTCTAGGTCTCGGATTCAGAACATTGCAAAAGTGGGTTAGTGCCTCTGATTTAAAAGAGAAAACAAACTGAAATACTAGTTATGGATAACTAGTATCCATAACTAGTTATGGATAAAAATTTAGATAGGAAAATGCTTAGACTTTTTGCATACCTCATGTGTGAGTTACCCAAGTGCTGCAAAAAACAGCAAAATGTTAATGTTACTCATTTTTTAAAGAGACTCCCCCTCTCTGTGATCTGACTTTAAAGCTGTTTCTGTTATGCCTACAGTGATTCAAGTCAAATTTGTATTTTTTTAGAGGTTAATCTGATTTGTTCGGTTACCTTTGCATCATCATAAACATTCAGAGAACCAAATACTGATCCAGCAAGGTATAAAGTAGTTGGCAGTATTAATAAAAGTAACAGAGGAGGGACCTGAAGGGGAGCAGGGGGCGAGTATTCCTAGGAAGAGCATGCTTAAAGTTATTCCACTTGTCTAGCTGAGGTCAGAGGGGACTGTCTTGTGTGGTAAAACTTTAATGCTTCATGATCACACAGAAAATTTAATCCCGCTTTGGTTAAAAATGCCAGTTTCATGCCATTGCAGGGGGAAACATACAGCTTATGAATTTGTAAAATAAATACAAGAAGAAAATATTGCAAAATGTGTTCATGCGGGCTTAACAGATTAGTAGAATAAGATCATATTAAAAATGTTGATAATAGCTGAAGGTTACTGTGTAAAAATATGCAAATAAAAAAGGGGGTTGAAGGTGTGAGAAGATTAAACAATCTATCGTATAACTTATAAACCGGTCCTCATCAAAAGATAGCATTATAGAATCCTACACAGCCTCATTATGTGCGTAATATATGGAAGACAATATACTCAAGCTGAAAGGGAAAGAAATTTAGGTGCAGTAGGCAAAATAAGAGGTAGCATAAACTGGAAATAATAATCTGTACATGTGAGCAAAGCTTGTGGGACAATGTATTTTAAGTTACAGAGATGATGTTTTCTGTAATGGCTTCCTGTACTTTTATATCATGGTAAATTAAAAGTATAATGACTCTTAACTTTGTATCTACAGACTATTCTGAATTACAAAGGAGGGAAGGAAGGCAGAAGAAAAACTCCAACCATTTCCTTAATTCTTCAGGATCTTCTTTTTTTTTTTTTTTTTTTTTTTTTTGATNCACTTAATTGGTTTCACTTTGGTTTTGCTAAAATCTTGACTTCTAACATGTATTACCCGGGCACTGCCACAGTCTCTACATATGCCTTCACTGCTGGGGAGGTGGGGGCATCAATTCATGTAAGCCTGCTGCCCTGCTACCCTTTCCTGTCACCATATCTTGAGCTGCTTTACTGAATAAGAGTTATTTTATGACATGAAAAGCAAAAAAGCTTCCATTTCATGGTTTTTTGAGTCACGCTTTTTATGTTCTATGGCTTTTATCCATGCTCTTCTGTGTCACTGTCTTGGCAGTTGTTCTGCTTTGGGTCAGGCAAGCATCTCAGGAGACTACAGGTCAAGTGTGCCCAAAAAAGGAAAAAAAATTGGGTACTTTTAATATCAGTGAAAACCTTTTTTTTTTTTTTTTTCCTTTTTGCCTTTGTTTATATAAACTTTAAAATCAGGACATTACATAATTTGATTTCTAGTTTCATTGGGATTTTTTTTTTATCAAACAAATTAATTGACCTATCCCCAGTTGAAACTTACTTGTTATTCCCAAATTTTCCATTGATTCTAAATGTCCCGATGATATTCTTAGATTTCTTGGCAGTTAGGGATATGTGTAAATAACTGGTAATAAAAGGAAAAGATTGCAATGGGTGATGGGAATTACCTATCTTCCCATTGTATTCGCAGGGTATATCATAAAGAATGTATTCAACTAGAGCTTTTAGAATACTCTTACATACACCAAACAAGTTAATCTAGTTTCCCCGCAGTTGTCATAACCAACTTTTATCAATGGGTTGAGTGGATAGTCATAACTATATCATAGCTGATGCATCTTTCGACACGCAATAATGTACATTTGGGGAATTCATGGCTCAGAATTCACCCCATATAATTCAAATCCAGTGGATATAAAAAATTCCGCAGGTAGTAATTTGTTGTAATTATGGACTATCTTTTTAATTATATTTTTACATCTAATCAATGAATAAGGTCAGTTACTTCTGATCATAGAAATAGAAAAATACAGATAAGGGAAAGATAAAGAACATATTTGAAAACAATCTAACAAATTGTTAGTGTACAGACTGTACTTTACAAATGAGTATCCAAAAAAACCCAAACGCTGAACAAGAGTAGGAAAAAGCAAAGCTACTTTAACAGTACCTTTCCTTTAAAAATAGCTTTACTTCTGTACATTCCAAAGAAGAAATAGCAAGGAGTGTCCAATGTATTTTAAGTAATTGATGAAGAACACTTTTTCCGGTGATTACTTTTAATGTATATATCTCAGTGGGCATTTGAGCCTCAGGCTGGGTAATCATATTTTCTGCTGTGTGCATTAGAAATAACGCTTAGATTCATGTGGTTAATTCTACAGTCCTTGCTCTCTTTGTAACATTCTGCATCATAGCAAAAATATATTTGAATGTTTTCCTTTGTGTTTTTTTCTGAAGTTACTTTAGAGTAACTATACCTTAGTATGTGTAGAGAGATAAACTAATCAGAACATTGTATCTGGTGCTAAAGGGCAACCCAAGTCCGCATGAGTGGAGACAGATAAGCTTGTGCAGCTCTGAGAATCTGGAAAGCCACCATGGTTTGGGCTTTTCTTATATTAGAAAATTATTTTTGTCCCATCGCTGAAAAGGCTGCTTTAATGAGATCACATGCAGCAGGAAGCTCAAATCTGAGTTTGAAAGCAAGAAGATGGTGTGACTTGCTCAAAACTATATTAACATCTTTTTTGTGCTAATGGTTGAATGACTTTTTAAAGAAAGGGGCCTCAACAGCATTTTCCTACAGCTCTGTACTCTGTACCGAGGCCAGCTAGCAATCCATTCAGTAACCCCTGCAAATTAGGACTGCTTTAGGGATGTGATGTGTCCTGGTGGCCACCCCAGCAGATGAGAGCAGTCAGGAAGTAATAAGCCTCTACCATTCAGGGCCAATTATTTATGACCCCAGAAATAATGTAAAGGATAAGTGAAATATGTCTTTCTAGATATCATAGTAATAACAAAATAGACACTTTGCTTAATGTCAGTAGGTGTGCTCCTGATACCTGCAACACCTAAGACCAGCTTTAAAGATGGACAGTCATCAGCCTCTCAGGTTTTGAGTTTGTTTTTCTGAAGTAGCATTTCCTTTTTCAATTTGTGTGACTTAGGCAGCATGCATGCACACATGGTTATGCACATATACATAGATAATGTTGATATGTGTGCACTTTTCCTCTGCTTGTAAACAATCTGTAACCAGTGTTCTGTTTATACAGCTGATAAAACATTGTAAAGTAAAAACTTTTGCCACAGGTGATAGTGGTGAGTTATGGGAGGTTCACTGTGTGGGTAGTCACCTCTAAAAAAAATTTCACACGCTAGCAGAGCCAACAGTGTTTAGGTTCGTCTGTTTTTTGGTGCTTTGGGAAGACTGAAAATGAAGAGTTAATTGAACAACAACAAAATACGTATCAAGACAATCCCACAACCCATTTTTCGATAATTGGTTCTTCTCTTAAGAGAACATTACCTCTCTCACAGATGGTCAGAGTGATGCATTTGGGGAAATCAGCTAGACTTGGCTTTCTTCCTGGTCTCTCTACTTAGTAACTGCAGCATTTAACCCCAGAAGTATTATTTAACTTTGCTCCAGATACCATTTTAATCAACAATACTAGGCTTCACAGTTGGGAAACTCCTTTTAAGGTCTCTGAATGCAATTTTATTTTATTTTATTTTTTTGGACTTACGGAAACAAACTCTGCCAAAGTTTCCTTACTTTCAAATCACTTGAAAAGAGATTCCTGAAATATGACTTGTAGAAAGCTTTAATAAATCACGTAAATGTCACATTACTAGGAAATGATCTTCCAAAAACTAAATCAGTGGTGTGAAGGAAAGATTATTTAGTCCCACCTCATACATAGGAAGGAAGATATATTAAACAGTTGAAACACTCATGTAGAAGCTGGGTGATGTGACTGTTACGTTGAGTTCCTTCTCTGAGACTAAAATCCAGAACTTAGCCTCTCTGTGTTGTAGTACCTTATGGTCATAATAGTATTTTCATGTCACGTGGCTTTGGTGTAAACTTGAACATGCAAAAATGGTGAGGTGCTCAGGCACTAATAGGCTGGGATTGTATAAGGACAGCTTGATTCTTCATACATGTCTGTGTGGCTGCAGTGGGAAAGTGGAAGTTGTAGATGATTCAGGTACCTCTTCTTCTCTGTTCACGGATAGCGTCATCCTCTCCAGTCAGAAGCATCCCAGTGGTGAGGGCAGGTAGAGAGAAGGGAGACATCCGTCTTGTCCACAGCAAACTGTGAGTCAGGCAGAATAAAGGAGCTTGACATCTAACCTATGCTTTTCACTCTTTCTTCAACACTTGTGAAGGCTCAGAGCTTCCATGAAGGTTGTACAAGTACCATTTTCAGTATGAAACTGAAACTGAAACAACCTTTGGTGATGATGGCTTATTCGGTACAAGCTGAGCTCTTGTAAGATGCATGGAAAATTATCCTGTCATTACTCTTGGAAAGAGCTTCAGCTTTCGGATGACCTGTAGTTTTGATTTTTTTTTTACTGCAATGGTGTTCTGTACCTTGAAGGCAGAGTTTCTTCAGAAAGAAGTTTGGTTTTTTTTCCAGCAACCACTGTTGTGGAGATTATTCCTTTTCCTGCTGTTTCTAGGTGAGCTGGGCTCCCGTGCTGCAGGATGCTTTGGTTTTGGCTCTGAGCCCAGCATCTCAGCACATTCCTCTTAATGGAGTTGAATTTTTCTGTCTCTGCCGGCTTTTTTTTTTGCCTTCTGTCTTTTAGTCCAAGCAAAATTTTATTTGTATGATAAGCACGAGCAGGCCAGCCCTCCTCTTGCACAGCTAGAAATTTCATTTACTTCCAACTCTGCTTTGCTTCCACTCCATGGAGCTGAGATTAAGCTACTTCCAATACTATCACACTGCAACATAGGAGTAGGGAGCCTAGAAAGGCAGAAAATATTTTCACAATAATTGAGCCAGAAATTTTATTTAAAAAATTATTTTTCTTCAGGTAAAACTATATTTACTTTTTGGAAAAGGTAAATATAGATTATTTTTTTTTTTTTAAGGTGCTAAAAAAATCAGCTGGTTAAAAAATCTCTTGCGAAGAGAAGGAATTTTTTAAGAAATCCAACAGGTTAAAGAGCTCCTATACTCGGTCAACTGCCGGGTGCACTTAAGGCTACTGGTATTAACACTTCAAGTGTCTTCCAACACACCCATTGTTTTTCCAGAAAATGAAAAATTCTGTTTCCTTGCAGAACTGGGTTCCTTTCGGAATGCTTCAAACTGTGGACAAGTCTGCTTTACCAGAATAGGTTGAAGCAACCTTTCCCACATGCCACGTTATCACTCTCTGACAGTTGACAGCAGAGCTTTTATGTTTGTTCTCCTTAATCTATTTGAGTACAAAGATCTGGTTTAGCGAAAGTGAGCTCTTTTTAAACTGCTTAAAATAACCTGCGTGTTACAGATTAAAAGAGGTTATGGAACACACAGATGAGCAGTTCTCTGGGAAGTGAAGGGAGTGTTACTCTGATCTGGAGTGGCAAGGCAAGTGTCTGTCCCACTGGAAAAGCTGCTTGCATGGCTGCTCATCTGTTCACACCTCTGCTGGCAATTATCCAGTAGTTACTGGGGGAAGAGACTGTGTGAGAAAGCAGAGAAAATATTAGGAAAAAAGATCTTAGGTATAACTGTCCAGCAGCTGAAGCAATAGATATAGTTAGATACGCTATAAAGGAAGTTTGTGCACAAGGCAAATGTAAATTTTGGTAAGGCAGTCAAATGTTAAGAAGAAATAGCCTATTTTAACAGATTAAAAATAAATGCCTAGCTATAGAGATAATCCTTGAATGTTAAGTTTCATAGTTTAGTTTATTTCAGAGTAGCTGTAATATATTAATGCGGGAAAGATTCATAAGGAACAATTCTGTTTGCTTCTAATTTTCAGACCTCTAAAAATAAAGAGAACAAAAAAAAGAAACAAAACAATTCTATCAAGTAATTACTTTTATTAAATTCCAATTATAATGATAATAGTGTTTAATGCGAACTTCCTAAAGGCCAGTATGATTTAGTCATTACTTATCTAGAGTACTTTCTCAGCTATCTATTTATTGTTTTCTGTTAAGCACAAATGATGTATGTTTGAACAAGAAAGATTATTTCTGTTCTTTTACATGTGGACGTCATTCCATACAGAGCTCTAAGTCCTGCTGAGATGTTGAGTTTAGTCCAAAACAGAAACATGCTGGAGTGTAACTACTAGAGTAGGCAAATGGAGCCCTGCCTTCTTAAAATGAGAATTGTGTGCCCCTGTGGCCTATCAGGGGGCTTGTTAGGACTTAAAGGCCTAAGAGTTGAGAGAGAACATTGTGAATAATTGTTATTTTTTTCTAAGTAAATTATTTAGTTACTGGGAGCTTCCGTCAACCTCGTACACCTCCGCAGGAAAGGGGATCATGGTAGTGCTAACTAGCAGTTAGTAGCACCAATAGTATTCCTAAACTTGGAATCAAAACGGTGTGCCCAATTGGTATTGGTATCTCTCTGTGTTTTAGTGACTATTTAGCAACTGGTAGGTAATTCCTTTGAGAGATGTCCAGGAATAGGTAGAATGATGAGAGATCCAGCTCCATTGGAAACACAAAGCTTCATTCATCTGTGCTGTCATAGGAGTTTCTTGTGTTCTCTCTTACCTCTTCCCCAGGTATAGCTCTCTTATTTTGCCTTTGTATCACTCAGACTCTTAGAAGTCCTACCTCTACTGGGCCTAGGGAGTATTTCAGGCTCCTGCTGTGAGCAATAGCTCCTTCTACTTCCAGTCTCTGGCGCTTTTTAAAAGACAAGAGATAACTCCCTTTTTTTCCTGGGATAAGCTGGAAAAATTAGGACCTCCATAATCAGAAACAGTTTTGTTCAGCTAAAAGTTTTAAAACAAAACTTATTGAGCTTAACAAATCTGAAGGCAGGCAGGTCTGTAAGAATTTTTTGTTTATTGTGTTTTTTTTTTCTTAGTAAAAGATTGGCTTGTTACTTTAAGAGGGTTTGAGAAGTTTGTTCATGCCCCTTTACTGTGGAAAAAACATTTATGTTTGGCAAAGAAAAAAAACCAAAACAATTACAGTTTCTTTTCAGTTAGATATCTTCCTCATTTGCAAAGTAGGGATAGTTGAGCTGTCTTACAGTGAAACCATAATTTTTCAAAGAATAGCTCTGCTATAAGCATGAGTTTATCATGACTGGATTTTTTTTTCTGTGTACTCCAGATGCTGGAATTGTGGGCAGACTGCCTGTGGATGAACAGTTTCTGAGTTCCACTTCTCTGGATGAAAATAAGACCCTAAGGACAAAACGGACTTAGGTTCACTTGCATGGTGGTAGTAGACAAATCAGAGACTGAAGTGCCATGTTCCTTAGACCCTAGCTGAAAATGGAAGAAAAGTGTACAGGAGAAGTTAGGAACATGGCTGGGGGACCCTCTTCTTAACTTTCTGACTTCTTTCCAATGAGCTGCAGAAAGTAATTGTAGGCTTAGTGTGAGTTGCATCTGTGAGTCTTGCGTCTTGTGATGCATGTGTTCTTTTAGAGATTTATCTACTCTGCCTATTGTCACCCAGGAGAGGGACCAAACCCCAACCTTCAGAAACCAAGGAAGTTCCTGTATTCTCTCAAGGTTGAACTTGGAGAAGAAGAAAACGTGAAATGTGCAATTCTCTTGCCTTTTTGCTGCATTTTCCCCTTTTCCAAAACTATTGGAAAACTCATAAAGAAATTTAACTCTCTAGAAGCTGCAGAGCAAAGCAATTTGGCCCGAGTATAATAATAAATAAAATATGAAAAATCTCTTTTTTGTAAACACAGATTTTAACTAGGAAGAAGGTCTGCTTCAGAGCCAGACTTTTATTTTCAAGTCTGCACCCAGACAAGACTTTTAATTGGTCTAGAAAGAATCAAGAGCTTGAGATGACTTATGAGGATTAAAGAGGGAAGAAAAAAAAAAAAAAAGGCATGGGAAATAGTCAGATACTTAGAAAGCAGATTTTTGTCGGCTAGGGAAATACAATTAATCCGTTTGTCAGATAGCATTAAATAGGTATTCCTATATTAATAATATTTTCTCTTATAAACTTTGAATAAAAGGAATGTAATTTTGTGCCCCTTTGGTTCTGTTTCTTTTACTAAGAGTTTATTCAGCTGTGTTTTTTACATATGTATTCTGGAGTGCGTTTACTTTTTAAATTTCTACTCTGCCTTCATTATGTTTCTTTTTCCACCTACCGTAGTTCTATATTTTTCTTCATAGTCGCTTTATCTTTTTCTGCTTGTCCTTTTTACCTCTCTACATCTCTCCCCTTTTGTTTTGCTCTGTTTTTCCTTCTTTTTAATAATTTCATTTACATCAATTCATTTTGTTTTCTACCAAGTGTATATGGACTGGGTTTTGCCAATATGTATATGTTTATCTTTTAGGTTTTTTTTTAATCACCATGACTTTCACATCAATCTCATGATAGTCTTAATTTCTTTTAACTGTGATTGCAAAGGTTTTAAAATTTTCCTACAGTCACAGGACATGCAATTATTTCAAGAAGATTATTTGAGCAAATTACTTGAATAGACAATAAGAAAACTTCTGTCATTTCTTAGTAAATACCTACTTTGTAGGCTATTTATACCAGATTTTGGCAGATTTGCTGTCACTACTAACATTAATCTAATATGTCGTGTAACATACTTTGTTTACTATTTAATGTCTTACAAAAAAATTGTTATGCAGTTATGTTTTCTTCGGTAGCTGTCAGAAAATGTGTTACTTCCCACCAGCGTAAGAAAACTTTCCCTCATAATCCATCTAATTGCTAGGGTGATAGCGGTGCTCTCCATCCCTTTCCAGTGCAGTGTCAGCCAAGTCAGCTGTCATATGACTGATAAAGAGGCAATGCACTCAGATCTTCATTTTTTTCTGCTGCATAGCCACAGTAGTGTTTGGCAGAAGTCAGGTAGCAAGCACATTGCATGCTACATGACCTTCAGCCTCTCCTGACACTGGAAATGGAATATTTCCTTCCTGTGCTCCAATTTAGCCACTCTTTCTTGTATTGAGAGGATAATGTGTTTGTCCTCACACCAGGTAGAGTACAAATTATTAGAGAGAAGAAATGTGGTAAATATAGTTTACAGACCCAATGTCAACTACGTCCTCTCTCATCACCATTCAAAATACCGAAGTTCAGATTGTTGGTTTTTTTTCAGGTAGGAAACAAGAAGACACACCCTTAAATGCCTATGTCCTGTATGATTTGAAAGTTTTGTTCTACACTCTTCTACTTTAAAAGGTGCAGACTTCATCCAAAGTTACAGAGTTACCTAACATCATAGTGGCTCACAGTTAGAGGCCAAATAATTGCCTTTTCTTAAGAAATATAAGCAATTTTAATTACAGAGTTCAAAGACCAAGAAATTCTCCAGAGTGGTTTACCTAGTATAGAGGAGAATGCAGGGTGAAGTATTGAAAGTTATTATAAAATGCTTTGATTACTGAATGTGTAATGAGAAATGGTAGGAACTAGTCTTACAGTTTGTATATGCAGGGAAAGCTGGAAATACATTTGTGTATGACTGTGTGTTTACAACATGGTGGTTTAGAAATAGATCCAGAAATGGCAGATCTATATTTATATAGGGCAGATTCAAGATAAAAGAGGAAGTTTTGTTTGTCTCCGGAAAAGGATGTCTTAAATAATTTATCACATTTTGCTTCTTGAAAGGGCCAGTAATTGCATATTGGTTGTCTATGTGTCTGTACAACTGCAATCTGAAATGCTGCAGCTTTTAAGAATAAAAGAAGATAAAGAAACTAAACTGTGCTTACCTTCTGTAAATAAACAAAAGAACCTTTGTCCTGTTAACCACATACTTTACCCTGTTTTTTTCTAGGAACCTTTCTGTTTTGTACAATGTCCAGTTTTATGTAAGAACATTCAATGTACAGCTCTCCTGTCAATAAAACTGCATCATTTTACATCTGACCCTGAAAAGACAGTGAATTATGGCATCGTTTAGCGTATTTTTTTCCTGTGGACTGATCCAGGGAAAGGAATTTCAATGTGTCACATGAAACTAGCGTTTCTTCTTAGCTCTTGCTTGCTAAATGGTGTTAGAAAGGTAGTGCAGGCCAGATAATCAGTTTGCACGCCAGAAGAGGTAGGAAGACTATAGGTGGCAGCAGTAGAAGATGTTTAATCTTCTGTTTTGCTGATCCAAACCTAGGATGGCTGAGAACTGAAAACTTCTCAGAGAAAGCTTTGTGGCATCTCAAAGTTTAAGTTGCAGAGTGTGCTGCCACTCGTGGCAGTATTGAATGTACTGTTGTACACCCAGAGTCTGCTTCTGAGTGTTCATGTTATGGAGCAGCATATGCACTTTACATTTGCATCCTTGTACTGATGCTACAGCAAAACATATTCAGCACTTGTATTTGTACTGGGAGCCACTTAATAAATTGTAGTAGACGGCTATTCTTGTCTCAGTTCCTTTGGTGGTATTTCCCTCTCTACACATCTATCTAGTTGTGTTTAAGAACTAGCTTCTACTTTATCTCCATTTAGGCCAGGATGACAAACTATTAATTCACTGGATAAGCTGCTCTTTGGTACAGAGAAATTGCTGCCAGATCCTCATGTGTGCTCTGGCACAGGATTCTACAGTCTGGAAGGAACCACACAGTTTCCTGTATGCAGATACTCTGGGGTTACCAACAATTTCTTCACTGTGACCTAAATTATGCCCATTGTCTGAACAGTTGATTGAGGGGAGGCTGTAGGGCTACAGGAAGAGGCTGCAGCTCCCTTACGGAGGCTGTTTCTTCCCTGCTGCCCTGCCAGGGAAGTGAGTTCTGGACTTGGGACGAGTCAGCTGTCAGAGGTGATGGAAGCTTTTGAGATGATGGTGACTGGCTTCCTTACTGGTGGCGGGCTTCGAATGTGTCTGATCCAGTTAGACCGAGGCCCTTGCTGACTTAAAACTATAGACCCAGTTGGAGAGAATTACTGAAGACAGATTTCAATGTTGAGTCACTCTTTTGAGCACCTATCTTGAATTACACAAACAGAAAAGGAGAAGTTCTCTCAGCTTTATGTAGCATAACCAAACTAAGCACAATACAGATGTAGGAACTGCCTGCGCATACTTTCAGATACAATTAGCTTTCTGTGTAAGTAGCTAATATAGCTGTTAACTAGGCTTAAGCACTCGAGAGGAGGTCTGTGTAGCTCTGAAAGGAAGGACTGGGATTTTCAATGAAATACCAGCTAGGGTTTTTTGGCAGTTCTCTGCTGTAAATTTTTTGTTCTAAAAATGAAATCCCATCTTCTTCATCAATAACAAAGCTCCTACACATCACACTAGAGACAGAGTTTCATTTGAGAAATTTGTAATTTAGAGACAGCCTTTCGTAAAGATGAAAATATACTCAACTATGACTTTCATGTTATTTCTCAATTATATTAAGAGCTTGTAAAAATCATGTAGCACTGGTATTGCTACTTAGGAATATCGTAAGGTAACTAGACAGTCCTGTAGGGTATTTCATAACAGAAATTCTGTTTACCAGCTCCTGACACAGCTGTTAATATTTTCATCTTTTTAATTTTTTTTTTCATTCTTCCACTGGTCTTTAAGTAATGTGCTTCTCTGTTGCATCTTCAAATTAAAGTCAGTAAGGAAAAGCACACTAGTTTTTAATGTTCTCCTGCTCCTGCTATGCTTGATGGATATACTCTCTTCTGATCAGAGAGCAAAAGCGATGATGCCAACTGTCTTGGCAGGCTTTTCTCAGCCAGGTGTGGTTACATGTGGATTTAAATTTTCTTTACTTTCTGGAAGAATGTATCTGGCCAATATTAAATGGAAGTAGGAGGTGCTAAATCATATGAAAAATCTGGACCACTTCTGTTTTAATACATTTGTGTGCAAGAAGAAAATAAAATATCTTTTGAAAGAAACAATAATTACTCAGTTTTAAGATTCAGCTACCTTTCCAAGCATATGTAAAAGGGAATATATCTATGGGGAAACAAATCTGAAGCTAGTATGCATGATTATTCTACTCACATCCCCCGTATTTTTTTTAACATGGCTCCCAAAGGGTAAAATTTTGATTCTTAAAGTAGCTAACCGGATATATGTGCAAGACAGGCAATCTCTGTGTGAATTCTCATATCATAGGAATCCTTATCCCATCTGCTATCCATTCCTTAGAGCTGTCCTTTGTTTCTTGCTCTTCCTGTCAGGGGATCCTAGAGCCCACTGTTCAGGTAGTCCTTACTCAACTGAGCAATCCACTTGGAGGCATAAATATGTTTTTGAAGGATTTAGTTTTTAGATCTTGACTGCTGGGAAGAATAGCTTTTAGGGTTTGGGTTTGTTTGGTTGTTTTTTTTTTTTCCGGTATGTCTAATTAGTACATTTTTCCAAATATTAAGAGCTGTGCATAAAGAGTTGCTGTGAATAAGGCTTTTTTACTTCAAGCATATCGTCTTTGTGGTGTGTCACATAAGTTACAAGGATTTCCTTTGTCTCTTCTCTTTTTCTAGCACATAGTGCGATTAAGGACTCGGCAAATTAAAGAGGTTGTGGCATAACTTAGAATTTATTGCATTTATTAAAGAAGTATTGCAAACTCAAACTTTTAAAAATAGTGATATCAATTTCAGATATTTAAGGGGATAAGTACCTATTGAGGATTTAGGGTAAGGTTGATTGAGGAAGTAAGTCTACTTTCTGAACGTCTACAAAGAAAAATCAAACGAGAAATTCAGTATCAAAAACATCAAAGACAATAATGCAGTTGCTTTCATCTCCAATGTGTGCTTGCACTTCAAAGAAAAGCAAAATGCTCACCCTTCCGCCAGTACCCCCGAAGGAGGATGAGCCTATACTTGAAGATAAGTCTCCATCAGTTCTTTGAGAACAGGGAAAATATAAGTAAAATTTTAGACAGAAAAAAACAGCGCTACACTGTTTCTTTCACTGTAATGGTTATATCACAGAACACTTCCTGCACTCAAGAATCCTCTTGTTTCATTAAGATATGCAAGTAATTATGTACCCCTCAAACCCTACTGTTCACTCAAAAAATTTATTTCCTCTATTTATCTCTGAAATCTAAGCGTAAGGCAGTGTTCTCTGAGGTAAAGTAATATTCTTCATCCTAATTATAATTTTTGCAAAATGTGCTGATTACACACATTTGAATATGTGCATTTGCTCACTCATATCCTCTCATACTTTTTATCTTGGAATTCATGATATTAGATTTAATTCTATAAAGTCATTTTGTAGTAACAATTTTGTGAGGGACATGTTCAGTTACTCTGGCACTGTGAGGAGAGGGAGAGAGGTAAATCAACCCGTAACGCCTGTCTAAACAGTTTGCTGTGAAACCAGCAAATTTTAGGGCTGACTATGCTATAGAAAATCATGCATGTAATGATTCCCCAAATTTAGGTACCTGATTCAGCTCTCTTGATTGCCAGCGAAAATCAGGTCCAAAAACAATCCCCAGAAATTAACAGGGGGAAAAAAATCAGGACATTTCCCTTCTGTACTTGCTTTGGTGAATTTTTTTAGGCAAAGGTTATCGCTAAAGATATGCAGTAAACTGGAAGCATGAAAATATCATAACTTTTATTTCTTTGAGTGAGAACAGCTTTAAAATGGTTGTTGAAATGAGACTAAATCCAGTTTTGGCTGCTTCTCCATGCTGCTTTAGCTCAGTGTCAAAGCTATCACTGATCAGGAAGCTTGACAGGCACAGTGTTTGCAAATCCTCACCAATGAGCAATAACAAGATTTAAAAGTGAAACCTCTGAATAGAGCCGGTTTGCGCAGTCAGCTTTATAAATTCAGTTATTTAACCGTCTGCGAGCTAGACTTATATTATTTTTGTCTATCAGATCTAAATCCTACACAAATAGAAGAGTCAGAGCCTAGTGAATATCATCACATAATATAATTGTCCACACATTCACAATATTTTTATAACATACCAATCAGCTGAAATGGTAAACTGAATTGGTTGCTCTTAGATGAGGATCCATAGGAATAGAAATATTTGGAAGTCGCTTTAATAGGGAAATGTATCTTTGGCCTTTGTTCCTGGGCCTTGCGTGGCAATGAATAGACGAGAAGTTTAATCATTAGGCATTAACATTCTCCTTGCAGAATGCACATGGCCTGGACTGAAACAGAACTGAAACTGGTTGCCAGACCAGTGAGTCAAGCTACAATTAAGGTGGCAATTTTCAAGACTGATTTACAGTAATAGATGGGCCTTTAAGTGCAGTAGGTCTTTTGTGTTGTATTTAGGTCACTGGTAAATTTTAGTATTTTGGCAATGAAGGTTGGTTTGTTTTGTGTTTTTTTTTTTTTTTTCCCCAGCGATTGTTCCTCAGTTAGAGCCCTAGGAAACTTCTGGCAGTTTCAAGTATCAAATCATTCACCTAACTCTTTTTTTTTTTTTGCTGAAAAAAACGAAAGAGCAGAACACAGAACAGTATTGATGCCAACTCTTGTATAATGCTGAAGTATTTTGTTGGGCACTCTTGCTGTTGCATGAACGCGCGTACATAGATGTATTTAATATTAAGCACTATTTCTCATGAGATGAACTATAATGACCAACTGTCATGGTGGCATCATTTCAAGCAGCAGCTTGGAATGTTATTTCTGTGACTGTTTGGACCTGTTTGTTTTGCAAGAGAGAAGGAACCTATTGTTTCCTTTTCCACAAACTTGCTGCTTAGGGGCATTTGCATTCTGCCCAAAAGGAGCAAGAAGTCATTAACTCACTTTCGAGTCAGTGAATTTTTCTAGTCTGTACTGCACAGGTGAGATTATGGAATGGCTTGGTTTGAATACCGTAGCTTTATATCCCTACAATTTAGATTATATTCTAGTTTGGGGTTTATGGGGTTATACAGCACCAGTCCATATGGTAATCGGGTGTAACTAGCTGGAGAATTGTCATGAGACTGAGGTATTTGCAAACAGCAAGGTCGTCAAGAATGGCATTGAATGATGAGCAGTAATAGAAATTTAATGACGCTTGTTAAACTGTTGTAACTGGTTCAAATGTGGTCTTTTAAGAATGGATTTTTTAAAACTTGTGATACAGTGTTATTAGGTTGTTTGCCTGAGATTTTCTGGTATAGAGTTAAGGATTTCTGAATGTACTGAAATCAAGACGGAACATGCTATTTATATTCTTACACGATGGTCTTAATTTCTTTCACATCCTATGGACTAGTTCTTTGTAGGAGTTATTTTGACAGGAACCTAGAATTTCTGCACTTTAAAAATGGCCTTTTAAACCAAGTCTTTGATCTCATTGCTATGCAGGTATTTATACATACATGTGTGTGTGTGTGTCTGTGTGTGTGTGTGTATATATACCTCTGGTATATGTATATTAGCTATGCATACATCCAAGTATTTCATACACGTGTAATGAAATACTCTTACAAGTATATGCATCTATTGTAGCCTATAAGTGTGCCTATTTTGCTGTATTGGGTTTGTGTGGCAAGGGTTTGGTAGTGGCGGGGCTACAGGGGGTGGCTTGTGTGAGAAGCTACTAGAAGCTTTCCCTGTATCTGATAGTGCCAATCCCAGCCACTCCAAGAGGGAGCCGCTGCTGGCTAAGGCCAAGCCTATCAGTGACAGTGGTAGTGCCTCAGGGATTACACATTTAAGAAGGGGAAAAAACCCAACTATGCAACTGCAGCTGGAGAGAAGAGTGAGAATATGTGAGAGCAACAACTCTGCAAACACCCAGGTCAGTGAAGAAGGAGAGGGAGGAAGTGCTCCAGGTGCCCGAGCAGAGAGTCCCCTGCAGCCCCTGCTGTAGACCGTGGTGAGGCAGGCTGTCCCCCTGCAGCCTGTGGAGGTTAACGGTGGAGCAGATATCCACTTGCAGCCCGTGGAGGACCCCACACCGGAGCAGGTGGATGCCCAAAAGAGGTTGTGACTGTGTGGGAAGTCCACACTGGAGCAGGTTTGCTGCCAGTAGTTGTGACTTTGTGGGGGACCCATGCTGGAGCGGTCTGTTCCTGAAGGACTGCACCCCATAGAAGGGCTCACGTTGGCGAAGTTCATGGAGAGCTGTCTCCCATGGGAGGGACCCCATGCTGCAGCAGGGGAAGAGTGTGAGGAGTCCTCCCCCTGAGAAGGAAGGAGCAGCAGAAACAATCTGTGATGAACTGACTGCAAACCCCCATTCCCCATCTCCCTGCACCGCTTAGGGGGAAGAGGTAGAGAAAATTGGGAGTGAAGTTGAGCTGGGGAAGAAGGGAGAGGTGGGGGGAAGGTGTTTTAAGATTTAGTTTTTATTTCTAATTAGCCTACTCTGATTGGATTGGTAATAAATTAAATTAATTTTCCCCAAGCATAGTCTGGTTTGCCCATGACAGTAATTGGTGAGTGATCTCTCTCCCTGTTCTTATCTCAACCCATGACCCTTTTGTTATATTTTTCTCTCCCCTGTCCAGTTGAGAAGGGGGAGTGACAGAGTGGCTTTAGCAGGCACCTAGTCTCCAGTCAGGGTCAACCCACCACATTTGCTTACAGTTTCAGCCTACTGCGAGGGTAGGCAAACTAGATGAGGTTTTCCTTAGAGGACTTTCTTCCTGTTACATGTACTCTTTTGGATATGCTTTCTGAAACAGAATGACATAGTTATGGCATGGTTCCTTCTTGTCTGGAGCAAATTGATAACAGTCTGTCAAGTCTACCCTCACTTTTTTAAACTTTCAAAAACTGAAGTTTTTTTAATTTTTCTGACAGAGGAATACAAATTCACTGTCTCATCCATCAGAGATCTTTTTTTCAAGAACAGTCAAAATCTGCTGATTTTCTCTTCAAAAGAAAGAGAAATGTTGATACTTGTAATCGCTTGTACTTAGTGAATACATATGTGTATTTGCAAAACATGTGTATAACATGCAAAACTGTGCTCTTTTAAGTAGCTTATGTATTCTCTCCAGAAACAAAGACATTTCAGCAAGTTCAAGATAGATCACGAAGGCCTGGTAGGGAAAGGCACAAGTGGGTGTAGAATCGGTGGCTGGACCCAGAGTCTTCAGAAGTCCCAGCTGTCCCTTGGCAGCAATGCTATTCCGAAACTCTCTGGGTGTCTGCAAAGTGTAGGTCCAAGCTGCTGTTCAGCTCTTTCAGCTATGTTGAATATCTAGAGAAGAAAGCAGGTAAACGCACATCAGTCTTGAGAAACCCCTGCTTCCTTGGAGAACTGGTGCAGTGGTGAAAGAGATGAAACGTTAATGCTTTTAATTCTATTTTCTGAATACAAAATTCCATGTAAAGTTTGTATTTTTTAATTAAATGAAAGCTGTCTTTACTACCAACCATGAAGTAGTTCTTTCCCTGAGTATCTGAAGATACCTTTAGAAAATATGATGGAAGAGGTATTATTAAAGACATTACATTTCCCATTTTTATTTCCTGTTAAAATACTTTAGAGGAACATTATGTTTTGTAGCTTATCTGTATATCAGTCTGCAAAAGAAACTACTACACTTCAAATAAAAAGTTAAATTTACTGTTTTTCAGTGAGCGGTTTGTGCATGCATTGGGTAAAAAAAACCTGGCAGATATTTTCACATAGTGCACAAATCTTTGCATTGTGATTTGGAAAGTGAACGTATAATTTCACTCATTTCCTCGGTCAGTGTCACAACCATTACATTATTTAAACATTTTATTTTTGTCTGTGAATATTGAGTTGCTCTGACTATTTAGTAATGCAAAACAGGTGAAACCTTTTAAGGGTTTGCTGGCTGGCACAGGAGCTTTTATTATTTAAAAAAAAAGTTAATCTCTTGAAAATGTTGTACTATTGACAACATTACTTGCAATAATTAAGAAATTTAAATGAGTCACAGAGCTGTAACAATTGGCTGTTATGGTTTCACAGGAAATAAGAGTTTTAGATATTAAATGTTCATATTGTGGGGATGAAAAAATGTTTTGCTTCTTAAGAGTAGCTTATCTTCTAGTGGAATTAGCTCAAAACAATATGCATTGAATCTGATGTCTAGTTCCTTATTATTATTCAGAGATAGAAGTCACTGGGGCTTTCTCCCCTGCCTGAGAGATGGGGCCTCTGCCAAATCTTTTAGACAATCAGGTCCCTTGGTCTGATGAGGTATTTCTTTTAGCTCTGTAGTGAATACAGCCTCTAGACTATTTCAGAAGCATTAATGACTTTTCTTTGAAATATTGGGCACTAAAGGCCAAGTCCTTGTCTAAAGTTAATAAAGATCAAAATTCCTGTTGATTCTATTTATGCTTGATAGTTAGATTGATTCTGTTTTAGGGATTTTTCTGTTGCTCTCACAGAGACCAATGCAAGTCCCTTAGTAATTTTGCCCTATGCTTAAGCAAAAATTTTAAACTATTATGAATTCTTCATGTGCTTTTACATAAGTGTTTCTGATTACTTGAAATAGGAGAGTAAAGTCAGAAAAGAATTACAATGGCTTTCTTAGGTTTTGGGTTTTTTTAGTCAAATCCAATATAATTGATTAATTACTTTTTTTCCCCGCTGTCTCCTACATTCATTACCTGTAGCACCTCCAGTATGAGCCATGGCATCTGTTGTAATAAATGACCCTATAGAGAATGAGATTAAATTAAATTATTCTTGTGTGTATGGGTTTTGTGAGACTAATTGCATAGGTCACAATCTTCCTTTGTCAGGGAACCCCAGCTAAAAGTGTCTTTCTTCTGAGCCCTTTGAAATGCCCAATACACAACCCTTTAGTTTTTATTAACAGTATCATGAAACAATGCATCGTTGTACAGCAGATAGTCCAACTTGGCCAAGGACTGTGTCAGCAAATAGCTTGTCATTTGGACAGAAAAGATTGGTTATTAGTTACAAGGAAAGTTTGAGAATGCTTTTCTTAACATTGGCATAACAGGATCGGGGGTTAAGAAAATACATTATGTCCCAATATAAGCAAGCGCAGCACTTCATCTTTAAGAACTATACACAGCTGTACAATATTGAAAAAGCAAGTATTTTCCAACTCATGTGCTACAAACTAAGAAGACAAAGTAAACAATTTTAGAATTAATTGTATTAGATGTTCCAGAAAAGTGCGAAAGGTGGCCTGTTACAGGCAAATTCAATTTGCAAAATTAAATTTGAAATTATTCACCTTTTGAATATACATATAAATATACATATATTTACTACAGCTATAAAGCCTAGCATGAAAATATATTACATATGTAATCTTGATTAAATAAGATTGTCCTTTGCAGGGGACAGCAAATGTTTTGTTTGATTGTCTCTAAAACTGTATTCCTTCCTATTTATATAATCCCCTGTCCCTGCATGAATCCCTGCATGTTAATGTTTACATGTGTTTAAATGACAGTTATCTGACATTAGAAAAAACATCATTAATGCCAGATATTAAGCAATTATCATAGCAGGGGAACTAAGATTTACAAACACGTTTCTGCATTCACTTATGATTTACTTGCAGTCTTGATTTTGTATGAATTAAAGCATGAATTAAAATAGTTGACAAATACTCTGAGCATTAGTTTTTTAATGGACAGAGCAAATATACCTATCACTTTTATTTTTTTAATATATAATTATAGCGAATGATGTGATGCTTATGAAGCTGAGAGACTAATAGCTTGATTTTGATCTAGAGCAGACTTACCCTCTTGGACCTGAAATTTCTTGTCTGCAGTGCAGCTCTCCATTGGATATTCTGCACTCATCCTGTGATCACAGCAAATGGAGCTAATAGATATGATGTGTATAGACTAAGCAATAGGTATATATGCTACGGCCAAGAGCACTCTGCTGCATAGAGCTATTCTCTGTGGTGCAGACAGACATTGGGAAAGATTTACTACAATGCCTTGAAAGTACTTTTGTCCTCAACCATGTTTCAACCTTTTGGAGAACACAGGCTTTAGGCACAGCAAAATAAAGTGTGATGTAAATAAACATGGGTTTAGGAGAGTGTAAAACTAATTTACATTTTTGACATTAGCTAGAATTTGAAGCTGATTTGTTGTTATATTGGAAAACGCCAAAACAAGAGTTAAATAAAAAGCAATGCTACCGTTAACTTCCCTTTCACTTTCAGTTCCTCATGTGATGCAACGGAATTTAACATGCCCAAGAATGATTCCCAGTTGGTGGTGGCCCTGCCGCATGCGGGACAGGATTTCCCAAGGGAGTTCAGCTCCCGGTGAAACCATGTTTCAATGCCTGAATGAGAACTAAGCACTTTTGGAAATTTGAGCCTTAACTTCTTTGCGTACAAAGATAATTATAACCTGTACTTTTTTTTTTTATTACTTAGATTTTTGTATTGCAGTTGCACTATGACTGCATCCTAATGTGGGGCTTAGACTGAGGCATAGCTTTCCATCTGAAGTCCTCAAAGCATTTTACAAAAGAGGTCAATGTCTTGATCCCAGTGGGGAAACAGAGACTGTAATTGCACAGGCAGCTGAGCCAATCTAATTAATCGCTGCTGCCTAACATGGGAGCTCACACTCCCACCCCTCTTCCAGCCCCTGCTCCCTTGTGCCAGGTTTAGCAGGAGGAGTAAGAAATTGCCCTTTTGGTATCAGGGTAAAGTGAGTTGACTTCAGCTTGTGGAACAACAAGGGAGAGACAGCCTTGGAGGCTGGGGAAGCGGGGTGGGAAATGCTGCAGTATTGAGCCCAGAGAGTTTGAGGTCAGTAAAATGCCTGGAGCTCACTTAACAACATCAAATTATCTAAAATAGCCAGTAACTATTTCAAGGTTAAAGTCTACGCACCCATACAATGATGAAATTTTGTAGCTATTTATTGCCTGGGATTATTTTAATAAGAAATAACCTTATCTAGAAATAATGTATTTCTTTGCCATTTGTGGATGTCTTAGGATCTGAAGTCAGTGGTAATGTTTGATCATTCTTTATACAGAGACAGTAGAAACAAGTCATACAAGAAAACTGATAAGCACAAAAGGCCTCTATTGCAGGTATTCACAGATACTTTTAGTAAGTTTGCCTTAGCTGAGGTTTTAATTTAGCATTAACAAAGGGTTTTGTGATGTTTTATCTGCTGTAATCTAATATTCTGCCTGTGATTTCATTCAGAACTACTATACGTTTAACTCTCAGTTTGGAAGCTAGATACCACAGGAGAATAGTCCTGAAAAATTCTAAATTATCAGTTATGAGCTGATCTAAAACTTACAGTATTGAAACATCTTTTGAAATATGCATTAGAGAATCTTTAAAGAGATCATACAAAATTCATCAAACCCCACTTTTCAGAAGCAGCTACTTTTTCATCAGGGTTTTCCATGTGACTGGTTTTAGTTCCAAATTTTTTGAGGCATTTACATACAAACAAAATTCTGTATATGCACACACACACACAGAGGAAGAGATGAGAACTCATCTCATACCAAGTTGTATGTTAGAAAAGATAAAGCAGCTGTAATACAAATATACTTTTCTATCTTACATATATTTTCTATTATTTTGCTAGTCCCTTTGGCTGGGAACCTGGTACAAGAGCAGGCTGCTCCTTCAGTCAAAATCTTGAGTATGTAATAGCATCTGACCTTACCAACGTTGATCATGATTTTTGAGTATTTGTGCATCTGTTTTGCTCAATCTTTTATTTACTCGTGTTGTCTCTATACCTCAGTCGAGTAATAAATAGACATCTTGTAGAAATACATCTCTCAGCTGTTCCCAGGTCTTTAGTTTGCCTGTGACAAAACTATAGCTTTGCTTCTCTGCATTCTGTGCTGAATGGTCCTTCCCTCTGCTGTTAATTTTGTAGACTGCATGGAGCAAGAGGTACCCAGGCTGATAGTCAAGTTAGTAAGAGCTAATCAGGAAGCTGCATGAGAAACAGGAATTCCTGGAAGCTGTTATTCATACAGGAAATATGCTAACCAGGACTAGAGAAAGAAGCAAAAACGAGTGAAACGCAGATTTTCTGTCTCCATGTTTCCCTAGATTTTACCGATCTCCACACAGCTTAACAATTCACATCTGATGAGACTTCACAATGCTCCTGTCCACTCCCAGCCTGACTGTGGCCCTTCAGCTGTGCCTATGTAATAAATCCTACATCTGCTTTAAAAAGAAGGCCTGAGAGGAAAGTATGGTATAAAAATATTATTTTTAAGTCTCTTTTAAACCTCACTTTGGAATTTATGTGCTAATTATACATAACTTACGTAAAATATCAAAAGTTTAGCAGCATGAAACTTGACAGTTATGTATCTGTCCAAGAGCCAGATTGACTAGATATATATTTAAGTAAACATCTGTCAGAACATAAACATCCTTCGCTAATTCATTGTCTCAAAGCAACCCGTGCAGCAACCACACCAAACAGATCTACCTTGCAGCATGCCTTTAAGGTAAACATCTAATGAAAATTTTGACTGGCTACTTTTTTCCAAATCATTGTAAAACTACTTTGACTCCTCTTCTTCCTCCTTAAGGCATTTAAATAACAATCCAGTTAATAATTATTCTGTTTAATGTAGTACATCCCTTTCCACATGTAGATTTGGATTTCTTTGCACAGCATGTGATTTTTATGTGAATCATACATTTTGAGAGCAACACGTCTAGCTTAGAATTAAAGGAGGAGTTTCATCTTGGGTCAGTTCTGTACAGCATCAAGCACAGACAACTGGTATTCATAACTAACAAACTAGGAAGATGCCCCAGAAGTCCTCAGTCTTGTTTTGATAAAATCTCTGTGGATTCATTTGTATTGCCCTTTTTCCTGAGGCAATAAAGAGAGAGGGTGTTTTCAGACAGTGTTTTAGTTAACAGAAGCATTCTGTGGCAGGTGTGTGTGTGCTGGAGAGACTTGATTGCCACCTTGCTGACTTTGCCTTAGGAAGAGTAAGTGATTATTTTAGCGCTGGCATCATTCTGAAGGATTCTAACATATTTTACTTTGTTAACCTTTCTTATTCCATTGGATTATTTGCTTGGAGTCAAGAGACTTAAGCTGATGATTTTTACTTCTGTGATTTGCCAGCCCTTATAGCTGGTGGAGTGCCAGGTTCTCTCTGAGCTGTCACTGGGTGAGTGTGTTCCAGCTACATCCACCTGTTTATGCTCTGGCTGCCAGGAGAATGATTGGTTGTCAATTTGGCATCTTTGCCAGCACTAAATCCACTCTTTTCTGGAGGAGGAAAGTAATTGGCATTGGTGTGTTCACAATTGTGTATTATGAATTTTCACAGACAGCAGGACAGGCACACTTTAACACAGTGGCTTATTGAATGATCTTTTCCCGCATGTTTTAGTGAACACATGGATATTTTAGGTGATGCTTTTAACTGTAAGAGCAGCATATCACTGCTGAAGACACTCTGTGCTGCATTAACGGGCTAAAGTTGTTTAAGGTCATCAATTTCTGTCTTCATTACATCATAATTTATGCCAGTGCTTAGCTCACCACAAAAAAATTTGATCGCATGCAGAGTTTTTTTGTTGTTTTGTTTTACCCAGACAGTAGTGTTAACAGAAAGAAATAAAATCAGGAGCTGATCAAAACAAGTTTGTCTCCCACCCTTATCATTAACAAATTGGTATGAAGTGAGTGAGGTTATTTTTTTTCCTTGATTGTGTAAACCTGAGAGAAAATAAACCCAATGGAATAAAAAACTTTGGCTAAGGCTTATGAGCTTTGGATTTTCGACTTTAAAAGACTTGATGTCCCTCTCAAGTTGCCTTTTAGATAGTTGTAGATTACCTCTGTACCCAGCAAAACACTGCACTGTGTGCAGGCTGTAGGTCTTGATAACAGGTAACACAATGAATTTCCCTGGCACAGTACGCTTCCGTGTGCTCTATCATCAGAGGTGAACACAGGTGGCAGACAGTGCGGGGGCCTTTTCTTCTGTCTTTATATTATTGGTGGTGGGATAGGTTAAAAAAAGGGACAGAAGTGAGGGAATCATCTTAAAACAAACTGAATTTTCAACACATACAGGTTCTTCAAAGTGACAGTTGTTCTTTAACAAACAGTTCATTAGATCAGAGTCACATGGAATAGACAGCAAATTTCTTCTTTTAATTAAAATTCTGGAGAGGTTTCCCTCCCTGCAGGCTGTACCAAGCATCCTACTGTAGTACCTTTCTAAGCAAGAAAGAGGGATCTTTAAAAGAGCACTGAGACTAAACAATGGACATAACCGAATTCTCAGAAGACGTGTTTCTCTTGTGAACAGCAAAATGTCTGTGTTATTTGCCATAATGTGTTATTCAAACTGGACACTTATGCAAGCCTTGCAAATTGAGAATCTCCCAGTACAGTGTAACAGAAATGTTTTAACACAAACTAAACCATTTCTATTTCCGTCTTTAAAATATTTTTCACAATCGCTGGTACTCTCTAGGTTTAATGAAAAGTGAGGAATTCAGACCAAATTCAATCTTTTGAATACTCTTCTTTTTTTTCATCTGATAGATAGATACTCTCCAAAGTTATGCATTTTTCCTAATTGAGCAAAACAGAGGGCAAAGCTAAGGGCTGTAGTAGCGTACGTGTTAGTCAATTGCTAAGATGCAGAGTGAAGAAGTACTATATGGCAGCTGAAACAGGTTGCACCTCTTAGCATCTGCTTCTAAATAATTATCTTTCAGGAAACCTTAGGATTTTACTCTTACATTCCCTATCAGGAAGGGAGGGCTTCTGGGAGTTCTAGAAGGTGTTGCTCTTAATACCTGACTGTTTTTAACAGTGGCAAAGGAAATCAGTTGTGTCCTTTCCAGCAGTGCATTGGCTAATTTCAGGGAATTAGTTCTAACAAACTGGACCAACCCTCAAGCTTGCTGGGCAATTTATATGGGCCAAAGAAAGAATTAGGGAAAGGGCTGTCAAGGGGTGTTTTTTCATTAAGCTGCTCAGAAATTCATGATCGCTCTTTGCTGCGTTTACATTATGAACTTGTCATTGTTTGGTTAACTGACTGATCTGTACCGTTGGCACGCCTTATAGGCCGTGTTCTTTAACCTTCCAAGGTGGCATCTGGCTGGAGCAGAGAACAGCTCACTTCTAGCTCCAATACTTTGGTTTCATTCCCGTAGAAACTAATGGACAGAAGTCGTAAGTGTGAGTGGAGGAATGTTTCTGTCAGCATGGAAGGAGCATGTAGCCTGAGCTTATCCCAGGCCTGAAAGCTGGGACTTTCTGGGAACTGCAATGCAGAGATAGCCAGAGAGGCCCGGCTCTGCCAGGTCGCAGTTTGTGTTTCTGTTCCTTTACTTTTCATCCCTGGTAAAGCTGCTCATTTTGGCTCGGCAGGCTTCTCAGTCTTTGTGGAACACCTCTGTTCCTCATGGCCAGGTATCCCTGATAATGTTTGCTACTTACATTGTGGACTTAATGATCTGTTATGCTTGAGTATTGATCCTGATAAAGAAAGATGCAGTCAAGTGTGGTCTGGTTTTCACAGAATCATAAAAACTTTTAGGTTGGAAAAAACCCTTAAGATCATCGAGTCCAACCATTAACCTAACACTACCAATTCTGAAGTTTCACTACCAAGTTTTGTGACACCGAAGCCCCTACGTTTGAGGTTCTGTTCATGCGGACTCCTTAGTTTTGGAGGCCGGGAAGATAAGTGTCTTGGAACATGCTGAACTCTGTAAATTCTAGACTATGTAGTTAGTGCAGACTGCTACTCATGGCTGTGTAGCAGATACAGATGATTTACATGTTTCAGCAGTGGATTGAAGGCTCAGGTCTACCAGAATGTGGGAGGAGAAAACATTACTTAGGTCAAATCGTCATTTTGATTTACACATCTTGAGCCTGTCTTTATGTTGAAGAACACATCGTTGATCAATGACACCAAGAGACAGAAAAGGAAAGCAGAAGGAAGCCCAACAAAATGTCCCTAAGTTTTTGTTTCATACCTGCATGACTGGAAGGATATAGTTACCTATTGGAGAAATGACAAAGCAGCTCTGTCTTGTAATGGCAATGCTGATTTTCCCTGGAATAATTTATAAAGATCATAATGAAATAAATGGAGTTGTGCAAACATTGTTCAGCTCTCTAGGGGTTATATTTTATCACTCTTTTGCTTTATTGGCATGTTGGTAGCATTTTTACATTTCTGCCATTTGGATGTGGGGGTTTTTTTGCCAGACAGATACTATTGTACTCCAGGAAAATACTGCTTTCAACTTTCAAAGTTTTTTTTTTTTTTTTTGGTAGTATTGTAAGTCTGTGATGTATACCTTGTAACAGATAGTGAAAGTTGTACTCCCAAATTTCATTGATGAAGTTGAAGCAAATATTGAAATTAACATTCTTCGGTGTTAGCAGTATATCCAGTGAATGTTTTTGTTTAAAAACCAGTAAGCTGAATGCAATAGAGAAGTATGATTTCTGAACACATAGAGCAAGCAGAAAGATTGTAGTTAGTAGGCCATAGAGAGGTAAACCTTTAGGTTCTCACTGAGCATTACTGACTACAGTGCAGAGGAGGAAGGACAGGAATTTGATTTGCCATGATCGATTATGGTTCCAGCACTTCATATTGACATTGTCTCTTTTCCCTCCAGTTACCAGTCCTGGGTGTGTCCGTGTTTTAAGAGGTGTGCTATAGGTATTGTCCAAGTGGTCAGCTTCAATGTGAGGCGACATAATTCTGAACGTAGCACTCAGCCCTCATGTCTCTCAAACAATGGAAGTGCAAGGCATTGCTCTTTGCACCAAAGAGTAGCCCTCCTACACGTGAAATCCCTAATGCAGATGTAGTCGTTGAGACGCTGTTGTGTTAAACCTGTCCTCTATATTGCCTCTATATGAATACCCAGAGGAAAATGTGTTACTGTGATGTGATGCCAGAAGGATCAGCCAGTCTCCTAAGGCGTTTGGCTTGTGTGCTTTCAAGTGTAGGCAAGTATTAAATTTTCATTACAATGATACTGTTTTCAGCTAGACTGCTTTTTGAGCACATCAAAAAAAGGACAGGCTGCCATGATTCAGGGCCAGATATGGTAGCTGGGAAAGAGAAGGCAGGGCTAGCAATCTTACAGCTGCTCAGAGGGACAGCATCTAACTTCTTATCTGAACATCACATTCAATATGTTATAATTATTACTACCAAGAAAACAACCTGTTGAGCTAGAAGAGGAGATATGTGCCAGAAAGAAGCAATACCCAGCCAACATGACCTTAGAGCAGAAGGGGTGGATACACGAGTATGTACACATTGGTTCTAGAGTGTTATAAAGCATGGTGAGATGGCAGCTAGAGAACTGTGGAAAAATGAAATATGCCTGATGTCTGGTGTAATTACCACACTACTATTTCTGTTGTCTGCTGAAATCAGATTGGTCCTCCAGGTTTTGCACTGGCAATTAATAAAATGTGAAGTCAAATAAAGTAACAGTGGAAAACTGCAAATAAAATAATAGTAAGAATCCAGGGCAGTCCATATGGGGTCATTGTATGTATAGTAAACAATGCAGCATTATCTTGCAGCATAAGCACTGTAGTCTGCTTTATATTGCTTGTTCAAATATTTGGAATTCATGGTGACAACACTTGATATTAGGAAGGTTAATGACTAACTGATTAACAACAGAGAAGGCATTTGCCAACAAGTGAACTATAGTAATTGCTACAGTAAAGCCTCTAAAAAGAAGTTTTAAATCATCATAGACCTATTTCCTGAAAAGGTATCTTGACTGTATCTTAACAGGGATCTCTGTCATGATGTTTCACCTTATGGGGCCTTTGAAAATGGATCCAGATGGATGAGCATGAAGGATGTTGGGTTGATCGCTTTATACAAGCTGGTATACGAGCATTTGAGCAACAGTGATGTTGAGTGAACACTGCTAGTGCGATACAAGTCATGTTTGGCTACCATACTTGAAAGCTGAATGATCTGCTGCTTTATTTACCTACGCTTGGACACAAAAATGTAGAGGCAAAGCTTGAGGCGTTAACCTCATGCAGACTGCATCCTGGCAGCTGGGCATGTGAAAATAGGGAAAAATGCTGAGGCTGGACTGAAAAATTGGCATTTGCAGATGTGAAATATAGTAATGCTTTACTGGGATAAGTTTACCTCTGCCTGAGGGACAGCTAAACCCTTATTAGGGCTTGTAGCATATATTTATTGCTTTTTCATCTTCTGTTGAAATGACCTGCAACAATTTTTAATTTATTCTCATGTACAAAGTCTTAGACTACCACCAATTGTAAGTCCTACCTGTGAAAGGATAAAAAAGAAAAATCTCCAGAATTGTCAGCCTTTGAAATTTAAAGGAGTTACATGAAATTTAAAGGAGCGCAGTCTCATTCTTGCATCTAAATTTTTTTAATGCCTACTGTGTATATCCCTTCCTGAACCAAGATTTTGGTGTTTCTCATGTTTAACGGTATTCAGAATTTATAGCAAGTTTTTTCTGCTTCAACTCTAGCATTTGTTGCGAGTTTACTGGTTCTCTCAAGGAGGTACTGTCTCACTGTTCTACAGTGTCATAACACTGCTGTTCTGCAGGAAACAAGCCAGGAGAGTGTCATGCACATGGAGGTATCCTGCTTACAAACTTTCATGTTTGCATTGTTTCTGTTCACAACAGTCAATTTAGTTCTGATACTTCCTGCAAGATAATAGGTAGTATCTAATCAGAAACTTCAGAGGATCTTTCAAAGTCAGCTTCCCTACCTGCATACCTGTCTTTATAATACATGAAAATAGAGACAGAAGAGCACTGCTGCGCAGTCACATTTTATTATAATGGTGGTTTGCAGGGTACCATGCTGATGAAGTTGGAACTGGCAACTACTGTGTCACGTTGTGAAGCAACTAAGGGAGGATTTGCTTTTGGAGATGGCTTGTAAGGAGATGAAACCCAGTTCTGAGCAAGTAGGTTTGCTGTTGTCTTGGTTTTGTCATATGGGATCACTGTTACAGGCCTTGAAACCTTTGTGTTAATTTATCATTAGACATAGTAAAAATTAATTCATCCACATGATTTTGTTAGTTCAAAAAGAAAAAAAAAAAAGTGGAAGTGAAGACAAATATCTAGCTGTAGGTACAGGTGTCAAGTCCTGGTCAGATTTCGGGCTCTCGGGCTCGGAGAGGGTTCGTAATGATCCCAAGAGTGAGACTGAGACACAAGCGAGGTCAAATGCCGCCAGTTGGGCCGTTTTTATTGAATAGGTACAGAGGAATGGAGTGACAGGGAGGGCAGGAAATACTAGAAGGAAACTAAAGAAGCATTCAGAAAGATAAGCAAAGGATAGTCACCACCATGGGTCCAGTGATGACGTCTCGTCGGTTCTCAGTCTTCAATTCTTCGGTGGCACGTTGGTTCCAGGGTCTTTTTATACACCAGGTGAAGACCTTGGCGGGCTGCCAGCCCGGCCCAGATGGGGCTCTGTTTTGGCGGTTTGCAGAAGAATTTTGGTTTTGGTTTGCAGAAGAATGGTCTTCTGCTGCCGGTCGTTTGCGCCTTACAAAGATGCACACAGTCGTTTGCACCTTGCAAGCTTTGAGGCAAATATTTGACATTCCAGTATCTCACAACAGGGTAACTTTTAAATTGGTTATAGCCTGTTAGAGTTCAGTTCTTCATAATGTATGAAAAAAGTTTTAAGAACTGAACTAGTGTTTGTTCTTCTAGTCCTGATATTATATTCGTAAACATGAATACAGATGCATGGAATTAGGAGCAACACTTTTTAAAAGGATTTCAAATAATTTTCAAGTTGTGACTTCAGCCTTAAATTTAAAAAAAAAAACTCGTTGGAGCAACAGCGGTTTTGGTTGATAGTGCAGCAAACATTTGTTGGTTTTTGTTTTAAATAACTATTTCACCTGTTTAGAGAGAATGGATTGGAAACTTTATACTTTTAGTGAGAAATTCAAACANTTGGAAAATTGTAGTTTCATAGTATTTTATATATTCATATTATTATATAATATTGTAATAATATATTGTGTAATATTATATAATACTATTTTATTATATATTGTGTTGTTATATATTCATATCATTTTATATATATAACTATAACTTTCATGATACAGCCAGAATTACTTCAGTATAGTTAGGTGTAGAACGAATTGTTAAAATAGCAGCCAATTTTATAGCCAAGTGTATAGCCAAGGTGTGTTCTGCTCCCTCTCACCACTTTCCTGTCTCCTTGGGTCTGTGCTGCCCAGACTGTGTCCCATCAGCTGCTCCTCCTCTGCCAGTGTCTCTAGCTTTTTTTTCTTGTCAACAATTCCACATATTCTTCCTACCTTGTTTTAGTTGCTATTTATTTGGCAGAGCACTTCTACAGTAACTGTCTCCAACTGTGTCTTCGTTAGTGTTTTAGTTCAGAATGATAGCAGGTTTTGAGCGTATGCCCTGATTGCTCTCACTTGTGCCATATTGTCCCCATTTACTGTTGCACATCCATAAAGCGTGTAGAAGTATAAAGTAGATTATTTACAAAGGAAACAAATTTTGAAACTTCATTCCATGGGTGCACAAAATTCACTCCAGTCCATAAAAGTAATGTCCCAACAAATAATTGGCCCCTTGTCTACTTCTTAGTAGTTTATTTAGGGTTGGTAGTAGGGTAAAAGGCTGAATGTATTCCAGAATAAGACATGTGAAGCACATACAGTGCACATGTAGGAACCTCAGCTGCCAGCTGATACAATGCATTGATGGCACTAAATGACTTGCTAATATAGATTAAAGCCTTAGTTGCTCACAACCATGGATATTTAAAAATCCATCATTCCAAATCACATTGATGGCTAAGTACCGTTTGCCTTGCAGTCTTAGGTTAAGGATGTTAGCACTTAATTACAGCAGTAGATAAGGTAGAGTCTGGCTATTCTGTAATGGATTTTCACTGTTCTGTTTTAAAACAAATCATGGCTTCCTGGGAAAAAAAGATATTTTCATCGGCTCTTCCAGATTCAATAATTACAATAATTCTAAACTGGAAGCAGAAATGAAGAGGTTAGTTTTATTGTTTATATTATTTTATAGCGTAGAAACTTTTCCTCATCCTCAGTCAAAATCTGTTGTGCAAATATATAAGAAGATGACAGTTCTTCCTCAGAGATTAAAGACTGTTCCCATTTGCGGATTCCTCAGTCCATCCTTGCATCCTTGTGAGAACTGGACAGCGTAAGTGGTTTTGATTCTTAGCAGCATGAGCTGGAGACTTGATGGACAGCAGTGAAGCTTTGCCGTTATCTACAGACCATTAGCATCAATTCCAGAAAACAGCTCAGTTCAAAGTCTGAGGCTGAGAAATTTCATGTGTGTGAATCCAAGTACTATTTTCACACTGAAATACAAATTCTGAATATGCATGAGAGAGAGGGAGAGAGAGAAAGAATGTACTCATTTCAGAAATCTGGCTAAGACATTATTCCCACCAGGACATATGATCATTGAAAGAAAATGGAAAAGCATGGAAGCACCAGCTGTTTGTGAATGAATCAGATTTGGCCTGGTTAACATCAGAGATGAATCAAATATGGTTTTGTTAGGATGATAAAGACTGATGAATTGAAGAAGGTTTAGAAACCCTCTAAGGATTCCTCTGAAGACAGTGTCTGGCTAGTAGAAATACCTATGCTGTTAAATATGAAATTGTTATTGGGTTATTTACTTGTTCGCCTTCAAGTTAAAGACTCCTTATCAGTTTCCTGCTGGCATCATCCTACAGTATCCTAACGAAATCAAATACCCTTAAGCTTCCCTGTTTCAGAAAGGAAGGTGCAAGTGTGTGAACCTGAGCCCATGTGTAATGCCTATGTACAATGTAGACTGCATTTACTTAATTAGCTTGTCTCCTATTCTGTTCAACTTAGTTTTTAAGAGAAATTTGCATATCTTAAGTATAAAAAGTGTTATATGAACTCAAAAAATATTTTATATAGGAGAAGGGTGCTTTGCTGACATGCTAGCTACTGTGTGAATTGTGTGTGAGCTGATTTGGTTGGATTTTCCAAGTAAATATTTATGATTTGTTTTAAAACGGAGGAGAAGAATGTCCAGGCATAACTTTATAACTACAGTGCCACTGTAAAATGCTGTTTGTAGCACTGTATACACAGCAGTGCGTGATAGCTGATGAGAAAACCGGGTGGAATGTTGTGTTTGTACTGTCGTCTGCAGAATGTTGAAGTGAAGAGAAAAGTTGTGTAATGAGTGACCTCCAAAGTTTACAAATAGATGGGGGAAAAAAAGAGAAGTTTTGTAGAACTGAAAAATTTTATCAACTATAAAAGTAATGGTTTAGGGTATTTTTGGCCCAGATACATTTTTAATTTCCATGGGTGCGTATTAGCAAGTTCAGACATGTGTCTATGCATATGTTTAAGAAAATGGTGGGGATATGATATGTTTTGCCAGTCAGTACCACTGATACTTGGTGTTTGTCATGGCTGCTGTTTTCAGCAGGAGTACTTCTAGTGTATCAAACATTTGGAAGAATTCTGGCAGCGGGGAAATGCTGGTGCTCTCAATTATTTTAATGTGTCATACGTTTAAAAGAGAATAACCTAAAAACTGAAAAGCAGAAACTTACATTTAACCAATACCAACCTAATATGAAACTTTTAAAGAGGCTTTTTGAGGGCATGTACTCCATATTATACCTCTAGCTCAAAGTAAAATTGCACTTGGTTTGACTTTCTGCAAATCAAAGATGCCTTCTATTTAGTTTCATTCAAATGTTTAGCTATGCTTCATTGTTACCACATTAGATAGATAACACAAATCCAATAAAATGTAAACCTTGCTTTCGTTTAGATGAAAGCAACTTGCTTGTTCCAAGTCTTTGAGATTGTCTCTTTTAGAAAACAGTTGCTTCTCAAAGGTAAGCTACCTTGGTCAACTTGAAGCTCTACTTAATCCCGTGAGAGTGATTGATTTTTTTCTGCTTAGTCCACTGTCATGCAAATCGTGAATTTAGTTCAGTCTGGGTTTATTTGTTTAGACAGAGTAAGAAAAAAAGAGGTTGCTACTAACAGTTCTCTGATTTCAATGAAAAAAAGCCCACACTGTAGTACCTTATATTGCAGTGTTATTCTTTTTATGTTAATCGATGCTTTTAGACAATATTGATAGATTGTGTTCTTCCAAGTATATATGCACTCTGAAAACTGCCAATGTCATTTGAGAAGTAAGACAGTGTGGATGATTTAGCTCACGTTGTCTAACACCAGCGTGTTTACGTAAATCTAGAGTATTGGCTCTTTCAAAATATTAAGGCCAAGGTTGGAGTGATAGTAACTCTAATCCAGACCTGGAAGAGTTGATTGGGTTTTATTATCAGCATTCTTTTGAGTCACAAAATACTGTGATTTTATTTAATGAGGGAGGCTGTTAGAATAGGCTTTTGCGTGTCTACGGGGGTCTAAGTAGCAGACCTCTAGTCCTAAGTCACTCCAAAAATCTGTTGGCTTTGATGCAATAAACTAGTCAAGGAATGCCTCTGGACTTGGTCAGGTGTTAATAATTGTGCAGGTTTAAAACCTTACTTCTGCTCTGTAGCACTGAAAGGACCGAAGACCAGAGCATATCGGTTGTGGGTGTGGATATGCTGAGGACAGTCATTGTGGCCAGGTAGTTACAGGCCATCTTGGGTTTTACCTGTAACCTACTGCTTGTATCTTATCATTTAGAGATTTAGAAAGTCTAGGACTTTGAGGATCTTGTCTGTTTAGTCTACAGAGCTGTGCTTAGCATTTAGCTTTATTTTACCTTCATGTGGTCACAGTGTAGAGTACAGAGTGAAGTCCCCTCCTCTGTCCTATGGAATTTTCCATTTAAAGTGTGATCAGAATGGTAGAGCTGGTACTGTCATGACCCGGGCAGTCTGATGTTATTTTAAAGTATAAGAGTTTAGTTTCCACGATCCTTCAAATATTCATACATTTAACTTTGCTTGTATAAGGATGTTCAGTAGTTGTATTTGCTTTTAATAGGCAAAAATGAAGCAAGACCCTAAAATGCTGTGCTATATTGGCCTAGGGGGAGCCTTGTGAACTACTGCTAGGGAATTGACAAAAGGTGGTCAAGAAAGGCAAGCTATTTACATATGTACCCTCCCACCCCAGCCAAGGGAGCCTGGACCTATGCTGGAAACTTCTAGTTTCCATAAAATAAAAAGATTGAATCATTCAGGCCAAAAATTGCATATCTATTACAGATTGCACATGCATAAACCACACAAGAATTGATCATGAGTAAAATCTTTGTGGTATGTCCTGTACATCTGATCGGAGGAACAGGGTATGGGGAAAAAGCTGAAACATATACATATATATGTAGCAAAAAAAAAATGGGCAAAATGTTTTAGTCAAGTGGGCTTTGTCTGTTGTGTTTTTTTGTGTGTTTTTTTTTTTTTATTTTATTTTATAATTATGTTGTGAAGATGGCCAAAATTTGCTTTGTCTTGTGCAGAAGGAAAGTTTTACCTTGAAGCTGTTCAGCTGTCCCCACAGAAAGGGCACTTTTCCTAGGGTTCAGAAAGAATAGAAAAAATAGGAACTAAAATCTTTTACTATCAGGTTAAACATGCCTTTTGACTGTAGCATTAAAAACAAGCTTTCTGGTCTATCAGTCATTCATAATAACCTTTTATTAGATTCACTAGAAGTGTTCTATCATTTTCTTCTGAAAAATAGGCATCTGCTCCAGTATAAATCTAAATGTTTTTTGGTACTGCTTTCCAAATGCATTACTTCAAATACTCTTTCTTGATGCAATACAAAGCATTTTAGAAAATGTGAATCATATTATTGAAAATGGTAAGCAAAAGAAAATAAAAGGCTGATATCAAGTGATGTTTTTTTATTGCCAATTTTTATTATGTTTTTGAATTATTAATGGAAAGTATGGTCACTGATTAGTGTTTTATAGTGAATGCTTAATGGTTGATTCATTTTAATAGAAGTACAGCAATATGGAAAATACACATAGTAATTGTTGAATTCAAACAATTGGGTTTTTTTAGTGAAAACCCTGGAGGAGTATCATTTTTGGTTGGCTGAAATATTTTGTTAACTGGTGTGAACTGGCTTGAGCCTTCTCAAACAATAATAAATGACATTGCTAGAAGGCAGCCATGGTAAATTGTTTACTGCACTGCTGTGCAGGTTACTGTTCTTTTTTCCCCCATGATCTCAATACTAATGACAGTAAGGGAATAAATGAAACAATTTCTCCAGAGTATGTCTAATTATGTTGGATTTTGTGTCTAGGAAAATTAAGATATAATAGTACATCAGCAGAACTGAACCTGATACCACAAAGACAGTTTTGTTGCTATTGATCTCAGACTTGTTTGCAGTGGACTGGGGTGATAGGAGAAATTGAATGAGTAAGTCCAGATTAGCACTGCTTAGCACTTTGTATTTATTAGTTTGCTAAACCACTGGAGTTGTAATTACTGGTCTGCATTATAAATGACATCGGTTTTACTCCTTGGAACTTGGACATTTCAGTGAGAGGGCTGGGAAATTATTATTTTCAATATGCTTGTTAGCACAGCTGTCTGAATATAGTTGATAAAATTTTTCAGTTCTACAAAACATCTCTTTTTTTCCCCCATCTATTTATAAACTTTGGAAGTCACTCATTACACAACTTTTCTCTTCAACATTCTGCCTGGAGCTTTTAACAGTGATATCAATGAGACTGTGCTTTTACACAGTTGTAGTGCTTGGTGGTATCTTTACAAGAGGTAAATTCCATTCTCATGATGACTGGATATCTTTGAGAACACATCTGTACTTCATTTGCTTCTTCCTTCCTCGTCTCCCATAATTGCCTTGTACTTCCAGGTAACTAGAAGTCAATGGGATTCAGTGTCCTTCATGCACTGATAACTTCTTTCTAAAAGCATTTATGTAAAACTGTTAGAGAGAAATTTGAGAAACCAAAACCCAGTGTGCTGCATCAAAAACAGGGTGATAACTGACAGCTTTAGAAACTGTCTAAATTTAGACCTCTGAAAATGGTGACATAATACCTCCCCCCCCCCCCAATACTAAGTTGCTTAAACTTGCCAGCCCCACCTACCAGTCCATTCTCGCAAACAGAGTCCTCTGGCATATGTATTTTTGAACTGCACAACTTTGTATTTTTTTAAGCAAATAATTAATCAGCTATTTTTAAAAGAAGCACTGGCTATTTTTTTCATGCATTTCTGTATTTTTTTTTATTATTTTCTTATTGCTTATGCTACTGCTCTGGAATACATTTTTCACAGATGATTTGTTTGTAGTAAAAATATTAAATTTCTTGTAACACCAATCATCTTTCAGTGTATGTTTCACTTCAGTCTAGGAATGAGATCATATGGTTATATTCTGTGGCTCTGAAGAACAGAAGATGCTTACTAAAAGAGCACTTGTGATGAAGGAGCAGAAACTGTGGCTCTAGCACAATATTTAGTTGTATTTCTTTAACTGTTATTTAAAGACAAAAATAGTACAATCACGACTGCAGATATGCACACCTCACCAGCATTCATGGTTTTGATTCCTTTGATTTGAGTTAATGTGGGCTGGGACATCAGAGAAGCCCTGCTCTCTTATCGCCTTATAATGCAGGATGCTTGTTGGTTTCCTGCAATTTAAGAGCAGTTGATTTCCTTCTTATCTTTGGCTTGTAAGATGTTTAGGACGATATTTTATTATGTGTGTGGGCATGACAATAAAGTGGTAAATTTTTTCTTATAAAGGAACAGAGCTCAAATAGGGAGAAAAGGGGAATAAGTGTGTTTCTGTGTACTATTCCCTTAATTAGTGCTTCAACCACAAGTTGAAGTTAGCAGAGGTCATTCCATTAGTTTCACTGTCCCAAGTTTTTTTGGTTTGTTTGGTTTTTTTTTTCCATACTAATAGATGGGTGAAGAATTACTTCTTAAGAAAAAATGAAGTCCAAGATGCTCAAAAACTAAGGAGTAGGTTCTGATAATAGTCAGTTAGGCAAGCTACTCCATACCAATCCAGTTTCAAGCCTTGCCTCCTTCAAAATTCATGACATTTCACAATATCTGTAGAAACTTTTTAAAAGTCTGTGTCATGTCAACTATTTCTTATTCAGTACAAAGTGACTGCATTTTCGATAAGTTAAGAAGCAGACCAAAAATTCTTACATAGTTTTTTGTTTTTCTGAAGTATGGCGAATTTAGACTGTTTGCTATTATCCTAGTACTCATAGAGTCGTGGATCTGCTCAGGCTGGAAAGACCTCACGGAGCTTCCAGTCATTTGTTCTGCTGAAAGCAATGTCTGCGCTGAATTCAGACCAGATTGCTGAGGACTCTGTCAAGTTTACAATATCTCCTGGGATGGTGATTCCACAACCTTGCTATTAAAGCTGTTACAGTGCTTAATTACCCTCATAGTGAACCCTCGTTGTTATGTCCCGTTGGAACCTCTCCTGAGCCAGGTTATGGTTTTTGTCCCTCATTCTCAAACTGTGCAGCTCAGTAAAGAGCCTGGCTCGGTCTTCACTGTGACCTCCCCTCACGGGCTGGCAGACTGCTCTCTGGCCTTCCTGAAGCCTTTTCTTCTGGCTAAACCAGTCCCCTTCCCTCAGCCTCTCTCTCTCTAGCTCATGTGGTCCTACTCTGTCAAAAAATTTGAGATTTTTTTTTTTTGTCATGAAAGTTTCTAAACTGAAAAAATCAATCAGCTCTGTTTTCAGAAGGCTTACAATCAGTTAGTTTGGAAAGAAACTACACAAAATAAAGATGATCTTTTGCTTGTAAGTCACTGGAAATCTCCCAGCTGGGTCACCCTGCTGGAGTGTGATGGTAATTTGTGGTATTAAAATAGCAGAAGTTGAGCAGAAAGCTTAGACAGGTGTACAGCTGGTTTTTCCCTGTCATGCTCCTCTGGAAGTGCACAGCCAGCTATCTAGGGCTGGACAAGTAATCAGATTTTTAAAACATTTTTTTCTTTTACCATTCAACAAAGAATATAAAAAGGAATGAGAGAATTCTGGAAAAAGGGAAAACACATTGCCCGTAAGGGAACACTGCAGTTATCTGGTATGATTACTCAAAAAAAAAAAAAAAAAAAAAAAAAGAANAGTAGCCCTGATGAGTTCACTTGAGTAACTAGAACAGTGATTGGGAAAAGGCATTATAACTGCTTAGAAATTTTTAAAGAAATAATTTTCTCAGGGAGAAATGGGAATTTGTCAGAAAAGGCTCTTTGCCTGAGAGTAGTTTGCTTTTCATTTTAGACTCTAAAACTTTTCATAAATATGTATGGCTTAAAAAAAAAAAAAGAAAGAAAAGAAAGAAAAGCTTTTCAAGAGGTGTTTTCTGCTGGCAGATAGAGTTCTGGTCAGTTCATGGGTGACAGAAGAAGCATTTGAACCAGCAGAGCCAGGTGGACGTTCTGCTCAGCTGGGAAGATTTGGAGCAGTGCTTGGAGCCCAGACCCCCCTCTGAGGGTCCTGCTGCTGGAACTCCTCAGTGTCTGTGGTTCTCTTCCTCGCTGCACAGAAACTGATCTCTGTTTCAACTAAATGTGAACTAGGGAAGGGAGAGTAGGACAGGAAATTTGTTCCTTCTTGTCTTGTGAAATACATGTTGTACCTTGGTAAAAGTTTTTAATAGAGGTGGCTTCACAGCAACCATAGTCATTCTCTCTGAAGCACCAGCTGCGGCTCCCACCGCTAGTGTCTCTTGATAATGTGCCCTCTTGTAGCCCCTCTGCATGGAGGCAAGTAAAAAATACAAAGCATATAGTTCTAATTATTTATAATTTCAGAAATTATAGTTATATGTAATTTCAGAAACAGTAATTGGGATAGCCATATCTATTAACAGTGGTGATATAATACATTCCTTTTATCTATTTTTTCAGAAACTCTAGCTGCACCTTGCATTGGGGAATAGATACAGGAGTTGTACTGTGGGTAGAGGGAGTATGTTATGTTAGGAAAGTTTATCTCTGCTCTGAGCTGGTTATGTAGAAAACTGTAAAATTAAGAGCTTCAGACAGGAAGACAAAAAAATGTTCCAAGTACTCTGCATATATTTGAAGTCAATAAAGGGTTAGACACTTCTATTGTGTGGAGTTGTTTGTGTATTGTGCTGAAGAAATAAATTATTCCTACAGTTTGTACAGTTCTAAAATTTTCATCTCTGGTTTTAATTCTCATTGAAGAATTCTACTTCAATCTTCCATATATTGTTTAAGTAATTATGTTTACCTTTTTTTTTAATTTAAAAAAAAAGAAAAATCATAGGTAGACACAGGTGAAAGGTAAAGCGCGGCTCTGCAGCTATACCATGTGGGACTCTAGACTTCTTGATCCATGGAAAATCCCCACACAGGGTATCTTAACAGTAATATAGGACTGAAGTGAATTCTGGGTATTTTTACTGTGGACATTTCCTTCATACACAGTTGTTTGACATCTGCAACATAACATAGCTAAGCTCACTTCACTGTGGCTGTCTTTTTTCTTTTTTTTTTCCTAAATATTGTGCAGTACCTTCTTCTTACTGTTACACATTTAGTACAGCCAAAGACTTTGACCTATGATGAAGATACCTGTTCCAATTATGTGAAAAAAATAATATTTGTATTTTTTTAAATACTAATTTGAAAAAAGTCAGATATTTAAGAATATTTCGATTTTTTTAAAGCAATTTATTGGGAAAAAAAGTATTCTTAAGTCTTTAGTTCTTTATTTCTATAAAAAATAATTCTGTCCTTCCTATCTGAATTTTACTTTATCGATAGTGTATACCTAATATAAAATAATTGCATAATAATTGAATGGTAAATACAAAAAAACTTCAACACTGTTTAAGGTATTGGAAGATTCTTTAGTACTTCCAAGTTTCTTATGATGAAACGGTCACATATGTCTTTATTTTGTAGAACCAGATTTTTCAATGAAAAGTTGTTGACTTTTTCTTACAGGCTTTGTTCAGGAGAACAATTAAAATACAAATCCATTGTTTTCATTTTTATTCGTAAAGAATTTCTAATAGTTCAATAGTACTTTGCAAAATTATTCCTATGTAATCTCTGTAGGAATCCGGCAAACAATATTCCTCCAGGTACAGCACTTCATCGGCAGGTTGTCAACCGCTGAAAAATAACAAGTTGAAAACAGTTTGAAAAAGGATACCAAGCTAATGGAGCAGTGGCAAAAAACTTGTGTTGTTAAAAGCATGATATATGAGAGGAGGAACGAATGGGCAGAACAGTGTAACATGAAAAATGAATGGGCATTTCATTATAAAGGACTTCCCTCTTGTTTTCAAACACATTGCTGCTTGCGAAATCCTGTGGGAATACTGAAAGTGGTTTGTTGGCAGCAGACAGCGATGTCAGATTCTTATACCTTTTCTTAGCAAGAAATTTGTATTGATGTGTCTTCGGTACATTTTCAAATTGCAGAGCTACGCTAAATAAAATGTCATTTTCTGAATAAATTAGGATTTTATGCTATCATCTGAATTAGGAATGTCATCCTGTGTAATATAGTGTTTATGCTTCTCCTGAGGCAGCCTCTTCAATTTTGCTTACACCTGTGGCTTAATATAGGACAGAAGGTCTTCCAAAGACCTCTGCTCCCAATGCAACACTGCTGATTTTCAAGAAAAGGCTTGAAAATTATTTCAGTGTTTCTAGATAAACCTGCAGCCCTTGTAGTTTTTAATTTGAACAGGCTTTTCAATGTGTGGGTATCAGCTACCACTGGGAGCAGCTTTTGTTTTAGAGCTCATACTCTTCACCTTGTAACCTTGCACAAGACAACTAAAATTGGTTTAATTTTGTTTGTTTAGTTTGTGTAAGAGCTCCAGTTTTCACAACTGGTTTGATATATAATCTATTCCCTCTGTTGCTAGAATGAGATAAGTTCAATATTGCATAGTGATCAATGGAACATAGAAACAATATAATGAATGATTTGGTTGCAAGAGAGCTTTTTAAGGGTTGAAGATGCATTTTTCATTTGGAGTATTTTGACTGCCCCAAGTTAGTATGTTTATATAGAGCTTGTACAGAACTATTCAGAATTTACTTTTTTTTAATCATCCATCTTCACGTTTTTTCCCCACATAATAGTAAATGAAGGGATAATGAATATATGGTGCAGTGACATAAATCAAGTCAATCTATACTTGAAACACCACTGAGGTTACGCAGAGAGAGGGTGATCTTTCACTGTAGTAGTTTTTGAATTTGAGCACCCTTGGATCCACCATGAATTCCAGCACTTCTGTACCTCTTTCAGGATAAACAAGAAATTAGCACTCCTTTCTCTATGGGGCATCTGTGACTAATAACTGCATGAAGTGTTCAAGGGGCAGCAGATTCCCTTGCTGAGCGTTTTCTAACGTGCTGGCTCCACCCTGGTGGTGTACGTAAAGTGCATTATACATCTTTAGCAAGATCTATTGGCAATCCACCTATCTTGAAGGTTACTAAAATTTTCTGTTGACCACCATTTCTTCACCTTTCCCTCTAAATGGCAAATAGCAGCTGTTTATATTCTAATTAAACTAGCCACTTCTTTTCAAGGTAAAATACTTTCAGGTTAATTTTGCTGTGCAGAAGTGTGGGGAAAATAATTTTAATTTTATCTAGGACTTGATAAAAAAACAAATCCAAACCAAACAACCCTACTTTTTGTGGAACCCTGGAAAAGTCCTATTTGCACACCTCTTGCGGTGATCGGAAGACTTGGCATTTCAGAGGAATCCAGTGTAATACAGTGGAGCTGGGCAGGCAGTCACTCCGAGAACAGGTTGGGTTTTAAAGCTCACAGAGTTAATGCCTGCAGACCAGTGTAAATCCTGTTTATCCTATCAGGTGACGAGCTAGATCAGACAGATTGTATATAGAGATCTTTCCTGAGTCCTGCATTTAACTGGTTGCCAAAAAGTGCCTTCTTGGAAAGACTCATGGAAATTGTAGGAGTTATGAAACAAAGGAAAATGAAGTGATTAGAAAAACACTTTAGAATGAGATGATGATTCATTTCAGTCACACAGATCTTCAGAGTAACTTAGTTGTGTGTTGTGAATTCTCATTTATTCAAATACATTCAAGTTAATATTTTGTATTGCAAAATTTGTATTCTATTGGTAAAGTTCTGTCAGCTGTTTTGTTTTTTTAAAAATATACAAATATTGGCATGCCCATACACTCTTGAAGTAATGCTGTTGTTTGCAGTGGGATTTTAAAAGAATGAGGATTTGTAAGCTCATGTGTTCCGAGAAGTCTGCTATAAGTACATGGAGAAGGCTTGTAGTTTTATATGATGCATCAGTATTGCGTTCAGTCTAAACAGTACCATTATAGTCCTTGCATAGCTCCCCTTTGCTGAGAACACTATTGAGTGAATCAAATTGCAATTCAAAGGTGTCTGTGGTTAGTATCATTAGGGAAAGGGGCTATACTGAATAAAATGCAGTTCAGCATTTAGATCGCTTTCATTTGGTTCCTGACTCTGTTATTTGGGCACTTCTCTTTGCCTGAGTTTCCATATTCTAAGACAGGAATGCTGATGCTGGTATTTGTAATGTACTTTGAGATTTAGAGCTAGAAAATGCTACCCAAGAGGTAGATAATGTTCAAAGATTGATGGATTTGATAAATATTTTTGGTCTCCACTGCATGGCTGGACACTGATAGTGGCATTAGAGAAATGAAGGCAGAGTACAAATAACATTTGTACCAATATTCTGCTTAGTGTAATGTTGCATTAAGAAGTTTAGCTGATTTCTAAATTTACAATGTGTTTATTTTTGACAAAATGAAATGTCTATCTATTTGCATGTCTCTGGCCACATCTCGGACGAATTCAACTGTCAGGCAAAAAAGGAGTTAAAATATTATGTGCTGGAGTTTCCATTCACATAATTTTAAGATCTTAAAAAAGTAACTCCAAAGACCAGCTCAAATTAGAAAAGTGGCAACTGTGTGAGCAGTCATTTCCCCACATTTTTCATACTGATCTCTGAAAGTTTAGATGTGCAGATGAGTTGTTAAGTCTGTTGAAAAAGCAATTACTTTTGAGAAAGGATCACTACTTATGGTGGTCAAAAGTCACAGGGGTAGCTATTTTGTTCATCAGAGTGTAGATTATGTATGAAACCTGTAGAAAACCAGTCCATATTGTCTTTCTGAGTGTTTGTCCATTCTTTTTGTGCTCACCTGAAGATTTCCTCTATCTTTGATTTTCCCCATTTAGTTTCGGCAAGAATTAAAAGAAAGGAAAGAAAAAAGTAAAAAAAAAATAAAAATAAGTGAGATGTCACGATAGAAGTGAAGGGTATTAAAGAGCTTTTTACAGAGTTTCATCTCTTGGAGAGTTTTGAATGAGCATCCTTCTCTAGACCATTAGTCTTGCAAATTAGACCTTGAAAACTTGTTAAGGATTTGGAGTCATTTGTTAGGATTGTTCCATTGGGCTGAAAATATCACTGTTAGACCTGTGATCTGACAGAAGAAAACTTTCTCATGACCATCAAAATTAAGACTTCCTTTTAAACTGCACTGAGGAGGGAATAGCTTTGTTACCTTTTTTTTGTTTGCTTTTTACCAAAACTAGACCCTATTCTGCCTGTCACTAAAAACTTGGTCTCAGAAGCTAATGTATTAAAAAAATGGCATTTGCTTAAATATGATAAAAATCTATTCTTTTCACAATTGTGGTGTAATTTACATCCTGATTTTTTTTTCCTAAGACTTGCTAGAAGTCTTCATAAGACTCTGAATTAGTCAATCCATAGTGTCCAATTCTGTACCTTTTGTTTTCTTTCACAGTTATTTGTGGTAGTACAACCCTGAGGACTTCTGATTATAAGATCTTCTGACTACAGCTTATGAGCTTAATAGCCGTCATGCTGTATTTATGATCATATATCACACTTGAGGGAAAGCTTCTGTAGCTTGCTTGCTGGCTTTGTTTGCGGTAGTCAAAGCCCTGGAGACATCAGCATTTAACTGTGCTTTGAAAGTGCTGAAGTGTGTTGTTCCACCAGATTGGGTGGCCTACACAGCAACTCCAATAACAAATGGCTCTGGGTTTTTTTGTGGGAAGTAACCGCACATGCATTGTGTTAAGGTTGCCTTCTGACTATTAGGCAGTAATTTCTGAAGAAAAGAGCCTGCTGTTCTCTCACTTCTGAAATGAAACATGAGTATAACCTGGAATGAACCCGTGTCTTATGTTTTTATTCATTGTTTGTTGACCCTGTGGTCAACCTTCTGTCACTATGATTAATCATTCAGACTCCAGTTGTCCAAAGAGACAATTCGAGCCTTTTCAGCAAGAGAAAATGGGGGGTGGAAGGAAATAAAACAAAGTATTAATGAAACAAAATGGGTTAATCTTTGACATGATAATTTATACCTGGGCTAGCAAACCAACAGGAGTGCTCTTGTATGTGAATGATTAATAGCTGCTATGGTTGCATCTGTGACAAGTGATTAATAAAGTTTGTGATTAAAAAAAATACTTCCTTTCCTTTTCCTTAAGTGTGCAAATCTTGGAACTCCACTTCTGTCTTCACAGTGGTTCAATTACAGTGCAGACCTATTTGTAATTCAGATGTCACTCACCATTACTCATGCAAGCATTGTCAAAATGGAGTTCACTTGATCTGTTAAGTACTAAAGAACTGGGAAATCTAGCGTGTCCCCAGAAGACTTTCTAGCCTCTGGGGGAAAAAAATAGGTCTGTTGCAGGTGTTTCTTCAGAAGCATGTAACCTATCAACATGGAATTTGTTAAATATAAAAATAGTAATCTGAGACTTTACACACTAGTTACCAGATGCAAGTTGAAGCTGTGAAGTCCATCTGTACTTCACAGAGCAATGGCTTGCATTAAATCTCAAACCTATCCAGAGCGCGCTGTGGTTTTTGTTTGATTTTTTTTTTTCCAGAAGTTAGATCATGCTATGAAAACGTGTGTAATCTGCATGGAAATCACACAGAATCACACAGAATAGTCAGGGTTGGAAGGGACCTCTGGAGATCATCTAGTCCAACCCCCCCGACAGAGCAGGGTCACCTACAACAGGTTGCAGAAATCATTCACAGAGATGTAAAAGGACAGCTTCAACTGAGTGCTGCTTTTTAAATCCATACATTCCCTTCTCCAAAAGTTAACAGTAGAAGAAAATTTGCGAAAATTTGCAAAAATTGAGGAGGGAATGGTGCTTTCTTTGTTACATTTCACCAGTTGCTAGTACTCTGTGGCTTCCTGAGCTGAAATTTGAATTCAGACCACCATGTTTAATAGCTATCAACATATTATGAATTCATGTAAGCACTTTTTTGACCCATTTGTGTTTTGGCCCCCATGACATTCTGTGGCAGTTACCTTCACAGTTTTGACTACGAATTGCATGTTTTACCATTTTAAGCTTGCTGTGTGAGCATTTCTTTGCCTTTCCTTCTAGTTGCTGTTTCATGAGGAGTAGTGGGTAACCTTTCTTTACATTGTGTTTACTGTGCATGATTTTGTAGACCTATTTCATATTTCCTTTAGGTCGTCTTTTTCAAGATGAAAACTTTCAATCACTTGACCTTTTCTCCCTTGAGATGTGGCACATATTCTAATTCTCTTTTTTGAGATGGGAGATCTATCTGAGATAGTTCCATCGTGGATTTACACAGCAGTGTAATGATGCATTTAGGGTTTGTTTCAACTTTGTTTCTTCATAATTCCAGACCTTCTTTTTGGCTGCCCCCAAGCCCAGAACTGCCATTTTCAAAGAAGCATCTGCAATGACTGCAACTTACTTTCTTTAGCAATAATGGCTAATATACATAATCTGAGAGGATTTTCTTGTTGGTTTTGTTTGATAATTTTTAACCCTTTGTACTTTATTTAATAATTTTCAGTATTAAGTTTCATCTACCGATATTTTACTCCAATATCAGTAAAATGATGTTTAATAATTATATGTCTCTCAATGTATGGGCAACATTTATTTTTCTTCTCTAAAGATATACACTGCTTATCAGGAAAAAGAAAATTTAATGTAAAGCTACTCACGGCGCCCTCTTTGGTTTGTGTAGTCTGCAATTTAGGGCTCTAGTTCTACAGGCTTTACACTTTTCTAGAAGTCTAATAAGGTTGGACTGATGGATTGGCACAGAAACCATATTAAAGGCCCTTTTCTGGAAATACCACCTCAGATGATCATAATTCGTTGCAATAGCATGAAGTGAGATTTGTCTTTCATGCACTTAAAGATTAAAGTGCATAGAGAAAGTGGCACTTCCTCTGAAGTGACAAAGTAAGTGTCGTCAAGAAATTTGTATGGAAGCTCATATACTATTTCTTCCTTTGTAGGCATTAATCTAATATGTAAGAAGAGACCATTATCTCTCTGATTTATGGTAATGTAATTGCTAGCTTCAGGTAGTGGTCTTGGAACAATATTTGTTTTATTTGTTTGTAAATGTCTTTTGGTTGTCCTGAAACATTTTTCCAAATTATTCCTGACCAGCCAGCAAATATTACCTTTGGTAAGACAATACACTTAAGTTGAAATGAAACACAACATTTTATTTATTTAGATAATTTCAGAAGTAGGGATTTGGAAATTATTAAATTGAGGAAGGGAAATCTAAGAAGAGGAAGTTGGCATTGTTCTCAGTGTATCTGCTGGTCCAATTGTGAAGGTGTCTGTGTTGCCTCTGAGGTCCAATTTTTAATCCTCCTACTGGAATGATTACTTTTACAAATAAAGATGTTTTCATTATCTCTCTGGAGAAGTGAATAACAGTCTGTGATTTGAAACACTCATAAGAAAAAAAGGAAGGACCCAAGTTTGAGTCAATATTCCAATATGTAGCTTTTCAGCTACCTTTAGAGCTTCAGCAAAGGTGTTTGAGAGAAGCACATGCTAAAACAGTTGAGTAGTGTGCACTCACTTGGTATTTCACCAATAAACCTTCTAATATTAGGCTGTGTTTTCTTTTTCTTCTTCAGACCAGTTTCTTTTTTAAAATGACATGATTTCCAAAACATAACCTCATTTACTTTGCAGAGAGAATTAGAAGTTTTTGATGCCTTGACCATTTAAATATTATTTGATCTTGCTTGTTTATTGTCCTTCTGAGGCAGGGAGAAAAGGTTCAGTATTCAGCCAAAGAAAATGCAGACTGAAGTGGGCCCATAGTTTGTATCTTGAAAACTCAACAAAAATTTATACCATCATTCAGACTTTACTTCTGCCAGAAGCAGCCTGCCTCATTATTTTTTCAGTAAGGTATCTTCAAATAAACTGTGAAGTGGTTTTAAAGCCTGTATGGGTCTGTAAGTCTCTGGGCTCTTTATGGTGTGTAACCCCTAACAGTGATTACTGGAAAAACAGAGAGAAGAATGGTCCCTTCATTTCCCTGTGGTATGAGCAATATCTGATTTACAGCATTTCTTTAAAGCAGGAAACTGCCATGAGTATTTCTTTCTTTCTACATAAACATGTGTCACTGTACTTGCAGAGACCATAGTATTTACATTTAGCTGTTGATATTTTAATTAACAATTTAAGCGTGTTGTTTGCCCTGCGAGTTCAATGAGAAAAACTCTACAAATAAACAGCAGTTCCCTCTTGGACAATCACTCTGTAAATTAGCTTACTTTGTCAATAGAGCGCATGCCTATCAGCCCTTCAAGGCAGCAGGGGGCAAGGATGTTCATTTACTTAAGCAGTAGGTTATACTATTAGTGTGTGTGATTGCTGTTAATTAGGATATGTGTAGATGTCTCTGTGCTGCACAGTTTGTAATATAAAACCTTTAAGCATTTAGGCTATTAATGAAGCCAATAAATGGTTCTGTTAGGAGACTTTTTTTTGGTTGTTTTTTATTACTTGCTCTCTGTTTTGCTATTATATATTGTGATAATAGTACAGTAGTCAAAATATAACCAAGGGCTATACAGAAACAGTAAAGCAGAGTTTTTGCCGTGAGGAGTCTGCAGGGGAAGGGACTGTATGTACCAATGGTTGTCCTGTAAGCCTGAAACAGGAACGCATGTATAGTCCAGCTATGAATTAGAAGTGACTTCCATCATTTCCATTTGATATTCTGTTCAGTGTTTAAATATGCTTTTCATATCCCTTTGACTTGAAATAATTTAAGCATTTGCATAGTTTTCTAAATCCATCATAGATGTTCTCACTTGTGTTTTCTTGTAAACAAGGTTATGTAAGTATATATTTGAAAGACCAGACTGTATGAATATGCATTTTTAATTTAAATTTTAAACCCAAATGTCTGTAGCGAATCCTGAATTAGTAATGTCTGGGCTATGCTCTGCTATTAGCTACATGCAACCTCTCTCTGACATCAATAGCAGGGTCAATTCAAACTCTTGTCACAGTAAGCATGTCTTTCAAATATATAATCTAAAGGCATGTTTCTGTTTGCATGGAAAAGATCAGTTGAAGGGAAATACTGTTCTGCAAAGATAAATAATAGAGTTTCATGTGAAAATTCATCCATTACTTGAAAACAAAGTCATAGCTGTAGAAGTGTCTCATCCTGATCATGGTGCCATAATATAAGCACCTTAATGTAAATTAGTGTTTTGTCTGTCTAAGCATCACAGAGAAGGAAGGCAAGACGGTGCAATGGGTATTTGGACAAGCAGAAAGGGACACGCTTTTCTGAGCTCACCGTAGTCGGATTGTTTAAGTGAGCCTGGAAATACATGCACACACACTCTGCCTTACTGCATCCCAAGGGAGAATATCACATGCCCAGTTTTAAACTATATGGATGCAACCCTAGAAAAGAATATGGTGAAGTGTTTACTACCATTATTGGTAAAATTCAATTCTCCTTATTGGGGCTGAGATTAAACCTTAAAGTTTTAATTCTGGTCTTACCAAATGCTCCCAGCAATACCACCCTCAATTTCACTGTAAATGGTGTGAAACATTAGAGGCCAGAGTGCACAAAAGTTAACAGAAGTGTTTTTTCATCAGGTTTAGATCATGTTTTTATAGGAATTTTGAGCTTGAACTCGAACTTATATCAGGATTTCTAAACTGTTACGAATGCACTGTGAATAATGAAAATATAGTAAGGATGGAGTCAGTTTCCTGAATGTAAGAAGTAACAATACTTTGGGAAATTTTGTCTTGTTCTGTGGAAAAATGATTTCTCTGCTCGAGAGAAATTTTCTCAGATTGCCAGTAGTAAAAACACAAAAACAAGCAAAAAACCAAACTTGCTTGGAGAAATTTTGGGGTTTAATCAGAATAGTGCAAGAATCCAACACCTCCACCCCCATAAAAAAAATACAAAAAAAACACCCCAAAGAGCAATCTTTTGTGTTATAAATATAAATTAGGAAGTCCAGGGGTGATTCCGTGTTTGAGACCTTAACTCAAAGCAATACTAGGGTTTCTGTGTTTGCATATGTAAGCTGGAATACAGGGAAGAAAGCAGTTGTAAAATTTTGTTAATGGTAGCAACCATCTTCCAGTTGCTACATCGGAACACTGGTATCCTTTATGGCTCAGTGAACCCTCTGTCAGGGTGGTTTTGAGGTGTGACAATTAATCCACATTTCTCCTAGAGGTTGCTAGGCATCAGTCTTACCAGAGCTCTGCTGAAATTTCCAGCCAGTGCCAGGCACAGCAGCAGATGTGTTTGCAGAGGAAGTTTTCCAGCCATCAACAGCTTTCCTGAGCTTGTACTTCAGCTGAGCTGCTGAAGAAATGCTGGGCAGAACTTCAAAGCCATATTGTGGAATTCTGAAGATAAACAGGGTGTTTTTGAGCTCAGGAGGGATGACTAAATTTCAGAAGATAACCAAGACCATTAACGATTCCCACAATTACAGTTGAAAGTCACTCCCTCAGACCTTGTGTTGAGAGTCTGCTCAGAAATTGAAGAACGTGACCAGTGTGAGACAAAGAATATAGAAATGCAGTAAGCCATCAGCACACTTGAAGGACTTTTAAAAAAAATCTATACTGATGGGCATTTAATTTCAGTAAAAACAAAACAATGTTTTTCAAGACCCGTGTTCTGAAACAGTAGTCTCACCTTTTGATAGACTCTTTAAAATCACAGACTTAATTTACTTACAAACTTCAGCCAAATTGAACTTAACTGCCAGTGAAATGCAGAGTGGCAAAATTTAGGTAGTTTCTGAAAACACTTTTCAATATACATATTTTCCCTAATAACTTTGTCTTAGGTTCCATAAACTAATGCTGCAGTATTGAGTCAGTATGATCTACAGAGAAGTCTTAGGTTATGCAGTGTAGCTAGTCCAGCTATATCTGTACACAAATCATTATAGCATTGATCATAATCTCTTAAAAAGAGATGGGTTTATACTTTCTAGTATGAGTGAAGAGATTGTTTTTGCGTGGATCAGGTATCAATAATTCCCATAAGACTTTTTCTGGTTTATGCAGAAGGTGCAGGGACTGTTCTGAAAACACAAGAAAAGAACAGATTATTGGAAGTGGTTCTAGCATACCTTCTAAGAACAAATGTCTTCGTACATTTTATTTGTTAACAAATCTGAACACATTGAGAATTATACAGAGACTGCAGAGATTTTGCACAAAATTCTACTGTAATCTTACCCGTTAGAACAAATACAGATTGCTTGATTACAACACTAAGCTAAATAGTATTTTGTGGTTTGGGGATATTATTGACAGTTAAAAATCATAAACTTGTAGGGAAAGCAGCTCTGTGTATTCACACAACAAATTAAATTTGAGATGAGAACGATACTCTGTTCATGAAGTAACTTTTTTTGTGGGGTTTCTCAGTGAGCACCCATGCTCCATGAGCAGTGTTCCCATTGAAGCACTGATGGTCATTGAGAAACCACTAGAAAAAATGAGTGCCCAGGCTGTGAAATACCATTCCAAATACTCGTACAGCCCTACTAAATGGATGAGAAATGGTCCATTGTCTGCTTAACTGTGTTCAGTGCAGCAGTATAACTCTATTAGAAATGTTTGTACTAAACACAAATTGTTTGAACTTTGGCAGTGTATTAGCAGCTTATAATTTTATCTTTGAAAACCTGCCATCTTTGTGCAAATATAAGGAAAATCAGAACACTTGCTCCTATCCAGTATTGTAACCGAGTTCATGCATTTTCCAAGGAAGTATGCTATAGATGAGATAGCTTTCAAGAACAAATGCTATATAGCCAGGTTTTCAATCACTTGGTTTTATCAACCCTGATTATGTAGGAACGTTGAAGCGAGTCCTCACAAAATGGATATATGTGTATCCTTCAGCTGAAATGGTCTTAATATGTTTTCCTAATACAAGAAATTATCTTTTTGACAACTGACCTATTCCATATTTATATTTTCATGCTGATTTTTTTTTTTTATTTTCCTCTTTATGTATTTAGCCTTTTCTCTTTACTGACTCCCCATCCTTTGAGTAATGTGTACTGCTTTTTCTTCTTGGAAGTCAGAGGAAACGTAGAGATAGAACTGATATCAAAGACTGTGAGAATATGACTGAGCTGAAAGTTGTTGGAGTTGACTTAGCTGATACAGACTGGTAGACAAATGAATATATAGGGAGGTGGATGAGGTTGAATATTCTTGTAGAACTTCAAGGCCAAAATTTGTCTTCCGTGAAACACTGGGAATTTGAGTAACAGGTAACTGTGATGTAAAAACTCAGAAAGGGCAAAAGGAGCTTTTGAATAATTACACAGATGAAAGCACAGACTGGTTCTGTTTTCTCATGATTCGGAAGCAGGAACAACTTTACGTTTTCCAGAACCCTGATTTATAAGTTTTGAGCTCCTAAAGGAGCTCCCAGAGGAGAACTAGATTCTTGATTTCATATCCAAATCGTTTCGGGTACGCCTGAGGTACGGAAGCAAACTGTGTTCTTGGAAATGCTGATCAAATCCATACCGACTTCACTGACAATAAAACCAGAAAAACTTGTAGGATTCTGCTGTGTCACTCAGATGCTACTTCATATACAGCCTCCTATGTGGCTCTTATAAACACTTGTAATATTTAAGTGTCTTCCAGATGTGTCCATGACTTTGGTTTTCAGAGTATTTTTTCCTTTACTATTGCATGCTATCAAAGCAGAGGAAGGTTACATTACATTATCTGAAACATATGATTTGCCAAGCCAGATCAAGCCATGAAATCCATTGACTTAGATTTCTTCCTTCACTGACCAGTCCCTGATGATTCAGAGGCATATGAAATATCTGTGATGCTTGTTTAGGTCTTAGGTCAGCAAGTTACCTTTGTTCTGCATCCAGTTTTAGAAGTCTTTGAGAATTCTGTGCTTTATAGGACCCTAGCTAGCTGTTCATATTGATATTTTGCTCTAAAACTGAGGCATGTTTTAGAGCAGTTTTGATTTGCTGTTCCATAATTTGCACCATAGTAATGGTTAATCGTAAATTTAAGCAAAAGAAATTAAAAAGCAAGAGAAAGAAGTCAACTAATGCTCTATACATTGATAAAATATTTTACAGATCTGTTATTACTACAAAGGATTGCCATTTACTAGCAGCACTTGTCTGAAATCGGTCAGTAAATGGAAGTACTTTACGGCTAACTTCTGAAATATGAGAAGCACCTGCTAATTGTATATTACATCTTCAAATGAAAAATTACGTTTTTTGAATCTTCTCTAACATTCATGGTATTGAATAACTGACTTAATTTTCTGACCTTAAATAGGATGTTGTGACACATGGTCAGCTTGGGACAGTGATTAATTAGGATTAATGTACTTGTTCAGTGTTCTGTCAACAATGACTGGGAATGGGCTGCTAAAACTTGTGATCTCCTGCTTTCACACAGACCAGCGCTCAGAGGGCAAATAGGTACACAGGGAAGAGGATCTGTAAGTTTGCTTTGCTGTGTCTCAAATGAGCAACAGTGCAAGAGGTGTCAGAATTTTTTTAGTTCCATTGGAGTTTTGGGTCAGTTCTTCATAGAATATAAATACAGTTAGTTCTGCTTTGTCAGTACAGTCACCACATCATAGGAGATGAAGATCAGTCTGTAATCATCGGTTACTCTAAATTATACTTATGTATTGCTTTTCATATCAACTCTCCTCCACAGTCCTGGTAGACCGTGAGTGCCTGGGTGTGTTGCCTTTTCAGCAAATATCAGGGTGGTTGAAGTCCCCCATGAGAGCCATGGCCTGTGGCTGTGAGGCTACTTTCAGCAGTCTGTAAAAGGCCTCATAGACTTCCTCTTCCTGGTCTGGTGGCTGTAGTAAACACCCACAACAGTGTCACCCGTATTAGCCTGCCCCTTAATTCTTACCTGTAAGCTCTCAACTCGTTCTTCATCCGCCCCTAGGCAGAGCTCAATACATTCCAGTTGCTGTCTCACATAGAGAGCAACTCCACCACCTCGCCTCGCTGGCCTGTCTCTCCTAAAAAGTACGTAGCCATCCATGACAACATTCCAGTCATGCGAGCTATCCCACCATGTCTCTGTAACTGCAATTAGATCATGGCCCTGCGACTGCACACAGACCTCTACTTCTTCCTGTTTATTCCCCATGCTGCGTGCATTGGTGTACAGACACTTCATAGCATGCAGGTTTCCCTGGAGAGGTGCAAGAGGATCCACCATAGCCATACTCATGGTTGAGGTGGTTGCCCTTCTGGTTCTTGTCTTGGGAGGCAGGTGGGGAACATTTGTCGCTGCTCTGGTTGGCCTGGTTTATTCCCCAATTGGATGTGATTGCACGAACATTGCTGTTTTGGACTCCACCCCCCTGGTCCTTCAGTTTAAAGCCTGCCTCACCAAGCTGGCCAGCCTGCTGCCAAAGATTCTGTTGCCTCTTCTAGACAGGTGGATTCCATCCCTCCCTAGCAGGCTATAGTCATCGAAGAATGTCCCGTTGTCCTAAAAAACAAAACTCTCGCAATGGCACCAGCCACATAGCCAGAAGTTGATATGCATTATATGTCTATTTCTGGCTGCCCCCTTGCCTCCAACTGGTAAAACAGAGGAAAAGATAACTTGGGCATCAATATTTTTCACTTGCACCCCTGGGGCTTCATAGTCTTCCTTAATTCTGCCCAGGTTGTGGCTTGTGGTGTCATTCATGCCCACATGAAGGAGTAACAGTGGATAGTAGTCCGTGCTCTTGACAAGTTGTGGCAGCAATGTCTTGGACCTTAGCTCCCGGAAGGCAGCATACCTGTCGTGACTCCCTATCAGGCTGGCTGATGGGCACCTTGGTGCCCTTTAACAGAGAGTCACCCACTACTAGGATTTGGTGTTTCTTTTTACAGTATCTGCTGTGTGCTGCTGGTGCAGTTTCCCCTTGCAGGTCTTGCTCATGGGTGTCCGTAGCTGTTAAAGCTTCATATCTGTTTATGGTTGTGATGCTGGAGGGTGGAGACTGAAACGGAGTCCTGCTTTTGTGGGTCACCAGGGTCCAAGGTGCCTGGTGTCTGTACCAGTGGCGTCCACTACAGGAACATGGTTATAGAACCACCTATCTGTTTCTCTTGGCTCACTTAATACTGCACAACCTTTTAACTGTTTCCTGCAACTCAGCTACTTGATGTGACAGATCATCAACCTGTGCAGACCTCATGCAGACACTTACCTTTTCACCAAGAGAAGGGTCTGGGCACTCACTGCAACCTACCGCCTGTACTGAAATCTCCTTCCTTACCAGCACCATCTGGGTGGATGCTTCAGACATCTCAGGGGCTTTCTGTGTAGGAACACTGGTTTTAGCTCTGAGCCGAGAGCCCACCATTTTGGCAGCGACCTAGAGCACTTCCCTGGGCTGTGGACTATAAGCAGGTTGCAGGGACCTCCCTGTGTGCCCTCCCAGTTGAACTGCCATGCCACAACCTGGCCGACACACCCTGCCCTGTTTGCCCGCTCCGGTCACCATGCTCCCTAGGACCGTTTACATCTCCCGTGGTAGCTCCTGGCAACGCCCACGCTGTGCCAGCCTCGGTTGCCCGAGCCGCAGCTCCTGGTGGGGCTCTCAGCTCCTCCCTGGCTTCCCCTGGCCCGGGAACCCCCTCATCTGCCTTAATCTAATGCTCGGCCTCTGAACTTCCCATTGCTGCCACATTCCTTGCTGACTGAATGCTGCTTTTAGTTTCACCGCATTTCAGATGTGAGATACGTAAAGTATATATCTCACAGTCAAGAGAACCTAGGGACTTGGGCTTGGCAATTAAAATAATGTAATGAAGCTGATTTTTGAAAAGTGCTGAGTCTATTTTCTCTGTAAGTCATACTTGCTTGGGTCAGTTCAGAATTGGTACCCAAATCCTAAAGCAATGTCATTACTGAAATTTCTGTCCATAACATATGAAAACAGCAGTGATATTGTTCACCCACATTTCAGAATGACACAGCAACCCTGAGATCAGTTTATTTGTGACTCTCACTAGTTCCAACTTTTAGTGAGTGGATTAGTCACCAAACAAACTTCCATCTGTCTGTAGCCTCCAACTTTGTAGCTTAATGCTGTTCCTTTGCGATAGTCACAGGAAAAGTCTAGATCTGATATTCTTGTACTTTGTAAGCGACTGCCTTTGGGTGCGATGAAATGAGTCATACAAATCACAACCGCTGCGGTCTGACACCAGGCCCCGTCGTCTGTTCCTAATGCACCCAGCAGACCTAAACCCCTGTATTTCAGTTCTCTTAAAAGCACTTACTCTTGGCATCACCAAATCAGAAAAGGATTTAAAAGCGTACAACATGTAATTCTTAGTTGGTTTTGATAGATTTTTACATAGAGGAGGTAACAGATACTTCACAATTGTCAGGACTATCAGACTAGGGAGAAATTAATTCTGGGGAGAAGGATTCTCAAAAGCATGAAGCAACTTACACATGGAGATTGATTTGTAGAGCTTGTAGGCCTGCTTTACTTCAGCTCCACTGAACTGTCTCCAGGTATGACATTTTAGTGTTCTTGACAGAGAAATGAGTGCTGATGGAAATGTAAATATCTTGGAATAAATAGAAGTTATAACAATTAGTTTGACAGAGTAGGCTTTAGAGGTGGAAGTGTCTTCTGTGTTTAGACAGGAAACCATGCTGCAGAGGGGGAGTGCTCCAGGTGCCTTTCTCATTTCACTGAAATGTGTAAATGGAAACGAGCTGGTAAGTCTTAGAGTCAGCAACTTAAAGTTTAGTTATGAGCAGCTACCTCATCGTGAAAAATTCCTATTTAGATTTCAAAAAAGTTGTATTGATGCTGTTTAACCTCTTTTCACACTGCACACTGTATGCCATTCAGCTTTTTATTGTTCTGATGTCAGTCATGTGGAAATGCTAAAATTAAAAACAGAGTAAAGTCTCAAAGATTAGTTACTTTTCCATCCCCTACTAAGAATTATGCTTAACGTGATCTCTTTCCAAGTGTATACATACAACTAAATGCCGACATGAATAAAATTCTTAAGAGTAACTGAATTCTTCTTGTGGGCTACTAATGAAAAATGATGTATAAATATGATTCGTCATTGCAAATGACAGTTGGAGAAATTGGGTCATTTGTTAAGGTACATCTAGTAACCAGACCCAGACTTATTTTTCAGATGGTATAGAAGATTATTGTGTATCAAAAGAAAAATTGTGAAAAAGAGGCAGCGATGGCAGGGGTGACTGTTACAGAAGTTATCATCTTCTGACTTAGAAGGTTGATTTTATTTTTATCATATTGTGCAGTCTCCTCTATCTGGTCTGTAACATCAGTGGAGGAGTTTCTCTCTTCTTCCTCATTGATCATCCCAGATACATGGTTGAACACCTTATTCGTATAAATGCTTCTGAAGTGTTCCACATTGGCCTCACCCCATTGTTAGAAAGCTGGCATGGTGCCTTTGAGTTGGGATCTAAAACTTATCAAGAATGTGCTCCCCTCGGATTCTTTAATGTACATTGTGAGGGGCCCTTTTTATAGTATCTAATGAGCTGTCCCACAAATGCGCTGAACATTATCATCAATCACTTCAAGGTGCTCCTTATTCACTTTTCCTTCAAGAGACGGTTAAGTCAGAAAATTTGAGTCCAGCAAGAAAAGTGCTCCCTATGTAAGCGGCCTTTTTCAAGGCTATGAGAAGGGTGCATATGATTTCTGTAAAACACCAGTGAGCTGGTCTTGCTTATACGAAATGTAGGGCTTCATAGTCACCTTCCCTTAATTGAGGAATTATTATCTTTGAAAATAAGAGACAGGCAGTCTAGCACTGCGAGCACAGGATTTCATTTCTTGTGTCCCCAGATGTTGTATCTATGTTATAATCAGTCAAGGTGATACAGGGATTTCATAGATGTCACAGGCTGTAGGAGGTCATAGCCAACAAATTATTTTTACTCTTGCAGTTCTGTAAATGTTTGACGTGTTAAATATTAGCAATAAGTAAAACATAAAAATTCAGATGTGGACTGCATCATTACTGGAACAATCCCATTGTCCTCCCCAAGTTAAAGGTAAAACAGCTCACTATTTCCAGTTAATGCACAGAGAGCTAGAAATTTCAGTCCTAGTTCTGTCTGGTTTAAGATCTTGTTGTTTGGACCAAAAGATGTAATTTATTCAGTTTTAGTTTCTTTCTTTAAAGGGAGGATAATACTTGCCCTGTAGAGGATTAAAGGAACGTTTGCTTCTATAAAGGTATAAGCAGTTGTAGCAAGAACAGTAGAGGGACTTTCAGGCAGCAGCTGCTGTTTGCATAGTTTCCCCTACCTCTTGATTAGGGTAGTCAAAAAGTGATGCTCAATAATCAGGCTAGTGGAAAGTCCTAAATTTGTACAATTATTTTTTCAGATGAAACCTTGCTTTGCAAACTAGGTAGTGAATGACCATCTAACTAAGAGGCACAGTTGAACAAAATCAACCAATACAGTGAGGGAGCTAAAATGAAAAGTGTCCTTTCTGTACAAGAATTGCTAGTTTAACTGATGGCCTGCATAATAGTGATATATCTTAGTCACTGAATGAAGAAATGTTTGGCCTACAGCAAAGCCCCAGAGACCATAATTCATACCATTTTGGGCTGTACCAAGTAATTTCAAATTTGGGAATGGAAGAATACAGTCTTATTGTTCCTGCATGTTCTCTAGCTTGCCACTATTGGTAGCTTTCCCAAAGAAAAAGGGTTGCAAGTCTTAGATTTAAAGGAGGATACGGCTAGATTCTTGTAATTGCTAAATATTTATGCCCATGTATAGCCACATAAATGACTTCTAAAATCTAATCCATTGCCTTTTTGTAATCACTGCAAACTACTATTGATAAAAGTTCAGATCTATATATTGCTTCATGTCAAGTAAAGATCTATTTTTTGAAATAGTTGATCTTAAAAGATTGATGGAGTTCACTGGATTTCAGATGATTATGGTAAAGATTTCATTTAGGCTGGTAGGTGATCAGTTCATTGAGGTTTTAATTGGCAATTAAAACAGTTACCATTTTTCTTTGATCTTTTAGACTAGCACCATCCATCCAGTCTTGTCTTCAGCAAATAGAATTTTGCAATGCTGGCCTGCTATCGAACCACCAGTAATAGGTATATTCAGAAGCAGCTGAATGACTGCTGATTTATTTTATATTTTAATTTGATCTTGTTAGGGTTTGGCATTTTATTTCAGACATTACCATTCTGCATGTTGCCAAGAATGGTGAAATTCTCTGTGCTAGAGGATGATTTGGAAAACTTCCAGGCGTTGCATAAAGGGGCTGCGTCTTATGGATGTTAGTCAGGCTTCGTGACATAAAGATATCCTGTATATTCCTCAGTAGACCTTTAAGCGCTAGTATTGTCTAATAACGTCCTACAGTTTTGGATAGCCGCTTGTTAGATTTTTTTCTCTCCTTGCATAGCATGAAATCAAGCTGAGTGAGGAGGAGCGCAGCTTCCTAGGGCCAGTGCAGAGACAGCAGACCAATGTTACCTGATAGATGAGGAGATGCTTTGATACGTAATAGGTTGGTCCTCACACTTGATTTTTAATCACTTAATCTTTCACAGCTGAGTGAAAATAAAGCATCTTATGAGCAGCTTTCATGTAGCATAGGTAGAAAACAATCACACAGGAGTTGCAGAGTATGATGGTGGCAGCTGTGACACTGTGGTACTGCTAGCTGACCTACACTCCGTTGGCAAGCTGCCTTGCAGGGTCAGTTGTCAGTATTTTCCCCAGTTACAGTTGAGTTGTTGGTCAGTTGTTGTGTTATATGAGCAGTTACTATTTCACTTCTCTATCATTTCAACACTTTTGAAGTTGCTAATGTAAATTATTTAGATGAGTGATACTACGTTCTCATTCAAGCATGGATTAAGTTTGTTACATTTAAATTGGTGAAACTACAAAATTTCTTCTAACCGTAAAAATAATCTACAGATTTCCCTGTTTCAGATTGCTGCAAGGGAGTATTTTATTTTCCCTTAAATGTGGTAACAGTTGAATTGAAGGCAGTGAGATCAAATGTAAGAAGAATATACCAGCATTATACATGCCGATTCTTTTTCTCTTAAGTGTTAGGTACATAAATGGATTAGCTAACAAAGATGATTGAAGTGTGGTTTTGGATGCCAGCCTACATATTATGATACACAGCTTGGTCAACAAAAAACAAACCAGGAGAGGCTTAAGCTAATGTTGATGCTAATTAATTCAATGGACCTTGGATTAGGCTCACTTTCCTCAGGGGAGGTATTTGTCCTCATTCTTCAGTTTGTATTCAAACTACTGTATCTTTGTCACTGTGAACAAAGTTACCTTTAAAAAGTCATCTATGAATATCATAATAGAGACTGACTTTTATCTTAACCCTGCAGGTCAACAGTATGAAAAATAAGAGCATTCGGATTCAGGTCTCTCTGACCTTTTCAGACTACATGAATCTGCTTAATTTTCTTAAAGCTGAAAATCATTTTACAGGAGAAAAAAAAAACAATTACTGCAGAATAGATCTAAGTAGTAGAATGTGATTGTTGAAAATGGGAATATCACCCTTTATCACCACTGTCAAAAGAAGATTATTTAATTTCATTGCATTATCTACATGTGCTTTTTTTCACAATATTATTAACACCATTGTGATTTGTTAACAAAATATTACAGGGAAAGTAACCCGCTAGGAGGTATCCTGGGGGATTAGTGTGTTACTTACTGCTCTTGGTTCTTACTACCTGGACACTGCTGCAGTAAACGGTCAGCTGTAACTATCTTTCTGCCTTCCTTCACTGTTGCACTTTGAATTGTGCTGTAGCTCAAAGTTATTGCTTGTTCATTTGTATTCCATCTGATTATACAATTAGCTGGTTGGTGCACTCTTGTTAGCCAGAAGGATTATGTCTATTTGGATTCCATCATTTTAGAGAACACTTATGAAAATGCAGATTGAGAATCTTAGCAGATGAAATAAATAAATACAGGTAAGGATATGTAGTTTATCCATTGCTCACCTCAGACTAGCCTTGCAGCTTCCTCAGATAATGCTGTCCCAGCACGAGGAAACTCTCAATCAGTTTTAGTTACATCTTGTCACAGACTCAAATAAATCCTTGGGCAATCCAGTTCCACTTAGTGTTTCATAATCAGGAAAAAAGCTCTAATGTACCAAAGGGAATTATGTGTGGTGTTAGCAGTTGATAGTGTGTGTCTCTAAATGCTAAAGCATTTACTGCACAACAGTGGAATTACCTAGCCAGGTATATTTGACAGTATAATCAAATGTTTTCTTAAGGCTCTCATGAAAGATTTTGTTCTGTTAGCTAATTTACTGTGCACATTCATACCATGATTATCACAGAAGTAGCTAGTACGCATCTCCCACATTGCGTTAGGTTTCAATAAAGATTGTGGAAGGCTCATTTCTTTGTTGAAGAGAGCCCCAAAAGATAAATGTCTAAAATAATTTTAATAAGTAACTTTTTTGTCTCCCAAGTGGTGTGTCCGTTCCTTTTGCTGTCCCTTCATTTCTGTACAGCTCATTCAATGTAAAATACAGAGGATTAATGAAATCATGTTCATTAAGAACTTTAAGTAAGAATCTGTGAAAAATATTATTTAGTAAATAGGAGTAAGCAAAGACGGCAAAATTTGGTACTTCTGTTTTGTTGTTTTTCCCTAACTTCAGCATATGGAAGAAAGAGCAGAGTAGGGAATGCTGTACTTGCAACATCCATTTCTCACTGTAAATTTACTCATACAGCTCTGGGTGATGCACGAGTGTCTCCAGGGAAAGCTACTGAGCTTGTCATCTTCACTAACCCTAATGCTGCATCCTGTACTTCCACACTGCTCTTTGGTCTCTCCTGTGGGCAGCTAGCTCGTAACGTGTACTGCTTATAATCAAAGAGAAGGCAAAAAAAGGAAAGAGAAGTAACAGAACTAAGGTAAAATGTAGGCATTTCTGGATTGCCTTCTCATTGCTCTCTCTGTGTTGTCGCATGACCTGAGGCCACTCTGGGGTGTGTCTGCCCCACAGTCAGTTGTGGCTCAGCAGTGACAGATGCCAAAACTATCACAGTCTTTTCAGGAGCCAGGGGCCATCTAGGTATAAAAGGTATTTAAAATCCATACATGTGTGGATTTGTCCTTTGACTAATCCAGTCATTTAGATTTGGTCTCTGGAGCTATTCTAGAAATTGAAAGTTAAGTCATGAATGCATAGTGCTGATAATACTGTGACTAAATTAATTTGTGAATGTATGTTAAGTAAATAAATAAATAATATAAAAAATTCTTACCAAAGGAGAAAAAAAAAATAAAACCAATGTCTTCCGATGTATGGGGACTCCTGGCTTAGCCACTCTTCTTCGTAATGTTTTTCTCAAGTGTAGGAGGATGATCCAACTGGATTAATAATAAATTTCCTTGGTACATTTATGGAAGGGGAAGGTACATACTAGGAGCAGGCTAAGAAAAATTTCAAACTCTTATTAATACCTCTAAAGATCAGTTCTGAGATACAGTGCTAAGTAGTTGTTTTATACCGAAGAATATGATCTTATTTATTTATTTATTTTAGTAAATTTCTGAATATACAATCCCATGTTTACTTTGAATGCGTGTTATTGATATTGGGGTAGGGAATGTCATTACATTAGTTTGACTACTTTGAGAAAGACAATGATTTTTAGCTAATAAAATATGTTTATTTTCTTTCAAGCACCTTTATGAGAACTTGCAATAAAAATAGTATTGCACTTACAATCCTTCTAGACATGATTTATCTTAAAACAAAGGAACAAGAAACTTTGGGCTCCCTCACTTTCTGAGCCTTTTTATGTCTTAAAAAAAAATAAAATTAAAGTAATACAGCCGTATAATCTGACATAAAGGGACAGCAATGGAACCAGCAATCTTTCACCTGCAGGCTGCTTCTTTAAATTCAGTCCAGACTAGGAGAGTCATAAAGTGATTCCAGGGTGCAGGGTTTGTGTTAGGTGCATGGGGTGGCTCTGAGTCCCCGCTGGCTTTCCCCTTTGCCAGGCCCCCCCGCCATACCCTCCTTTTCAGTCTTCCTGGTTTCAGAGAGATTTCAGAGGGAGTCCAAAACGGATTCGTTTTGGTGGCTTGAATCATCACTGCAGTTTTAGAGAAGAGCCTGTCACAGAGGGGAATTGCAAAGATACTTTGACTCATATTACATATGTTTTTACTGAACTTACAAAGCTGCCAAACCAACTACTCTGCTGAGTCTTTAAACTTTGTGTGTGAGCATGTGCGCATACATGTCCTCACACAGCTTTTTTCCTTACAGATGCTGTTTTCCTCATGCTAGAAACACTTGGTACAGCTGCTGCGTTGTCATTTTTTTATCATGTCGCTCTATACTTTGATTGCATCTTTTTCAAGTGTCTTCCTAAGCACAGAAGAAAAGGCATTTCTAAGTATATTCAGTTAAGGATTTATTTTTGAGTCAAATAGCTGTTTATAGCCATTCCCTAAAGATGCTACGGTATATAAGGCAAAATACCAGAAATTATGAAGACCCCCAAAAAGTGCTGGAAGAAAGCAGCAGAAGCTGTCTGGCTGAAATCATGCTATATCAACTCTTGCAGGGTATTTTCATTTTCATCACTGCTGCTGTTCTTTCCTTCACTTTTTTTTTTTTTCTAAATTTTTGTCTTGTACAGGTTAGAGTAATAATGTATTTTGCAAGCTGTAAACAGCTTCTTCATAGTTGCATCGCAACTCTTGTCTCGAAGTGGAGGTGGGGCTGGAAGAATGGGGTTTGAGATCTTAATCACTCATTTTGCTCTTGTGTTATAAAGTCTTAAAAACTTCCTTTGGTTCAATATAGTCTGCTATGCTGTCATAGGACAGAAAAGTGAGCAAGTTAACTTAGTCATAGTAAGGTGGAAGAAAAATACAGTAATGGTGTTTAAATAGACAATTACTGTATGGGCCCCTTTTCATTAAAACTGTTCAGTAGGAACAAATACTTTATGTACAGTACAGGGTTTTTTTTAGTCCTTCTGTACTCTTGCAATGTCATGTTTCGAAAAAGCAGGGGGAATTCTGTCCATCTCAGCATCGTAGAAGAACCACTACCACAAAGGTTGCAGGGCTAGCCACACATTTCTTGCTGTAGTAGGTACAGCAATCCACCTCCCGATTGCTTTTTTCTTCTCATTGCTCTCTTTCCTTCAGCAGAGACATCCTCAGTTCCTTGTGGTCCTTTCAAGGCTAGGTATGGCCCCTTTAGCCAAGTGTCCACACTTGTACCAGTGCACAAGGATGGACAAACATAATATGAGTGGGTTAAACACTGTTAGTACAGGTTAAGGTTATTGTGGTGTGGTTTGGAGTAGTAAAAGGCAATTAGGCATATATTTTCAGCTGCAACAAAGGCAATGCAATGCTCTCCTGGAAAGTGAGTGCCCAAGATTTCCGTGGGGTGTTATATGGGTATATGTACATGTAGATGGGTGGCTGGTAGCTGAAGTGGTAAAACAAAAGATAAAGCAGGAAGCTGTAAGAGCCTGGGCATCTGAGAGAAGCTCCTATGAGACCCAGATCTGTGGGTTTGGTGGAGGCAGGGGGGTTCTGCCAGGTAACTCCTTGTTAGCTTCTGAGGAATAAATAAATAAATAAATAAAAATCTGCTGATGTTCACTTGCTAACAGGATTACTCAAAAATCTGGGTTCTCTCTAGTTGCTACTTAAAATATGTAGCTGTAACATCGGCACCAGCTATTTTAGTTACAAGGTTTTCAAATAAAAGCCAGATAAAGCAACAGTAAGGGAAAAAGGGGGTTGCCTGTACACTATACATCATCAGCTTTATAACCCTGTCATATCTAGAAACCTGGTCTTTTACACTGTTTGTCCCAATGGAGAGATGGGATCAGCAATTATTATCAACAAATGGCTGGGAAAGTCATTGCCATTGCGATTACATAGATGTGCCAGAACCACTCACCTCCAGCACTGGTTTAGAAATATCCCATCCTGTGCAACAGTGGTGTGGAGCTCCAGGTGCGTTATGTCCTGTTCTCTCAAATGTCAGCATAGGATGCAGGCCACAGTCCTCCTGACAACACTTGCCAAAGTGCTCCTACTGCTATTGCAGTTTCATATAAATGGTTAAAATAACCTGTTGTATTCCAGCAACTTGGACTGTGGAGCAGTAATTGAGTTACATTGATGCTATGGTAGTTGTAGTTCCCTTTTTTTATTTCTTTGTAATAATTGTTATGATTTTGTATTATGTTATACCTGGCACAGACTCCAGAGTTTGTAATTCCACTTCCCTAGTTATAGCCTCATCAATCGAATGTGTTTTGATTGGTATCTTTGGAACAAAGGGATTAATTTCTTAGTGTGATTGTTTTATTTCCACTTCATCTTGCTGGAGTTGCTCAACATAGAAGAACAAATTTTTGTTGATTTTTGTTTGCAGAACAAATCAACAAACGAGGCTGAACTTTAAAATTTACAGCTGTGTAGTTAAAAAAAATTAAAGATGAGGAAAAATTCTGGGGCCTGTTATAAGTGTAAACAGACTCTTGCCGTTTCACAGAAAACCATGGAGCAACTGTCTGTTTACATTGTTGTAACAAAGATCCAAAATTGGCTGAGGCTCTTGGAGGAGTCTGGATTTCTCCTCCTTGGTTTGTTTCCTGCTGTTCCCATTTGCAGTTCGTGCCAATAGTGAGGCAGGAATGTATTCCCAGTAGATGCACATGTGCACGTGCGCACACACCCACCCCCACCATTCACATGCTCGGGTACATAGATCAACACAGAGCATTGCCTTTGTTGGCACCCACAGCACTGACATGAACATGAACAACACAGCCCACTCCTGCTCCTCCTCTCCAAATCATAAGGAAGTTGAGTATTTTGTGTGTGCCTGTGTATATACACATACACATATAAATATGTATTTATAAACTCTCTCGGTCTTGGTTGACAGTCACTGTCATATTTGCAGAGCCCTCAAACCCGAGGCTATAAAACCATGCAGAACTGATGCCCTGATTCTTGGCCCGTCCATCTCCAGCTTGTTTTTTTTCCAGTTTCTAGTCTCCACCTGCTTGCCAGCTACTGCAGCTTGATTGAAGTTCTCACTTCCTCAGGTGTCTTAAGCCCTACACTGGACCGTAAATCCAAGCCCAGCACCTAAGCCCTGTTTATCCTGTCTCGGTTTCCAGCCTCACATCTTTCCAGGACTTACTGTCTAGCTGAACCTGAAGTTTCCTAGCAAATCACACGCACACAAACATACCAGCAAGCAAAGTCACACAGAAAATAGATGGATGGAGTTTCATAAGACTTCAGTTATCAGGCTTGGCCAGACACGTATACTGAACTGCAGCCTGTTTGTATGCAGTCAGCCTTCCTTTTAATATTAACCCTCCTCTCCATCTTCCAATGCTTGCTTCTCCCCCGTCTGCTGTGATCTTAAGCATTCCCTTGTACGTTCCCATAAGCTGCTTAAAACATGCCCTAAATTTTTCATAGTCCCACAACCTCCCTGCAATAAAATCAGTCATGCCCATGAGACTCAGTAATCTTGTTTCCACTCGTTATCAGTTCTTCAGAACTTTGAATGGTCCCTTCAATGGCCCATCATTCAGGGACCTGAGAGTTCTATCATTGATATTGTCTTTGTTATCTTCTGTTTGTTAGGGTTTATGTATCTAGTCGTGATATATTGCTTTTTCTGTCTGTTGTCTTTGTTTTTATGCTGAATAGTCTTTACCTGGATACCCTGTCAAACCAGATGTCCTTGCATGCCAGGTATTTTTTTTTGTTGAGGCAGCAATTTAGTATCAATTCAGATTTCATCTGTTCTTTCATAGCCAGAACAAAGCCAATGGGAAATCATAAATCTGGATACATGGTGAACACTGGCTAACATGATAGAAATGTGTACGAACGCTTCAGATATTAATTAGCCTTGCATAACGATACAGACTCACTATTAATTGCAGTATGGAACCTTCTTTTTTCCCCCTGCATGACACTGTGAGCTTTATGTGTACATCTAGTAGGGATGGAGTAAAGCAGGGCACAATAACATAAAATGCTTAAATTTTATACTGGGTATGTACATAGAGTTGGACTAAGGTCAAGAGTAGACTCAGTCGTGTGTGTAACGGTGAGTCACTGCTCTGTGAATTACAGGGTAAATTGACCCCTAGGCTGTGAATTGTCTGTGGGATGGAGTACTCTTTTCTTTGGCTCCTACAGCACAGGATATGGTGCCATTAAAAACAGCCACTAACAACTGCAACAGTAGCCTTGTATTTTCTGCAGTCCTGGCAGCTGCCTTGTATTTGTAGGCAGCCACGAGTACCAAAATGTAAGAGCACAGAGTGATTAAGCTGAAGAGGAAAGGAAATGAGTTTGAATGTTATGTGAGTGGCGAAATGGAAGGAACAGTGCAAGTGGCCGAAGTGCAATAGGAAGCTTTTCAGTTCAAGGTCATAAATATGAATCTTTCCCAAGCTGGCGGTGACCAAAAGCCCTAACCATCTGAAAGCACCATCACCCAGTAATGACAGAGATTGGAAGCAGGAATGTAGAAAGACATGAAAAGCTTTTGAAAGTGCCCTTGTGGGCTAATACTGTTACTCCAGTGAATAAGTCTCTTGAAGGCTGTGAGTCTGTGGCCATTTATCTGGTAGACTTGCTATTCATCTCTTTTGAGTGTAGTGTAAATGCACTGTATTAGGGTCATGATGAGAGCAAACCTAAAACGTTTAAATATTAGAAATGAGTTAGCCAGCTATCCAGCAGGGAAGTACTGACTATTGCAAGCGCAAACACAAAGAAAGCAGGGAAACAAAAGATAACATTTGGAAAGAGGTGTCTGCACTGGGACTTGTGATCTTACAAACACGTCTGTTTAGGAGGGGGCACTGTTTGATGGTATATGAGACAGTTTTTCTCTTGCAAATTAAGGAGAAAATACCAAGTGTTCTCTTAAAAAGATTTCTCCTTGCTTCCAAAATATACTACAGACACAAAAAGAGAGAATGCACAGAAACAAAATCACGTCCAGATTGCTCAGAAGTTTAAGATGTTGATAAATAGGAAATTGTGATAGAACAGACTGAGGAAAAGTCATGCTGCTTCTGCTTCTGAAGGCTTGAGAGGGACAGAGGGATATTGAGTGAACGGAGAGCGAGCCTTCTTTTTACTGGCAAGGAAGAGAGAATAGTTGAAAGGCTTTTATTATTTTTAAGAAACAGTGTTTGATTTAAAACCCAGGAAAAAAAATTACTTATGAGACTTGTATGAAAGAGGGATATGGTGCTCCATGGTTACATTGTGCGGAAGTTTTACTGTCCTGTTCCTTTCTGCTATTCTAAGAAAAGGAATCTTAGTTTACTTCTGGAATGATAGAATAGTTCACATTGGAAAGGGCCTCTGATGGTTGTCTGGTCCATCTTGCTCCTCAGAGTAGGACTGAGTTGGCCTAGGTTTTCAGTGTCTTGTCCAGTCTAGTTTTTGAGTATCTCCAAGGATGGAGATACCACAGTCTCTCTAGGCAAATATTCCAATGTTTGAATGATGATGCCATAGAACAGTTAGTTGTAATTTTAATTGCAAATCAAAACTAATCTGGAGAATGAGTTTAACAATATTTCAGATCAGAGCCTTGCTCAGTTTGCATAAGATCTGGATTTTCAACAAAATATATTAAATTTTCCTCATCGTTCTTGGTTTGAAGGCGCTAGTTTAACTGTGCCAGTGTAAAGTTCTTCTTTACAGAGGCTGCAAGGTACTCTTGCTTCTAAGCTGGAGTAGGATGTAGAGGTGTGTATCATCTCTAATTTGAGGGTTTGTATTGCTACAGCCACAGAGTCCGTCTGGTTTTCACTTTTCACTTACAAAGTTTTCTCCTGGAGCATGAACTTTACTTGGAAAGAAACATCTTTCTTTAGAAACAGTGAGATTTTTCTAATTTTCTTTTTTCCTACAAAGTATTTCAATAACCTTAATTAAAATTTTTGGGGAAAAAAATCCAAAATTCTTCTTCAAAAAATACTGGAAATTTTCACTTATGAAAAATAATCTTTAACTGAACATTTTAGGATATTTTTTTGAATAATTTAAAGACAATTTTAAAGAACTTTGTATACAAAATGAACAGATTTACATATAATTATCAAGAATGAATCTTTCCTGAAATGTATTATTCTTCCTCACTCTCAAGAAATCATATTAAAATGTTTTGGTGATATGACAGTACTCTTTTTTTTAATGGTTAAAATGCTTGTATAAATCTTAGTCCTTATTTTGTCAATTACGTAGTGAAAGTTACTTCTGTTGGAAAAACTTAAAAAATACTTTTACATCATATCACAGTCATCTGAATGAGTGAGGCGAATGCCTCCCAGTTTTCAGTGTACTGTCAATGTTTATGGCAAGTCAAGTTTTTCCTTGCTCGTGGGAGATGTCAAGGGAATGCCAGATACCACTATTCAGGCTGTGTAAGTAAAGTAAGTATGTATTCAAGCTGTTTAAGTAAATGTATTTAAGTAGCAGAAACAGTGCCGTAGAGTTGTATCAGCTTCTCATTTAAATAGTCTAGGGAGATTGGGGCATTAACACTGCAATTTGCTTTTTAGTTATGTGGACACAGCACACCGTTGCACACAGATTCATTTATGGTTGCAGAAAGAGAGATTGAAAGTGTGAACACTGGAGGCCTTAATCTCACAGAGCAAATAAGAAGAGCCCTGAATATACTATATCTCAAATGTTCCCATTTCTAAGCCATGGCTGCGTTGTATATGCTTTTCCATTTTTGTAGGCCCTCACAGGGCAGCACCTGTCTGTCATGGACCTGCTCTTCAGAAGAACATTTTCTGGGGTATTTACGAATGTGAACAGAGAGAGTGATCTTTGTAGGCTTTCAGTGCAGGGAAAAGAGAAACACAGATTTTATTCAGAGCCAAAGCTAAAATCGCTCTCTTGAGAACTCTCTGACTTGGCTGAATGTAGAAAGGGACAGGAGGCACATGGGTTTAAGTTAACATTTCTGGATATCTTCTTATTCCATTTTACAGTCGTATATTAAACCATGTAAACCGAGAAGAGGACACCCATTCCTCAGCTACTAATATCGTAGTAATGCATGAGTTCTGCCAAGAAAAAAGGGATAGGGATCTGTAAAAATGTAGCTCAACTTGAAAGAAAATGCAAAGCATGCTGAAGAAGAGCAGCGCTGTTGGTTTTCTTCCCTACACTTTAAAATGTTCCTGAATTGGGTTCTGACTTTGTAATCCTTTGATTTTTCTGGAATGTATTTACACAGGAGGCTTCATGGTCAACAAATAAACTGTCTTAATTAGTACAGTTTTTCATTTAATAAAGCAGGTTTTTGACAACTGATTTTTTTTCAGTGAGCCATGTACCCGCTTTTGGTAAAACATTAAGTGAAACAGCACTCTCAGGTTCTAAGCTTGAAAACCTCAAAAAAACCCCAACCGCTTGGCTGTGTGTCTAAGGTGTAGCCGAGCTAAAGATGTTCAAACATTCTCTGACATGATCCTTCTGCATGGTTTTCATGCGTACAGTGATCACAAGCCTCTTGGCTCACCTGTGCTGGGCCTCTCATCACAGAGTGGCAAATTAAATGGTGATTGGGTCAGAAAGGCAACACCTTCTTAGCACAGTTATGAGTGCTGAGAGGGGTAAGGAACATCCTTGAAAGCCCACATCCCAGCAGACAGTCCCATTCCTTCTCAGTTTCTGTCTACTTCAGAGACAAAACCACATCTTAAATAGAAAGTAAAAAAAATAAATAAATCTCATTTATAGCCAGCGTTGAACAGGAATATTCTTGAAATATTGAAAAGGGTGGGAGAACTTCTCACATATGAAGGTTTAATCATAAAGGATTGGTAAATCTTAGCTGTAATCCAACAGTATGTGGCTTGGATAAAACCCATTTAAATAAGCAGTGTATCTCACCACTGACTGTAAAAATGAGAGCTTCTCCTCCCAGTCATACATTTCAGTATTTTTCAAAAACTTCAAAACAATCTTGAGAATTTTGTTATGTGGATTCCTTACAGTATTCCTTAGGGTATATCGTCTTTGGAGTTGCACTCAACCCGTATTTGCTATTCTGTTTTCTGGACAGCAGCTTTGCTAAGCTTTGAAAAGAGGATGTTAGCATTTTTAAAGCCTTTTTTCCCCTTTTTATTATATGAATCAGTGTTCTTGAAGGAGTCAAAGTTCAATCCTCCTGCTGCATTACAATGCCTTTCAGTCTAATATTAGAGAGCGAGTCCCATTTTACTTTGTAATACGAAGCTTCACTTCGGCATTAATTTCATTCGGAAAGCAGCTGCACTTATAATAGATTCCTTTTAAGCAAAATGGAAAATATACATTTATCAAATGACTTTCTTCCAGTAATGCTGCAGCAGTCTTTATTGCATCAAAGTTGTCAGCAATCAGCCCATCTTTCTGAATAAAGATGTGCCAAATCATAGAAGCAGCCTTTATATTGAATAAGCAATAAGTGAATTCTATGGTAGGTGGACAGACAGACACTATCTCAGCTTTTACAATATGATGTATTTATTTATGCCTACATCACATAGCTTTAGGAATATTTCCTACATGGACATAGCAAGTGACATTATCAAAATAAAAATCATGTTTTTCAAAGTGTTTTGCCTAGGAGACTAATAACACCTTATTACAAATGAAAGATTTTTAAAATCAGCCTTTTCAGCTTTATCTTTCTCTGTTGAGACTTTCTTTTTTTCTTCCAGTGTAGCTATTTAATGACTTACATTTTCAGCAGACCATCCCTTTCACAGTCTGGTTCAGCACAGTTTTGTTCTGTTTGTCTTTGTAACTAAAGCAATGTAAACGGTGCTTTTTTTGAGGGGGCTGTGTTTTTACTACTTGGGAAAATGCTAGATCTAATTGAAATGTTAATTCAGTTATAAATTGGTAAGTTTAATTCTGAATATTATGTGGATCAGAATATCCATTGATACGAAGAGAAACTATTGATTCTTTGGTTACACAGAGAGACTAGCGTTAGTCACTTGATCCTTCTCTGCTGAGCCAAGGTTTTGACATGAAAGAAAGGGTACTTCAGCATTTTTCATAGTCCATTCTATGGATTTCAGAATTCTGGAGGTTAGTGTTTCATAATCTCTCCTGTCCTTATATTAAATATCTTCAGGGACGCTTGTTCTTGCAGGAGTTGTGATGCAGGAGTAGGCAGTGGAGATGGAAAGAAAGAGAAGATATTTTCACTTGTGCATTTTCACAGGTTGTAAGGTTTTGAACCCTGCCTGTTCCACAAGCCCAGAAATCCCACTGATCAGACTTACACATTTATGACAAAATCAGTCTGAAAGTGTCAAAATCAATTTGAAAGTGGTTAACTAGGACAGTATATCATATTTCTATTATGATTTTTTCCCAGATATTTAAAATGACAGTATTGTTTTGTTTTCTGGCATAAAATGATCTCAGGGAAATAGCACATGATAAACAGTAGCAGATCTGGAAGTGACTTAAGGGGGAGGAGAAGTCCGCTCTTCGATACTTTTTCTTCCTGCCTGCTTGCCAGCCAAGATCAAGTCTGAGTTGGAAATAATTTGAATATTACAAAAAACACCAAACTTAAAAAAAAAAAGGCATACAGTCCATCAACAGTAAATGAGTTAAAGTGATCACAATTGTGTTGTAATCATGAGGTTTCAAATTCCAGTGGTCTCAATATTTCTTTTCTGATGCTATGTTCACAGTTGGTATATAGGTATACAGCAGGTAGAGATACCACCAGTAAGACAACCACTAAAATCAATGGAATCACACTGCTTAGAAATCTCAGCAGCTGTATTGGCCTAGGTCTCCATCATCTCTCTAGAGCTGAGGATCCTGCTATCTTTAGTTTAATGTGTGCTTGCCAAGCCTTGCAACAAAACACTCAGGAATTGCTGCAGCAGTTGCAACCTGGGAAACTCCACAATTAGGGTAAAGCTCCAGTACCAGCTGTCTTCTGGGGTCTTGCATACTATAAGATGCAGAAAATATCATACCCTGGTTTTTATACTTTACCGCATAAGTGAAAATAAGGCAGGGCAGAATTCAGTTAAGCTGCAGTACTTTTCTGCAGCAGCATCATATGTTCCCAGACTATATGCAAAGTTTCAGCTGTAGCTTCCTCCTCAATGAGCTCCAAGCTTTAGNCCCCAAACCAACAAACCCAAGAAACAATCCCAAACCCCTTTGGTTGTAGTTGTGTGAGACTGGCTGATCTAATTGATCTTACCTCCTCAGGGAAGCTTCTCTTTACTTTATTAAGAGCATAGCCGCTTGCCTGGTACACTGGTATCTAGTAATTCTCTTGACCAGCTCCATCAGCAGATTAGGACAGCCCTTAAGTGATGCGCAGTGCTGAAACACTACTACACGGAGCTGCAGAAGCTGTTGGTTTATTTTTTTTTTCTCAAAAGCTGTGCTGCAGGTTGGATCACAGCTGGCTGGGATACAGCTTCTGTAGTTGAGATTGGCTGGCAGCAAGTCTAATCCTTGTTGCATTAATAGAATAAGACAAACTCCTTGAGAGACAGTATGTCTATATAATTTATTTGGGTTTTTGCATATGGAAACAATCACTTTTTAGATAATGAATTTAATAAAGAATTTAACTATGTTATAGGCACTATAAAAATGCTAAGAAAATATAAAGCAAGGATGCAATTATAACTATTGTTTATGAAGGTAAAATAGCTTTTACCTGTTTTATCACATGAGTATTCATTCAAGTGAGTATGGTATATACGCGAAAGGACCACTGTGTGCACTTGCATATTAATAATTCTGTGAAGTGAAAGTATTGTTTTTATTTGAAGACACAAGGGGTATTTTAGCTAAATTGCACTAGAGTAAGAAGAGAATGCACTTGAATACTCATAGAAACTGTCTGCTTCCTTACTAAAGAACATTTTTAAATAAGGTGAGGCCAACCATATATTTAAAGTGGATTTAACTCTTTATATTTTCTTATGCTTCATATGTTGACTATTTTTATAGGACTTACAGCATGATAGCAATCACTCTCTGAATACGGATCATTTTAAAATTTATAAACATAGAGCCATAACATGTGTATCCATCAAGCAAGTAATTTAGCTATGAGCTAAGAAACCAATGCTCAAGTTGTATATTTGTTCATCATAAAAAGATTCTTTTAAGAGTAAATTGTTAGTTGAGCAAAGTAAGGCAGTTCTCTGTAATAGCCGTCTTATACTTAATCCAAATAAGAAATAGATGAGTAAGGGGAAAAATTTCAGACAACTTGCATATTTATAACTTGTTCTTTGCTCACAAAATTAGCTCTACAGTTATGATTAGATCATACTGAAGATCTTAGTGTTCATTTGCAGAGGCTGTTAGTGGACTAGCACGTAATTAGGAGGAGATATTTTCCTATTTGGCTCTTGAGTGCCTACAGCAAAGCTTATCTGAGTAAGGAAAACATTTTTAAAATAGTTTCTTAGTTTCTTGTACAGAACTCTGCCACAAGAGACTGGGTTATTGGTTTGTTTACAGTTTTGCAAAGCTTACTTTCACTAGTTCTTTACGATAAGGGACAGAAATGACCATGATTGAATCTTCTGTATGAAAGCATAAGAAAAGTCAGGACCTGGCTGAAGGTACTAAACAAGGCAATGTATTGTATCCCAGTTCTTTGTGTCCACCCCTTCCTCATTCCATGGGAAGAAGAGATGAAGTAAAACAGAACGACCACGCAGGGTTTTTCTTTGCTGCTTCCACACACAAAATTATGAGTTTGAGACAATACAACTTTATGAATAGTATTTAAAATCCACCCTTTGCCTCTGATGGGTTGTGTAACCTTCCGCTAGTTCCCTAAGCCTTCCTTTGGACTGCAGTTACTTTGGGGACTTGTTGACCAGTTTATAACTCTCTGCTTTTTGGGTTTTTTTTTGTTTTGGTTTGGTTTGGTTTTGTTTTGGTTTGGTTTTTTTTTTTACATTCCCATTGATTTAAGCTTAAACTTCAGTTTCTTAGCAGTCCTGAAATTTACCCCAAAAGAAGATAAAATTCAACTGGCCTCCGAATTTACTGTAAACAGTGAAAATATTTGTCATCTCTTTGCCTCAGTTTTTCGATGTGTACAATAGGATACATTGGTCTTGTAGAGAACACTGGACGCAAAGATAAAGATGAGTAGGAATGATGGTTGTCTATATGATGATGCAAACGTTTTTGGAGTGTGAAGGATAAAAGATTAAGTTTTAAAAATACTAAAAAAAAAAGTTACTGTTTATTTGCAATACAGTTAAAGAGATTTAACTATTTTGCACAGTAAGGTTAAGTAATAGGAAATAAGAAGGTCTTTTTAAGAATTATGTAATTGTGCGTGGACAGGCAGATGAAAATTACTTTTCTTTCAGGTGTGTAAATTGCTGGTCTTGTTTCCTTCATTTGTCTGAGTTCTATCCACTAGATGGTTTAATTTAGATTTTCCATTTATTGCAAAAAATACAGAGGAATTAACAGGTTGTGCATTTACTTGATAGGCCCGAACTGTTTATCCAGCATGTAATCTGCTTTTTTAAAACTACATATTTTACTTTCTCTACAGTAGAATGATTTTGGCAAAGTTCCAGATTCTTGGGATACAAGTATAAGGTGGTGTGGTTTTTTTCATTTTCTTAATTATTCAGTTCTGACAAGAAAAGAGAAAGAGGTAGGAAGCTTTCCTACATTAATTTTTCCATATGTTAATTTTCAAGCAGAGGAATGCAACTGTATACAAATCCACCCCAAGTGCAGCTGAAATTTCAAAGCAGGCTGGTACAGGCTCTGAATCAAGCTGCCCAGGTTAAGCTCCTTCCAGGAGGTATTTACAAGAATTCTATGGGAAATATTTGCATTCATGAAGTTGTGTGCATGTGTGCGTGTCTGGCAGGGGGACTTAACTGAGCATTTGTTTTCCATATTATTGAAGTTACTAGATGGGGGAGGTTGGACTAGATGACCTCTAAAGGTCCCTTCCAACCCAAATTATTCTGTGATTCTGTGTTTCGAAAGACAAATGTACTTCATTCTTACCTGGTGTACTTGGTACTGATTTTCAGCTTCAGACTTTACCTCTAGAGTTTACCTCAGGAGAAAATGTGATCTGATTTTCCAAACTTGTTCAGAGATACAGATCCTGCTGAACTAACTGGGCATGCTGTATTTTTGTGCCTGGAAAGAAACCTTTTCTGAAGATCCCTGTTGGCCTCACCTTGCACATGTGTGTGTATGGACAAGCTTTTCTTCCTTCCACAATGCACTAAAGATTATATTCAGGGGCTACATAAGTGTTGAATATGGCTTCTGTATAGTTATATAAGTACTATAACATGAATCTTACTTCAAATTAAAGACTGAATGTGAATTTAGATATTAAATTCTACATTCAGCATTTTTAAGTGCTTCTAGAAATAAGTTATTCAAGGCTTTTTGCAGTGGCTCTGAACAGATAGCTCCATGAACAGAGTCATCCTCATGTTTTCAACTTGGAAGTACTGATAACAATTTGGTTTACTAGTATATGTTAGAGAGCCAAATCTTAAAAAATACCGTATTAAAAACCAGTGCGCATGATTCTACTCTAAACGCGTAGAGAAAAAGAGCTAGCTTTTCACACACATTGAAATCACAAATATACCTCAGTAAAAAAAATGATAGAATACCTTCTTGCAGAAAAAGAGCAACTTGAGTATTTAAGGATATTTGACTTAGTGTGTATGTATTGACATTTTTTAAATTTTTTAATGTTTCAGAGTTTTTCAGGTGAATCTTACGTATATGTCTACACATCTTTTAAACATATTCTTCCTCTGGTTTACAGAGTTCTTTCAGAAGGTATGACTAGGACCTAGCAATAGTATCTATTTGAAAGGGAGAGTTTTTAGACTATAGTGTGTATGTGAAACCTTGGGCATTTGCTTTCACCGTCAAATTAGTTCAAGGATTTTGTAGGGCTTGGGGAACGAGACTGGTCTCTCAGTTTATTTCATAAAGAATAACTATACAGTATCGGAACGCCACTGGCGGTTCCCATAGCACAGTGGAGCAGGCTTCAGTCAGGTACAATCAGACTGAAATGCAAATTATCTCGGCATCAAAGAGTGCCTTTCCCGCTGAGCCACGTTCATGTTGTAAAGTAGTCAAACAACATAGAAGTCTGCATCATGCCTCCCTGCATTAGGTATGTAAATAAATAGGGAGATTCAGTCTCTGTTTTTTAGCTGGATGATTAGAGAGAGAGACATGGAAATTAAATATCCAGTGAATTCGGGTGCCTTCAAAATATAGGGGAATTAAGAACTGCTTTGCCTACTGCTTGAAAAGATGTGGATCTTCCTCCCTTAAAGCTCCCTGGGGCATGACTATATTCATTTCATATTTCTGACTCCTGATAAGAACTTCTATCAGCGATGGCGAGAACAGCTGAAACTTTCTCTATACAACCCCCGCTCCAACAACCAACCAATCCAAAAAAAGCAGGATACTTTTAGACAAGGAATTAAGGCGATTTGGGATACTCGGTTTTTGTCTGTCTTCCTCCCCTGTTTCCCCGGTCCCGCTCCTGCTCTGATCTCACTGGGGAGCCGAGCCCACAACGATTTCATTTTGAGATGAAGATTGCAGTGTCGCTTGGAGCTGGGACTCCCACCCTTTTTGGATAATGGGGAGTGGATTCCCTTCATCCTTCATGGGGGGAAGGACTGCTAACCAAAGTATAACAGTCTCCCTAATTCCATCTCTCCAGGGCCTCACAGGCTCCATTTGACTGCACACTGACAGCAAACCTATTCCAGTACTTTGGGGAGATTAGGAATTAACACTAGCCCAGGGAAAGGGATAACGTGACATCCTTTTAGTCCTATTCCTTCCACACTTCTAGTGCTGTGATACTTTTATTAATGCTGAGAAACTGAGAAGATAGGGAATGGAGATGATAGAGACAAAGAGGCTGATCTGAGGGTAGCACCGAGCAGGGTTTAAGGCAAGTGTCTGAGCTGTTATGATAGTATTGGCACTGACTAGAGTTGTATATATTGACAATCCTTAAATTTTCCCCATATAATACCTGTAGAACATCCCATCACTTTTTTCCCCGCCATGGGGTTGAGGGAGCAGATGTGTATCAGTATCTAGCTGTTTGTGATGATTTTGGACCTTTTATTTTTAAGGGACCAAGTTGATCTGATTTTTAGAGGTTCCCAGAATTACCTGTCAGTATGTTCCGTGCCATTCTTTACCATTATGTTTATGGGATTTTTTATAAGTTATTTTCTTTACTGTAAGCCTAGATGACAAACAAGCCATGTCACTATTCAGACATCAAAGAGGAATCTTACAGCAATAAAGAAACCTTACCTGTACAGTAAAAACTTAAAACCACAAATGTTAAAGTCCAAGTCTTGAGGACCTGAATTCAAATCCAAACTTATGACATCAGTTTTAAGTAATTTAGCTGGTTTTGTTACACGTTATATTGTTATGCAACAACGATACATGGGAAGAAATTTAAACAGGTCAAACCCAATTTTTATCAGCAGAGCTCCAGCAGCTTTTGCTTCACGTGCTGTAGACTGCTAGTTCATGCTAACTGATCTTGCCAGCGTTGTTGAACTTCCCCAGCCACTGCTATATGGTGGCTTCAAAAGAATAACATTGCATGTATTATAATACTGTCTTTTGGTCTGGCAAAGGGATAGAGCAGACCAAACCTGCTCATCCAGCAGGCCGCTATGAGGAATTTTACAGCACCTCCCTGAATTTGTCTGGATCATTAGTCCTGTAGTCTCCTTACTGTGTACAAAACACTGTATGTTTGCATTGACTTAGTTTTGTAAATACTAACACTGGGTTTCTGCCTACCTCTGGATTACAGATGATTTAATGATTGTCTTACAACCGTACCGAATAGTGTTACTACTATTTTCTGAAGGATATAGAATGCACTTGCACTGACTGTGATCTGGTTTCATCCCAGTGACAGGCACAGCTCGTCACTTGCTTTTGTGGTATGTGTTTGTGGCGTATTGGCAGAGCTATTAGTTGTAGCATGGGAGACAGTTTCAGAGGCAGTTGTGTGCCTTTGTATCCACAAACTCTTACTCTTACGAATAGCGTCATAGACTTAAAAGATGTTCATGATAGTTAAAGGGTTGCTGAATTAAGCCGTGTGATCTCTTGGTGTGGGTTAACCTCAGTAGGCAGCTAAGCCCCACACAGCCGCTCGCTCACTCCCCCCAAGCAGGATAGGGGATTGTGGGTTGAGATAAAGGCAGTTAATTAAGTAAAGCAAAGCTGCATGTACAAGCAAAGCGAAACAAGGAATTGATCCACTATTTCCCATCGGCAGACATATATTTAACCATTTCCTCTTTATCACGCCTAACGGTTACTTGGGAAGACAAACGCCGTAATGTCCCCCCCTTTCCTTCTTCTTCCCCCGGCTTTTGTTGCTGAGCACAAGGTTGTAACATCTGGGATATCCCTTTGGTCAGTTGGGGACAGCTGTCCCGGCTGTGTCCCCTCCCACCTCCTTGTGCCCTCAGCCTGCTCCCTGGCAGGGTGGGACAGCGCTGTTGAGCGGTGCAGCAACAGCTGAAACCTCCCTGTGTTAGTAACACTGGTTAGGCCACAGATCCAAAACACAGCACTGTACAAGCAGTTACAAAGAAAACTAACTCCATCCCAGCCAAAACCAGTACACATCTTTCTCTGTTATTTTATTACGTATACAGGATAACTCAAATCAAATGAATGTTTTAGCTGTGCTTTGTTCTGCAACGTAACTCGCACTTCTCGCTTACACTTAAATGTTACACCGGCTTTCAAACGTCCGCTTTCTTTTCCAGTGCTATTAGTAGAACAGCATAATATAATACCAAGTGGCAGCAGGGTTTGTATTTTCAGTTTTAAGGAAGAGCTCTGAGGCTTGTTTTACATTCCTGAGAAGTAAAAGTAGCTTTTACTCATGAAAAATAAAAATGAGCAAATAAAGAAATTACAGCAACTTTTCTTTCACCCTTGTAGAGCCTGTGTTTCAGATAACTAATTTTTACGTGTTATTTTTTGCATACCCCAGTTGTCTTAGCAATTCTATGCAAGTTTTGAGCTCTGTGTGGAATTGGTAGCAGTTTGATCTGTTAAGTGCCAGATCCATAGGTTGCTAGAGGTAGCTGAGTGCTATTAATTGTTCTACATCTGGGCACCGCAAAATTGTGCTTATTAAGTTAAAGCCTAAAGGAAAAAAATCAAGCATTGATTGTGCCAACTCTGATTATTGTGTGTCAGGAGAGCAATCTAAGTTTTTTAAGTGATTATTCCGTAACATGATGATAACTGAAGGAAAATATGCATAATCTTATTTATCTATTTGTTTGACTCTCTCTGAAAAAGTTAAATGAATATAGAGGTCAAAGTTTCTGAATCAAATTTTTAATAAGCCATGACTGCTACTCACAGTGACTTTTTTTCCCTACTGGGAATAATGATATGCATCCTTCCTTTTTTGAAGAATAAAGTGGAAGGGTACAACTCCTCCTTATGTTTTTCTGCAAGTTACTATGCATTTATTATGATTGTGATATTGAAGTCTATACTCCTTTTTGACACAAGAAAACAAAAAGCATAAGTAAAATCTTGGTTTAAAAGGTATTAAACCCAGAATTCTGACAGCAGTGCACAATTAGCTCTTACATTAAGCATTTATGGCAGCTACAAATTCACAGTGTGTTTTTTTGAGGCAGTAACAAATGGGGGGGAACCAAATCCAGAATGAGTGCAATTGACATTTTACAGTCAGAACAAAGGGTTGAAAGTGTATGGCTTGTATACAACTACTTATATATTACATATTAGCCCCTTAAACTAGTACTAAACTCAATATCACCCCTTAAAGAGGCTTCACGCAGTTAATTATTAGTAAATTAAGTCCTTCAATCATTCTGAAGGTTGAAGAACATTAAATTATACAGTGCTTACCAAATGATGGCCAAAATCTGACTTAATTTACACTCTGGAGTCAATGGTGTTCAAGAGGTTGTGAATCAGGGCAGAGTCTGGCCCTCTGAATAATTAAAGTAGAACAAAAATAAAGAGCTCGTTCAGAGTGTCACTGTAAATCTGCAAAGCCTTATGGTATAGAACTGTACACCTCCAGGAACACAGTGTGATGTAGCAATATGACAGAGAGGAGAGGAAAACTCACTCCACTTCAGGGGCTTTCTTGAATAAAAATGATTTGTATGGATGTTCTGCAGTTTTGCTGTGAGCCTTGGGGAATGCCTTTGATGCACTTGATTAGGGAACAAGATCTCAACCTTGTAGACTCAGTAAGATCTTCACATGTTTAAATACAGATAATTAGTCTCAGTTCTCTTCTTTTTCCTTTTTTTTTAAAAAAACTTAGATCCTCATGGTTTGTTTTTTTTCCTTTCTTCTACTATTTATTGATAAGAGTTCGTTTAATTGCCAGTGCCGTACCCTGTTCCTAATTTATGCAGTATAAATGACCGTGTCTAATTTTTATTTTTGGAATATAAGATGATATATATTTTAAAAGGGAGTAAGAAGTTCCTTCACATCTATCTATGCAGTGTGACGGAGTGAAGTGCAGAGGTTCCTATTTTAGCTCCGAGCATGCTGACATACGCAGTAGCATGGTGCGATACTAGCCCAGGCGCAGCCTAGCCAAGTTGGGGAGTAGGTGTGTCCTCACATAACCTCTAAAAAGTGTGAGCTTCTGCTGGGGTCCCCGTTTGCAACATCTTCTCTGACACAAGCTTTTCAGCAGGATAAATTTGATGTGCAGAAGGCTGTATTTAGTTCCAGTGGTAAAGTTCACAGGTATGCACTGTATGCAGGGATGGGGAAAAGATACATGGGAGTGGTTACCCAGGGCATAGCCAACAGGATGGATGGCATTATTTAGAATGTCTGAAAAATGTATCATGAACCCTGGGATTTAGTACGTGGTTATCCATCATGAGAGTGCTTTGGCCTACAGACTTATTTTAGTCCGTGATTCTTTGCTGTCCTAAAAGAGGGTGCATTCTGCCAAATATGTGAATTCAGCTTTGTGGGTGGGTTAATATGTGTGGCTGAGCCATTTTTTTCTGTCATCATGGATGAAAGCTTGATTTTCAGCCTTGTTGAGCATAGTTTTCCTCTGATTACTCAACTCTAAATAGACATTGGTGCAAGGTAAATTTTGGGCAAAGCGTATTCTGCCATATCCGGAAAATGTTCTGATAGTTTTAATTCTCTCTCTGTTGGCAGACTTGTTTCCTGACTGGTTCAAATTATTTCACTATGGAGTTACCCATTTTCCGTATCTGTAAATAAATTCCCTTTCTCAGAGAGGTGTTGAAAAGATAATTCACTTGTTTATGTCAGAGACTTCAAACCTGATGAGAAACATATGGAGTGTATTAGTCTCTGATTCCTGTTTTTCAGTGTGTGCCCATCTTATGTATGAAAGGAAGAGGATCGCAGAAAGGTTCAGAACTCTGGCATGCTACTGTCTGAGGGACTTCTATGAAGCCATTTCAAAGTGGTGTGTAGACAATGTACAACGTGTTAATTCTATGTCAGAGCATTTTACAGGGAGTGTAATGGGAGTTTACTGTGCGTATTTGTTTATGTGCCAGGATGTGTTCTAGTGTTGAGATGTCAAATCCACAGATGAGAGTCTTACCTTTAATCACTCTACTCCGGCACAGATTAAAATAAAACAATGCACCCCTCNGTGTTCCGCTCTAATGCACCAGTTCAAAATGGCTTTCTGTCTTGCTCCACTGGTTTCTTGGAGGTGGGGATTGATCTGTGAATCTCTTGCATGATATGTTTGAAATATTTATCTGAGCTTGAACTGTCAGGTGGTGTCCAACTCACTCATTACTAGGCAGCAGAGGGAGGCCAGGCTGTCAGGAAGTTATCATTTTCATAAGATATGGCTCTGTGTTGATATTTATGGACAAGCAGGTTCTATGCTTTGTTAAACTTTGCAACTGAGGGAGCTAGATTTAAATGCTGAAAATGGTAAACTGAAGGTACCAGTAAATTATATCCAAACAATGTTAACATCATCGTTACCTGTAATATTCACAGTCTTTTTTTTTTCTTATTTCTCTTTGCACCTTTATTCTTAGCAGTACTTTTTTGCTGGCTTTTTTGGCCTAAGTTTTTCTCCTCTAAACATGTCAGTGACTGGCTTGCAACCCAGTGTAATTGGTACCTGGTAAATGACCTGTGTTTGTTTCTTGATCTGAATACTCCCTGAAGTACCTGAGCTGAGTGAAACATGCCTTCAGGGGGCTACAAAGTTTGCCACGATCAAAGAATTGAGGACTTTTCTCATAGTGCAACCAGGCACCAATAAACACTTGTCTTACCTCCTACGAATTGTACGTTCAGTTTTGCTGCAGATTATTAGTAAAAAATAAACCATCAGATAAAATCAGACATGTCATTTTTCCTGTTGTGTGCTCTTACACCAACATTGTGCCATGATAAATACTACTGTCTGTTCTATGGGAACACGGTGCTACATACAGCCAAGATTGAAAGGTTTCATTATATTTTGGATTCCAGGAGCGTGGCAGACGTTTTTTCGTTATATAAACTACCTAAAATTGTAGTTCTTAAATGTTTTCATTGTCTGAAAGGCACATCTTATAACTGTAGGACAGGAATGTTATCTTTAGGTCAAATTACTGTGTGCTGAAGCATGACCCAATTTTCAGTTTAATGTGAATCTTATTTTTGGTTGTGCAAAAAAATATAAGAAATACCCATTGACTGTGAGGTGCTTATTTCAGTTTTATTAAAGAGCTGCTGATTGCAAGTCATAGGATGCTATAAAATTGAAACTGCCTTATTTAAAAGCATTCTCGCTTGTGCAATGGTATAAAGGTTGATTTTGTAGCTGTGTAGATATTGTGTGAGGTTATTTAGATAGTGGTTCTTCATCTGCAGATATTTTTCTGTTCTTTCTCATAAAAAGAAGTCCTGACACTTTTACATTTTGACAGTTAATCTTTAATTCTTCACCATACCAATTAACTGTGAACTATTAGAGAAACAATAAGCCATGAATCATCAGCTACAAGGAGGCAGAGAGTTTAATAGTCAAGAGATGGAGCATTTCTTAATCTTATATACACTCAACATCCAAGTGAATAAATCCAAGGTTAAAAAGAAAGGCTATCATATTCCCCACCGGTTTTGAAAACAACTTATTTCTTTCTGTCTTGTTTGTCTGCTAACACAGCACAACAAAAGGAAGGGCCAGATTCTGCAATCCTTGAGTCTTACAAGAAGCTCTTATTTCTGTATCAGTCACACTAAGCAGTGTGTATTATTAATAGATATTATTCACAGTATACAAATAAAATTCATGAGAACAAACAGCCTACTTCTGTAAACTTTTTGTTCTATGGAGAGTCCTCATGAAAATGAATACTGCCATTTCAAGGTTATTATGTGTGGCAGTACAGCTATTCAATTAAGAACCTTTGAAACCCTTAAAAGCTTGTACTCTGCCTAACTATGAGCATATAAATAGTCTTTGGCTTTCATAGAGTTACTCATCTATCACAGGTTAAGCTGGAGTTTGTGTATATTGCTGGATGGGTGCCAGGCTCTCCTGCCTCTTGCAGAACAAAGTTACTGATCAAAGGGCTGAAGACGTATCTGTGGTCAGAACTGCACGAGAATTGGGCTGCTTCGCCTTAAGGATTTTGAAAATGATTAGTTAGTGCAGTACTTTCTAAATACAGTTACCAGCTACAGGAGGTTATATAGAAAGAATAGTTCAGTTTATAATTAAAATGGTTGCCGCATGCTAAACAGAATTGGGTGCTATGCATTTATAGAAAGCTGTCTGTCTTTAGAGCAAGCAGCTACATTTCAGACAGGGCAATGCAATTGGAGGAGTTTCATAAATGCAGTGTCTGTAAGTCAGGATTTTTATACAGAGTTGTAGAGCATTTCACTCTAATAGGGCTCCTGCGATGGAGCTGACTTTCAGATCAGTGGGTATGCTCTGCCTGGCTGGAACTTTTTTAAAATTCTAAGTGAAGCAGGCTCAAATTTGGATTTCTGCACATTCTCACGAGATGGGTAAGCAGAGGTAGGCAGGTATATTCTGGAGAATATTTTTCTGTAGGAAAACACTTACTCATCAAAAGTGACAGTCTGAAGGAGAAAGGAGTAAATGAAAAAGACTGTTTCAAACTGAAGTTTGGAAATGTTTTCAATTGCTAGATGATACTGCACAAATGGTTCGAAGACGCCTCTCATCTGTCAAAATGACCCATTTTGGTGGTCCTTGAACATTTGCTGAGAGGTAACTTAGTTCTGAGTAATTTATTTTTTCATAATCCATACTTAATTTGCCAAATTGGCATGTTTTACGGATGTCTATGCAAACACTAACAAAATATTCAGTCCAACATTGAAATAGCAGGAAGACTGAGTTTAATAGCAGGTATATCCAAGGAATATGATTAAGTAGCACCCATCTAGATACTTTACAAAGAAATGGTAAGACTTCTAATTTTATGTGGTTTAGATACTTTTAGTTTTCATAGTAAATGTTTCAGACAACTCTAGTGTTAATGCACCTGAGGCCAGCGCTGCTTCCTTACCATTATCTTTCCTTTCTCAGCCATTTTAGAATAATTGTAGGAAATTCTGGTAGTGTTTCCTTGTGCTGGTATTCCAAGAAAAAAAATATTTATTCCGAAAAACCACAGGAACCAATAACATTCTCCTGTCGTTCTTTTTCCAAAGCAGTTTGGTGCCAATAAAATTTCCTCAATACCATTAAAGCTTCTAACATGTTTAAATAAATTAAATAGGAGAATTAATCAAATTCTACTGTGTATCATTAGGAGTAATGAATAGCTAAAAATCCTACTCTGTTGAAAATGCAGAAATGCTTAATTCAAATTTCAGTATCAATAATGCTGGTACAGGGGAAACAAGTAAAATGTGTTAAAGGGTCTGTTAAGAATCATTGTGTGATCAAGTTCCACAAAAATAAAAGCAAATGTTGAAATAGAATTTTATCCGTGTTGTTACTAGTTTACTATCACATTAGTTATGAACCAGAATGCAGACATTTTCTTCTGGTCAGGATGACAGTAGACTTCATTTTCAAGAAGTCTATCAATTTGAAAGAGTGGAGACTTTCTTTTTTCTCAAAAATCCCCAAGAATCTATTTCTCCAACAGTCTGTAAGAATATTTGTAATCAATCCTACTTAAAAACTAACCCATTCTCTGACAGTATTTCATTTATAACTGGTCTTCTTTTAGCTGGCAGTCTGTCAAGATTTACTCTGAATTACCAGTTCATCATTAGGTATTGAGAAGGAGTTTCTGTGCATTTAAAGTATTGAGAGCTTTGAAAGAAGGAGTTGAAAGGAGGAGTGACAAGGTGGTGCACAGTGTTTGAAGTAAACAGTGTATTTACATGAATTCTTTGCTTTGTGATCCGAATCCAGTGGGGAGAAAACAGGTGTTGTTTTCCTGTTTAGGGCACACATTCTTCCAGGTTGGTGATTTCTATAGAAAACTGTGATCCAAGAAGATCTTACTGTTTTCCATCTCTACTACAACTGGTTTTTAGGGTCAGTATCCTGAGAACCTTGTCTATGCAGAAGACTACTGTGTTCCACGACTAGCAGTTTCAAACCCAGCATAAGCACAAAATCGCATAGGGCACTATTTCTTTTCTTTTACTGACTCCATGGAAAATAATAGACTGTGGTTGGTATTGCAAGAATAAATCATATAAAGGGATACAGAAGCAGTCAGTGTGGCTATCCATTTATTTTTATATTCTGGAAGGTTGATTTTCATAAAACACTGGTGGAAAGGGAGGAGGAAGGGGAGAAATGAGTCCTTCAGGAGATGGTCTGTGCTCTCAGGAGAAGTTGCTGAAGCACTAAATGCCGTTTGGAAAACACGCTGAGAACTGAGCCAGAAACTTCCAAACCTAGATAAAAGAGATGCTGCATTTTGTGTCAAAACAGCAAAAAGCTTCTATCCTTTTCCCTCTTGCTTCAGAGACACCTGTAATCTAAACTACGAGTGACAGTGGTAACAATGTTTTAAAGGGAATTTTAAACAAATAGAAGTGTGCATAAAAGACTACTACAAAATAATTTGGAGTTACCAGCAGTTTTTAATATGTTGATTCCCTAATTGTGATCCTTTGCCTCTCTGAGCAATGGGCTTATCCTCTGTTGAACCGTGAAACTGCAGTATTTTTACAAAAGGCAAGTTAATATTTTATTTATCTGTGGTGTTACTTTTGGGGGGGGAAGTCATAGAACAAAGTCAAGTGAAATATTTTCCCCCTCCTTAAAATATATAATTATAATAACTTTGTATTTCATTTCTCTTGAAAGTTGAATAGCAACAACACTCCTTTAAAAGAATTTGCATTTGAAAGAACAGTTTTGAAATTTTGATGCACATTTGATACACCTTTACCTCTCGGAGAACACTGAAGTTTAACTTAAAAGTCAGTTTGAATCAGGATCTCCTCCTTGGTTATTGTTATTTTTCTTTTTATATATTTTAGGATAAACACATATGTATATACTATTCTTTCCTGCATGTATAAAATATTTGAAACCTAGATATAGTCTTTGATATTTTTTTTTCTGAATCACTAATTTTTAAAAATTTATACCAGACTTTTTCAACTCTCCACTGCCAATAACTGTCTGAACTATATCTTCAGTCTTTTTAAGGGCCAGAAAAAGTATTAATCTAGAGAGCTGCTGTGGCTTGACAATGGAGGATCATTTCTTATTTTATTTTCTTCTTGTTTGCTTTTTATGAAAAAGTTTTTTTACAGTTGCATGGATTTTTTGGCCTTTTTTTTTTTTTGCGTGGAAAGTCCAGCAGTTTATAATAAAAAATAGGTTTATGTTCCCTAACTCATCATGCAGATTGGACCTTAATCTCACGCCCTTTATGTGTGGTGAGGATCTTCATCTTACTCCCCAACTAATGCCGTAACTTCACTCTTTTTTTTAAACAGTTACAGCATTGTATTGACAGAAAAAGTTACTATGATGCTGAATTACTGGCTTTTTGTTTGGGGTATTGCTTTTGTCACAGAAAGATTTTCTGTTCTTTTATTGAGGGATTTACCATCTTGTAATGATACAGTAAGAAACTGTGTATTTTTAAAATCAGAGGGAATTACACTTTTCATCAACATCCATATTATAGTTTTTAGCAGTGTCTGAAGTGTGGTGGTAGATAGTTGGCCTGAGATGTAGAGCTACCTGCTGCTATTCAAGGAACAAAGATAAAAAGCTTTAGTCCACGTATATTTCCTACGCTTTTCTGTTTTAATAACAAGCTGATACATAGGGATACTCTGTCAGTTCTAAAATATCTATGTCATCCTGCCTTCCCTTTTCTCCTGGGGCGGTGTTACACAAAGTGTTTAAACTGTAATATAATTTCATATACTCATTTCAGTGATGCAGTTTCTAGAACAGCCCCTCAAATAGCTGAAGACTAGCAAATTGGCCTAGGTGTGAGAAAAAGTTGTTGAAAAGCAGGAGGATGGAAATTTTTCTTGTTGGCTTTCCCAGACGAAAACATACCATGTTAGTACTCCCAGAGGGAATCGTTACGTTATTGTCATGTCAGTTAGCACCTACCCTTCTCAGGGGGTAAATCACATCTCCAGACTCCTTCTGTGGGTTCTTTGCAAACCCAAACAGGCATTGGTTACGTGGGTAACTTCTGAATATTTTGATTATTTTCTGTGCAGCCATAATGTTTAGAAATCCCCTATGCAGAGATTGAAAAGCGGTGCAATATCCCAACCTATTGCTCTTGCCATGTTGGTAAAGGGAACATTTCTTACTCTTTGGGGAACGCAGCTGACAGAGAAGAGACCAGCACCCATTCTAGTGAATGCTGTTAGTATTCCTTAAACTTTGTTGCTGACAAAAGTAAGTAGTAACAAAAAAAAACATTTTCATTTGATATGTGCATAAGTGTGAGCTTACAGAGGGGATTTAGAATTTAACCATATTTGTGAATATGAGAACTCAATGGCAAAGTCTACCCTTCAGCTTACACAGCTGCAAACTCCAAAATACATTTCCAACTGCTTTGTACTCATATGTCAAAGACTGAAAACACAGTGACGCACTTGAATGTTGTCCCTCAGGGAGCACTGCCCCGTCATCTTGGGCCCTGTAACACTTTCTGGTGATGCCCATTAGTGTGGAACTGTTTACAAGTAGTGATTCACTGTGGAGAGGAAGGAGGGGCAATGGGCTGTGAACACATAACATGATAAGGGCTACAATATGTTGAAATAGGAATTGACATACTGGTATTTCGTCCCAGGGCTCAAGCTCAGTCATTCAGTGAATACGGCTGTAAAGACATGACTGTTAGAGTTTCACTTAGTCTATTAATGCTGCTTAAGAGAAGACTCGCTTTTAGAGCAGGAGAGATAGGGCAGGATCCAAACTCATCTGAAGATTTGGCATGGATCTTACTGCACCTTCTCTTTTTAAAGCAAGTGTCCCCAAAAGGACCTTGAATCTCAGAGGCAAAGTTCTACTAAAACACCTGCTAGAGTAGTCATGAAATTGCAACCAGCTTGGTAAGATAACAATCAAAGAATTGTACCTTGCAGGGGTGGTTATTTCCTCCACACTTGCAGTCCAGCAACTCACTGGCAACAAGTTCGTTACAACAAGTTCAGTTTTTTTGGAAACGTTCCTTTATTCTTATTACTTCCAAGACCTAGTTTTGTTCCTTGTTTTACTTAGCAATTTCCTCCTCTGTACTTGAACTATAGATTCTACCAGGCTGAATGTCTCACTTGCCCCAGTGCAAAAATGGTCACCCATCCATCCCACCCCCACCCCCCGCAATCTCAGCTGCAGGCAGAAGACCCATCCACTCCCCTCTTCCTTTCAGTGGTTACACTGGCCCCAGAAGCATCAGCCAGAAAAACGTAACATGGTTCCCCACAATACCATCCATTCATTCACACTTTAGGGGAGGATAACACATGATGCATAGCAGATGATAAGTAAGCAATAAACTCGTGCCATCTATCAAGGGGCGGAACGTTAAAAGTGTTGTTAGTTGAGAATAAATCATAACGTTTATGTCCTGTCTGTGTCAAAGGACTGATCTACAAAGAGGGTAATGGTGAATTTTTGTAACACTTTGCTTCTTTGATTCCAATACAAAACACACATTATGAATCTGAGCATTGGTGACTTCCTTTGGGGGAAAACATATGACCATATAATGTGAAGTCTTTACCAGAGTTCTTGTGGGTACAAGCAGCTTCATTCACAAGGATATGCTCTTATCAGCAGCAAAACTAAACAATTATTTCTAAAGTTGAGTCCTACAGTCAAATACAAGTTAAGCAGCTTCCATGTTACTTTGCTCACAACACATAGCAGCTATGAATCTTGGTCCAGATTGTCAGTGTCGTAAATCGGTATAGTTCTGTCAAATTCAGCAGACGGTCTAGGTTCCAATCAGCTTAGCTGTGTATTGGAACTGGACATGTACTAGTAGACTCCCAGACTTTTTGGAGCAATAAAGTTTGCAGTAGAGAAAGTGAACCCGAAATATATGTCATATTAAGTTTTAATCCTGTGTTCTTTCTTCGTTTTAGAAGCGCTTCACTCAGTCTCCTAATCACAGTGTATTATGTTGCTGCTTCACAATCACACTCCAAATGCAAATCACTTCATTGGTTTCTTAGTGACAGCAAGCTTTGTCAGCAGTAGGGACTTTGAATATGCCAATAAGATTTTAACTGCTTTGAAATGGTTGCAAGGGACACTGTTTCCAGAGATTACAATCAGGGCATTCCGTCAGAGAGCTGCTAAAATAGCAGTGCTTTATTTCCACCTGCCTATATGCAATGAGCTAATAAGTGATTACTGTCTTTGTATCTTTATGTTTGAGGACTGGGTAGAGCATTTTGTTCAGTGAACAATGATTGTGTCTTCTGAAGGCATATGCATCTTCATTAATATTAATGAAGCTTGCATGCATACATCAGAAAGGGCTTATACCCTATATAATCACTATTTATCTCGGCAAATTTAGCTTCATCATTGTCTATTTACTAAAAATAAGCCTTGTGCAGTTGATTTATAACTTCTGCCTGGTTTGAGTTGTGAACAGTAACCACTGTCTTGATCTCTGAGCCTATGAAACCACCTTCTGCTCATTTAAGAGAAGGAACCTAACTGTGACCTTTACAGAAAGGATGTCCATTTGGCAGTTGTCCATCTGTCATTTGGAGAATCTGTGGACAAAGAAAGAGAAAGCTTAGAGATTAACACAGAAGTTCAACACGTTTTGTTATCATTTTCCTGTGATTGTAGTTCTCCATTTTAAGTGCGGTGTAAAATGCCATGTGTGAAGTTGCAGTGGAGATCAGAAAGGAGCAAAAGAGCACTTTCCACACTACAAGTACTTCTGACAAGACGTTCCTTTCATTCAATTTGAACTGTTGGCTCAACAAGTTGACTTTTTATTTAAGCATTTAGAAATTATATTTGTAAAGAAGAGATGAGAAAGGGGTATCTGCCTTTAAAGTACTGAAAAGTGTTCATTGACATCACAAGTTCTTAATATGTGTCTTCACATCTGATTTTGATATGTATATACACACAAAATAATTTGTCTAAGTTCTTTTCACCAATTTGATTTTAAAAAAGGAATCTATATACTTAAAAAAATACTTCTTTTTTTAAAATAAAGTTGAATATCAGCCAAGATTCAGAGGTACCTGTAATAGGAAATGAAGTCATGGAAAATTCTGAAATTTGGTCAGATGGCCATACCTGTAGCCATTGGTTCACCTACTGTAAGTCATCCCATCAAGATAAATAATTATATTAAGTAGAAAACTGTATGATATTTGGAAATTGCAGTGAATAATTAGCTGAATTTCAGCCACCATTGCAATATCCTGGGAAAAAGGACATATGCAATTTGAGGGTGTGTAGATAGAGGAAAGCTAAGTAGTAGAGGGATAATATGTTCATTCTGTAGATGTAGTTTATAGGCCTACTAATTCTCTCCAGATATTAAATAAATAGGAGAATAACTATGAGGATGATCAGGTACAGAAAAACATGCCTTATGGTGAAAGATTCCAGGAATTCAATCTGGTGAATAGCACTTTTGAAAATAGCTCCGTAATTTTGAAATCTCCAAGATCCGCATTACTCTAATATTGCTACAGTGTATAAATCCAGTCACATTTTTTAATGAAGCACCTCATTTTTCTAAAAAAAAAAAAAAAAGTAGGCACATTCAATGTTTATTCTGAAAAAGAAAGATGAAGAGCACAAATACAGGCTTGGCAGAGAATGGATCAAGAGCTGCCCTGAGGAGGAGGACCTGGGGGTGCTGACTGATGAGAAGCTCAACATGAGCCAGCCAATGGGTGGTCGCAGCCCAGGAGGCCAACCGTATCCTGGGCTGCATCAGAAGTGTGGCCACCAGGTCAAGGGGGGTGATTCTGCGCCTCTACTCTGCTCTCATGAGACCCCAGCTGGAGTACTGCATCCAGCTCTGGAGCCCGCAGCATAGGAGAGATATGGACCTGTTGGAGTGGGTCCAGAGGAGGGCCACAAAAATGATCAGAGGGCTGGAGCGCCTCTCCTATATGGACAGGCTGAGAGAGTTGGGGTTGTTCAGCCTGGAGAAGAGAAGGCTCCAGGGAGACCTTATAGCCCCTTCCAGTACCTAAAGGGGGCTTACAGGAAAACTGAGGGACTTTTTACAAGGGCATGTAGGATAGCATGAGGGGGAATGGCTTCACACTGGAAGAGGGGAGATTTAGATGAGATATGCGGAAGAAATTTTTCGCTCTGAAGGTGGTGAGGCACTGTCCCAGGTTGCCCAAAGAAGCTGTGGCTGCCCCATCCCTGGAGGTGTTCAAGGCCAGGTTGGGTGGGGCTTTGGGCAACCTGGGCTGGTGGGAGGTGTCCTTGCCTATGGCATGGGGGTTGGAGCTAGATGATCTCTAAGGTCCCTTCCAACCTAAACCATTCTATGATTCTAAGAGTACCTGTTCTCTTGTGTGTAAATAAATCCCATGCACAAATGCCTGCATGCAGTACATGGAAGATAAGTCTGACAAGGTATGTGTGGGGTTGTCATTAACTTAATTTTAACGTAGAAAAGCTCTTTGGATTTGTCCTTTTCTGACTTTCTGACTTTCTTCATTATTCCATGCTTCAGCTGCCAATATTTAAAAGGGATATAATATATTGAAACTAATCTGTCCTGTTTCTTGAAGTTCTGGAGTTTCTGGGAGTACAGCTCTGGGAGATTCTACCCTTTCTTAATAAATCCCTTTTAAGCAGGTGGTAAAGCTAGTGTCGTCCCTAAGCAAATTTAAAGGAAGACCTCTGTGATCATCTGCTAGTATTTTATACTTCAAATAAACTTCTATTATTCCTCACTTATATAATCCTTTGTTATACTATGAATAGAGTCTGACAAAATCGTGTGGTCTCTTGGATAAGTTGCTTTGCCTCTGGGTCAGTCAACTTCCAAGACTTCTAGGTTTCCATATCATGGGCTAATTTATACCGTTCACGATTGGCTCAACTTGAGGCCATTCTTTCAGGGACAAAGGCTTTCCCAGCAGCTCATCTAGCATAATTTTAAATGCATTGTAGCCTTTTTGGAGCACTCTGCTCTTTATAGGCCGTTTGATTGAATTCCAGATATCATTTAAGTAAGTCCAACTACTTGTTTTCACTGTCTTTCACAGAGAGACATTTCTCAGTTCATACTATTCTAGCTTTAGCTTTTCGTTTAGGTAACAGTCCTCTACTGTGCCAAATATTTTCTATTCAGCAGTTTCCTCCTGCAAATTCACACCCTTCTATTTCTTTAGAACAATGTCCCTTGTGTTAGTGTTCTTGTGGATTCCTTATGTTACATGTGTAACAGATAAAAATGATGTCTTTCCCCCAAACGCCCTTGGTGTTCAAATTCTCTGGAAACCAGGCTAGGAACCCCAGGTGCTTGGTACTGGGATCTCCTGGTGCTCAGTTTGTACATCTGCACACCCTAAGATGAGAAACACCTAATTCTTACCTAATCATTTTGAAATCACCCTTGACTCAAGGTAGGTTAAAGTCAAGTGCAAAGGAAACAAGTTTTTTTACAGTATCCAAAAACTCCCAAATGTTTGTAAAAGATGTAAGTGAAAAAATGAAAACAAGCAGAGTGATAACCCATTTTACTTAAAACCACACATTACATACCCTACAATTACATCAGAAGTTTTCTCTGTCTTTATCCAAGGACTTTTTTCACACTACTACGGCAGGAATAAATTATTTCTATATTATTTGTGTCTTATGTTGGGGTAAGGGTTCATTGCATCTTAAGGTAACCTAAATCCAGGCTGCTGTGATTTTGCCCTCACTTCTGGTCATGTTTGTGCTTTGTTCTGATACTAGCGTTTCTGCATCCCAGCAGATAAGCCCAGACAGGGAGCCAATCAAAATGAGAACAACCTTGTAAAAAAAGGCATATCAGAGGGACCAGAATCCTGTACTTAAAGGATTTCCTTTAGAATTTTTACTCTGGAAACATAGTGAACAAAGACTAAGAGTCAAATTGCATTTCAGGTTTGTAAAAGCAAAAGACAAAAATAGTATTGCTCTTGTGAATCATGAGAGGGTGACACCTGCTATTTTATTTCAAGATGGTTAGCTAATATTGTACCTATTGCTTAGTTTTTTCCATGGTTTTTTCCCCTAATCATCTTCATTCAGTTATTTCTTTACTTGCAGTCAGGGAAATTGGAATTTTAGAATTACATCCAGAATTTTTGTGAATCTACTTAAGTTTCCTTTCATTTTACAATAACTGAATTCAGTAGAACGATTAAAATTTAAATACCTTAGAAAAAACCAATACAGACAAGGCTACATATGTGAAAGCTTACAGATATGTGAAAATATATGCTTTACATGATCAACAGCAAACTAGGAGCTCCAAAGGTCTTGAAATTCTTCAAAAATCAGATGCAAGTAGATACTGCTTTGACTTACAGGCTTTGATTTAATTAATTAAACTAGAATGAGGTCACATTCCAAAACAAACTAGGTGGATTCATTGTGGATAAGCACTGCACGCTGTGCCTGAATCCACACAGTCAGTTTCCAGGTCTGAAAATAGATTCACCCGTGCAGGTAAGCTTGGAGCCATGATTCATCGTTATTATTACTTTTTAACTGAGGCATTTTGTGTATGACAGGAAACACATTCTTCCCGGGTTTATTTACAGTCTAACATACAGTATACATTTAGAAAGGAGTGGCAGAAAAATGAAATAAATCTCTGACCTTTTCTATCTGCCTTAGTTTTCAGAAATTCTTTGCCTGTTTTCTGTTATTGCTTCTACTAGGTCCTGAGCTTCCAAAAAAATCTTCCCCTCATACAGAGAGCACCTAGTGCTAATCACTGCACACAAAATCTTGCATGTTCTCTTTTTCTTCTGTACTTTATTTTACTGTGGGTATTTATATATTGTCCTCTTGTCATTCTGCTCTTTTGGAGACTGGAACTCTGACCCTTTATTTTCCAGAGCTGGTGAGTGTTCACACTTCTTTCATGGTTTTGTGTCCATCCCTTTCCCTTACAATACATTAAGGAGGACTCGGCCCATATTAGATTCTACTACCTAGGAAAGAGACTAATTTGCAGTGGTTCACTAAACGAATTTGAGACCAATGACACTTCCAGTGTATGACTTGAGGATACGCTCGCAAATGAGAAAGCTTAATAGTCCAACGTGTTTTTTCATGTTGCAGTGAAAAAGGCACGGTCCTGATATTTAAGGTGATGGCTTAAAACATAGTAATTTAGGAGGAGTGCAGGGGCAGGTGAGTGTCTTTAATGGGCCTCCAAAGCTACCGTCTCTTAATTTGATACGAGGCCTTGACAGAGGGTTAATTCCTTAGATCTAATATTGAAACTTACTACATAGTACTCTTTTCTTTGTGCGTTTTTGGGGGGAGTTTACCCTTTTTCCCCTTTCTAGGCTGTAACTGTAAAGCACGCTGCTGTTCTTATCAAGACAGCACAAGTTCATTCTGAAATCGATACTAGATATGAAGTGCCTTTCTAGCCACCTCCCACTGATTATAGATCGCACTGCTTTTGATAGTCTGCTTGACTATGGAGGCTAATGGTGCCTGAAAGAATTTTAAAATTTAGGCAGGAAAATTTGTTGTACAACTGATGATATAAAACAGGTTCCTTAGATATTGACATAATCTTCAATCTATAGTTTCTCAGTACTGTAACAAATAGGAGTAAGTGGAGCATACTTTTACAACCAGTGTGGGTTAGCTACTGATATTATTACTGTAGTCTTATGGTGGAAATAAACCCCTACTCTACTGTGTTATGCAATTACAAGTGAAATTACTAGTGAAAATTTTCTAGGAAGTAAAGTCCTAATTGGGTAAAGAAATCAAAGAGGATTTATCGTCTGAAGTATTCAGAGCATTACATTTTACATACTCTTGAGAGAGGCTAAGCAAAGTGCAAAGCAGTGAAGAAACAGACCTCACTTAGGCTGTGGGAGCAGGGTTTGAAGCTCTGAGAATGGAAGCAGTCAATTTTCATGTGCTGGTTTTGTTCTGGAAGTTCTTCCACAATGGAAAAAGTGGACCAGCTGCTTTGAATCAGGTAAGCCAAACTTAAGCCACAAGCAAGGTCTTCCTGTTTAGTGCCATGGGCACTGGCAGACGTGGTGAAGAGGAGGGGACAAACACGCCTTTTGGAGGAGGGTATTTCCTAGTGAGATGAGTCTTCTTGCCTTGGGCATTCATTTTACAGTTGTGAAAGGAGAATTCAATTTCTGCTGAATCACTCCAGCCCCAGCTCAGAAAATCTCATGTTTTCCTTCAATGGTTCAAACTTGCTTATAGATCTCTTTCTAGATTATTCCCAGCAGCCGCAGACATTGTCTTACTCATCTATTTGTCCCGTTGTATTTATTGCAGTGGTGTGGACTATGACGCTCAACTCTTGGCTAAACCTTCCTATAGTACTTTTTCCTTGACTAAATGTTAAAAGAAATTGATCAAGGATGATTTTTAATTATAAAAGTGCTTTGAAAAGATTTTTTTTCACTTGTATAATTAGAAGACATTTTTAAAGAAAATTTTCTAGTCAATTAGTCCCTAATGAAGCTCAATTTGTTTTACAAATTAACCTTTTCTTAAAATAACAGGGTGATTTAACGCAAGAGTTATTCTGCTTATTTCAGTCTGTACTACAAGTCCTCTCTTCCACAAATATACATCCCTCCTAAGTCAATAAGAGATAGGATTTAAGTTAATAGGTTTTTGTTCCCTAAAGCTTAACTTAAGCTTATATGTTGACTATATAACACTGGAAAACTAAGGCTGTTCCCGAGCTTTGGTTTGAGATCTGGCTTCATTCTTGCTCCAGACCTCGTTGTGCTCTGGTCCTGAAATGGAAGTATTGACTCTCCATGAAATTAAGGCTACCTTATTACGGCATATTAAGGTCGCGAGCTTTTCAAGCTGTTTGTGATTTTGCTCTCTGTTTATTGGAGTCAGCCCTGCTGCGTTGCTTAGTAGCCGAGCCTACTCTGACCTGTATTTGCACACCTCTGCTTGTGACTGTGTCTGATTCCGTCCTGTCTTTGGTGTAAAAAAGCTAAAATTTCCTTGGAGTCAGTGGAGTTGGACAAGTGTAAGAGAAGTTTGCATTGTAGGAAGACAGGACTGTACTTGGCTGCTGGTGTTACAGATTTAAGTCCGCAGATGCCACTTGCGTACACTGCAGTTGCAGAGTGAGTCTTCCCAGGGGTCTTTGGGGTCCATGCTGCCTGTGTGCTCTGCCCCGTCGCAGGCGAGTCCTTGGTCTTTGAGCTGACTTCTGAGTACAGTTGTCTGTTGTAATGAAGTGGGGAAGTGAAATGTTAATTAGTTTAAATGACTTTTATTGCATGGATTTTATTTTGAAATAATCATAGCTCATATTTTAGGGTACTGTGTAAAAATGTTTTGTTTGTTATGACAGTGTTCAATAGTACAACATGTTAATCATTGACTGAACGAAGTACTAATGTTAAAGTCTGCTTGTATTTACAACTATACATATTTACTGCATTTAGGTCAATGTATGTGACTTGTGACAAGTAAGATAGAAAATCATAAACAATAGTAACAGCAACTGTAATATTTGCCATTCTCGGCCGAGTTTCATCGCTGAGAAGGGGTTTTTCAGCGACAGTAAGAATGGTTAAACATCCAGTTCCTGTTAAAGCACATAGAAGTTAGGTTCCTTAACTTGTGCCTAGGAGACGTTCCGGTTTAATATTGTTGCTGAACATTGCCCATGTGTATTGGCAGCCGTAAAAGCTTTGAGGTCAGATTCCTTTCTTGAAGGTGAACGTATGATGCTCGTTCTGTCTCCCACTGACGTTATGTGTTGATGTGGGGGGAAAGGGAATGGGGGAGGACAGTGGTGCCCCCCACTACTGCTCTGCCAAGGTGCCATTGTGGTTCGCTTCAGTTGCTTTTAATGCTAGAATACTGCTGGGAACTGAGTCTGGAAGAAAATCCTGGAGGAAAACTTGATTTTGTTCTGTATTTGAGAAAATCTGCAATGTATAAAAATGTCTTAGGACTCTGACTGGTTTGCATGTCTCTCCTGTCCTTAGGAAAGACAGTATCATTTGACTGTAGCTGGACAAACAGGTATTTCCTAAAGGGGTATTAACGCTATCTGCTATGAAGAGATGATGGTTGTAGGCAAGCTGATTTCAGTTGGGGTTCAGCTACCTGCAGGGAAAATGCTGACTGAGCTGGATATTCAGGAAGCTCAGGTAAGAAAGCTGGTCTGTGTATTACTGCAAATTATTCTGAAGAGAAAACCACAGTTAAGATTTCTGCTTTAAGTTATCCCTTTTTGCAGCCAGTGACAATTTTGAAGTGGCTTAGAACAGGCCTTTTATTCAGTTACAGTTTTGATTTGTAATGGTAAGCCAGATTTAGGCATAGCTATGAGCAAGTTCTATTTAAATGACAAGTCTGGGGCTGGCTGGTAGTTAAATGGACTTGTTTACATTTAGAGAGTTCTGGACAGAAGTAATGATTGGAGCATTTGTTTCTCGTCATCCTGTCTCCTACAGGCATTAGCTCGTATTATTAAAGAAAGAAACAAAAGGAAGGTTAACAAGACTTTTGTTTAAGAGGTGGTTAAGACTGAAAACAGCAGAAGTATTGCAAAACTGCCTGATCACAATTTAAAGTATTTATGTGATGAATATAGTAATGCTGGTCGTCTTAGAGATATACACTGCCTCTACCCTGTTCTTCCCACCTTATTCATTCAGGGTGAGATTTTGTCTGGCAAACACGCCTGTTTATTCAGTGAAACAGTCATGTGATGTGCCTGTCTGTCTTAGTCTGCAGAGTTTAGCGTTTCCTGGCTTTTCCCCCAACACTTTCACAATAGGAAAACTGCTGTATGTCTCTGCCTGTATACTGTTCTGTTCTCAGCTGTGTCCGTCTAGATGCTGCGCTCAGCAGAGTATGGATCGCATTGAACACAGCCTGAGACCGAGGGGCCCTTACAGGCTCGGCTGGTTAGGCATTAGTGTCATACTGAGTAAAAGATGGTGGCAACACGTCAATGGAAATGGTTGCAAGCATATGCAATATATCTGTTTAATGATCTTAGCTCTCCCATGGGATCTTTCCCAATATCTTTTTAAAAGTTAGAACATTCACAATCAAGGAGGAAAAGAGAGGAACAAATACAGTGCATCTCCCTGTTAAGGACCCAGGCTTCTCCAGCTTCCGGTTCCTGCTAGAAACTCCAGGTCTTTCAGTACTGTGTACATTTTATTTAGGAATAAGTGCACTTTCAGATTTTCTGCTCGGGGCCAAATAAGCTCTTCTGTCAAAGATCTGCGGCAAGAGTGGTACTCCCTTGTTTCCACCCTTTTGGATTGAAGCGACTTTATGTGCCGCATGCTGAGCTGTTGTAGTTGGGTCAGTGCAAGGTTAGGTATCTCACCGTGATTACCAACAGTGATTTTTCAAAAAGTGAATTTAACGTGGCAGTCAAGAATAAAACAGCATGAAAAATTGTAATTTGTCTCACCAAAACATGCAGTTAAATGGAAGAGAAATATATGTCATTAATTAAGTATAGTTGATTTAGCTGACAGTGGTAGAAATTTGAGAATACTTTTATTATGCTCTAATTCTTCTGTGTTCATTCTTCAATGCAAGTACTGTACTTGGAACTAATTTTCATCTATTACACATTTCATAATACTATTAGTCTGATTAATTAATGCATAATACATCCTGGAGACTAATTTGTTTACTCCTAGCGGGCTCATTAGGACTTGCTATATGAATTTGAGATTAGATTTTAAAGTGAGCCACCTTCTAAAGATTGAATCATATGTCTGCTTTGCAGTAAACTAGCGAATGAAAATCTGGTAATCTATATCCCTCGTTGATATGCAGAAGCGTGTTAGAAGTTTACTGAAGCTAGACGCATAGCTAGACACTTCTTGCAACTAAAAAAAATGTATTTCCTTACCATAGGTATAGCTTTATATATTCCAAACCGAAATACTGATTTATTAGGACAATTTGCCGCTACCATGAATCTGAATGGAGTAGTACATGCATTTTTATTTAGCATTCAAATGCATGCTGTATTCTCATAGGGTTTCACCTTTCTTATTTTACTTTTTAATGATGTTGTCTAACCAGAATGAATGGATAGCTCTGCACTGAAGCTAAACATTCACCAAATACAGTAAAAATTGGGAGTTCTCTCGAGTGCTGTGAGTCAGTCTAGCTTTTGTTGCTCACTGCTGTACAGTAATGTCACATTGTTGTAAGTTTTTGCCCAACTGACCTAAGAGGAACTTTCTTTTTTTTTAAGTCTTGGCTTTTCATACTAGCATGAATTCTGAATTGTTTGTAATACTGGTGCAAGCAGTGTTAGAGAACTGAGTATCATTACAGAAAGAGCCAGAGTGGTGGCTCCTCTAGGAGTATATATACTTCAGAGACTCATAGAATACCAGGCTGGAAGGGACCTCAAGGATCATCTGGTCCAACCTTTCTTGGCAAACGCATGGTCTAGACAAGATGCCTAGCACCCTGTCCAGCTGAATCTTAAAAGTGTCCAATGATGGGGAATCCACCACTCCCCTGGGGAGGTTATGCCAGTGGCTGATTGTTCTCATTGTGAAAAATTTTCCTCTTCTGTCCAATCGGAATCTCCCCTGGAGTAACTTGTACCCATTACCCCTCATCTTTTCCATGTGACCCCTTGTAAAAAGGGAGTCTCCATCTTCTTTGTAGCCACCCTTTGTAGCCATAATTACTTCTGTAATTATATATAAGTTCCCATATATATATGTGTGTGTTTATCTTGTGTTTGTATATTTATAAAAATACCTTACTCATTACTACGCTTCTAGTTCTGAACCAGACATTAAAGCTGATTTCTAGTTTTTCTCTTTTCTGTCTGTTAGCCTTTGCAAATAGAAGAGGTAGCAGGTCAATGCTTTTCCAAAAGCTTTGTCTTAGGCTGGTATTCTCTGCAGACAGGTGATTTACAAATGTTCTTAAGTTAGTTGTGGTCAGTAACCACAAGTTCTGAAATAAATCATTGTATACATGTCTTTCATTTCCAAAACTTGGATTGGAAAACTTCCCAGAACAGGCTGTGTGATGAGACTTACTGCTTTTTGTCAAATACACCTTTCTTACTGTGAAAATACACTTCTTTTCACAGTATTGGGAACCTCATGTTTGAGCTCTGCCTTGATTACAAAGATGTGAATCCTCAAAATGAAGAGAATGAGTTAACCGAGTTTTTTCTTTCATACCCCTTCACAAGGAGTTCAAGTTAAAATAGCAATAAATTAGAGGGCTTTGAGTTGTGATTTAACTTACTTTGTTCTTCTTTCAGGAGGAATATTTGCATTCCTCTTCATGCTGCTGTGAAACCACAGATGGCGTTAAAGTTTTTAGGTAGTGTCCCATTCTTTCTTTTTGTCTTTTTTCTTCTTCTCCTCACACAGCCTTTTATCTCACTGGACAGAGACAATCTACAAATCACTCTTTAGACTGAAATCTTAGTCTTGCCAAAGGAATTGGGAGGGTTTTTTTATTTATTTTACTGTCTAGGTTTTTAAGTGTTAGCATTTTGTCGGTCATAAAATTTGCCGTGGATTTGTGCCTTTTGTTTATTTCATGAATGCTTACCAGAAACTTCTATTGTTTATGACCAATAAAGGAAGTCCATTTTCTGAATCATCCTGGTGAGATCGGCATATTGCTTCACACGTGCACATTATATGTTGTAGTAAGTATATTAAGTTTGGATTTGAAAGAGCTTCACCTTGCTATTGTGTAGCATATGTTTTCACGGGCACGTATACAAAGCATGGTATCTCCATCTTTTGCTAGTTGCTTGATGTTGTATTAATTGAATACGCTGTGCCAATTTTTGGCACCAGTACTTTGACATTGTTCTTGAAACAAAACAGGTCTTGGAAAAAAATGGTTTCTTGAATTATGGAAAATGGAATTGCCCACTAATAGCTCTCAGTCTAGGTAGAGATTAATATAGTCTCCTGTCTTTCAGGGATGACAGTACGAATGTTTTTGTCTTACAGAATTTCTCTAAGTTTTGAAATAGAGAAGGGATGACAAACTAACTCTATCTCTCTAAGTTATCACCATCCTCCCAAGTCACTTTGTGAGCTAGGTGTCCTTCTCCAGCAGATATTCTGGAATAGCCAATGAACAAGCAGTTCTGAATTATTTTGTCGTGATTATATGCATAACCTGTAAATATGATCTCGTCAATGCTATATTATGCCAATGATGATGCCTAAAGTCAATTATTATATAATTCAACTAAAATAATTGTGTATTTTATTAAAAAAAAACTATTTTAAAAAATGTATTGACTTTTTATAAACCGTGAATTGCACCTTCCTTACAGAAAGCTAGACAATAACCAATGTTTCTGGAATGACACTACACTCAAACTGATGGCCAGTTTGTAAAAGGAATATATTCTTGAGGGTTGTCCTGTGTTTGTTCCTCTGGGATATTATCCTTTTGGGTCATTCTAGAGGCATTCCCAGAGGTACCTGCACTGGAAATAATACTATTGTTCCAAGGAAATGTAAGGAGTAAGCTGATTGTGTAATTATGTGGTTCAAAATCTTGCATTCACTAAATTCCCTTGTTTCTCACTGCCTCCAAACTCCAGCTTCAGTTGCAGAGAAATAAAAACCCACCTCTGCTCTGAGGTTTGAATTTCTGCTTTGTAACTGCTGTAGTATACAAATGATCTTGATTTATGTTAAGAATGAAGTTTGGGACCAAGTTTATGTACCTCTGATACATTGGCAGCTACCCAGTGAATACATCAAGAGGTATGTTCACTCTTTTAGATGTCAGAGTAGGCGTTGTGGAGCGAAACACATTTCTCAGACGCTTCTCCTTGACAACACTGTCGGAAACACTTATGGTTAAATCTTGATCCCTGGAATGCAATAGAGTTTTGTTTTTTACTTCAGTGGGAAGAGAATGTGCCCCTGAAAGCAGTTAGTGGAGTGCCCAGGACAAGCTAATTTGTTTTGCTAACACAGTTCAGCTATGTTAGAAAACACTTTTCAAAAAGAATTAAACTTCCCTCTGGTATGGACAGGACTAATGAAACTTCCTTCAGAGCCTATCAGCACCATTCGTTTATAATCAACCAGAGGGACTGCTGCCTAGTGACAGGAGACACCGTCCTATCCTAATGGAAACCAGTAGCATCTGCTGTGTGAGTAGGTAAGCAAAACCGACAAGTTAAGATGTCTTGAGAGTTCTTTTGCAGCAGCAGGTATTTTATGTGATTCAAAACAGGGTAGGCAAAGCTTTCCTTGATGAGTCTTCAGCATCTGTCCTTATCTGTAGCTCCATGAGGCTGAGTAAAGTCCCTTACCTCAGCAATACTGCTGCCTGTAAGTCCAAGTAATAAAAATCTGGGAATATCTTGTGTGACAGTTTTAAAGAAATTAATTGTTTAATATTAAGCACTTGTTTCCAAACTCCCTGAAAATATGTAGAGGAAAAGCGAAGCATATAACTGTCCTTCAGCACTGTTGAGTAAAGTTTCCATTATTTCAGCTGGTTAAAACAATTTATCTTGCCATTGATATTCCCACGGCAGAGACCGGAGCTTATGTGCAGATAGCAATTCTAGAATCATCCCGAAGGTTACGTGTGCAGCACTTTGTACTCCGTGCTGTGCTCCCCACAAACCATCCGGAAAGGAAGGGATACTCAGCACTCATGCTTCCATTTTACCAGTTTGCAGTCTTTTATTAAATTACATTGTATGTAATTAAATTACATTGTATGTAATTATTAAGCAAGAAATGTTCTTGAAAAGTGGCTTTGGGAAATAGATATTTATGTGTCGCCTGCAAACACGTTTTAAAGAGCTGCAGGTTTCTACGCAGATATATGCCTTCACTGCTAGCCTGATGAGTGGAATATTTAGCAACAGCTAGAGTGAATAGTGCAAAGCAGCTGTAGCTGTGTAGTCATTTAGGAATGTACAATACTTAGAATTAGTATAACTTACAGGGTCCTGCAAATCTTTGACCTGCAGAATTGAAGGATCCATAAGCAAGTGAGAATACTGGGACGTAAACCCCTTCTGGTAGCTCCTAACCCATTGTATTGCTTAAACCCATATTATTTCTACTTCTCATTTTGTATTGCTTAGATTTACCTTGGAGACACATAGTAAGGATAATTACTAATCATCTGGTTTTTCTTCTATTCTTAATTCTAATTGATATGCAAAGACTCACCACAAATTTTTCAGTTCTTTCCATCGTTACAGCTAACAAAAAGACATGAAATGTATATAAAGGCTAGCATTGTCAGATTTTTTTTTTTTTCTCATTAACATTGCTGATGGAAAAAGAAAGTTAACTCCCCCACTAATTACTCAGAAGCTTGACCAGTATTATTTCCAGGCTAGCAGAAACTGGGAAGTTACGTTCATCCTTCGAGAAGAAGAGTGCAGTGAGTAAATGGGATGAGAAAGAGTTTGGATAATTTTTAAAGAACCGTATTTAACAAATCTTGAGTTTGGGTTTGATATTATGGCATTGGATTATACTGATGGAGGTGAAAAGCTCTCTTTCTCTTTTGGGATGGAGGTACAGAGGTGTGTATCAGAGAAAAGGGAGTGTGTGTTGCAACATATACAGTAGTGACCCATGTGATTAAGTGCATTGGTGTATGTTCTTGGAATTCTAAATTACACGACTGACTTAAAAAAAAGTAGTCAATAATTTGCTAAAAATTTCTTTATTCTGAAGATCACCTATGCAGCTGATGAAAGCACCTGTCTTCAAAGGAAAATTACTCTTTTTGTTTTTTAAACGCAGAGTACAGTAAGTTGTAATGAGCATGTGCACACCAAACAGTTAATTTAATTAAGCTTCCATAAGCATTATGCAGGCTGGATTCAAGGATAGTCAGCATTACCTCTGGCTGATTTGAGATACATTGCACAAGGTTAAAAGGACCCGATGTTTTCAACAGCAAGATGTCTTAGGCCACACTTTCAGCACTGCTACTGAAAAAAAGTAGTATCTGTCCTCTCCGCTCTGTTTTCCTGGTCTTTTGTTTCAGTCTTTTATTTGTGCAGCTGCGTCATGAAAGGCATAAGGGAGCTAATCTAGATAAAAAATAATCTAGCATAATCTAATTTCAGAATACTTTCTTTTATTAATTTATCTTGTTTAAGGATAGCAAGACCTTAAATGTCATTGTCACATGCAAGAATGTTCTTCCCATAAGTTTAGACATAAATGCTGTCTCTTACACCAAAGGTGTTGGATTTTTGCTCTTTCTGAAAGCAAAGCCGATTCCTTTCTGATATTGATATTGAATTGGAAAAGCTGTTTTTTAAATCATCAGTTGGCTTCCCATCCTGGTTTGCTTCATATCATGTTAGTTTGTCAGCAGTTGGCTTTTTCTCCTACCACAGTTTCTAAAAGTTTCAACATATCAACACTGCAAACTGCTCCAAATTGCGTTTCATAGTATGCAGCTTGGTGTCCTTTGATACAAAGCGACAGAGCACTATCCTCGGCTTCTGTGCTGGATTCCTTCCAAAAGGACGTGTGCTTCCTCCATGTGTGCATGGCCAAGGCGCTGTAGACAATGTGCGCTTCACACTAGTTGTGCTGTAGTTTACCATTTGCCCGAGATCTGATAATCTCATGACATCTTCTATAGAAATAGCCTGTTTTTTTATTACTATCATATTCCAAATTCTCTTAACTGTCTTATAGTAATTTTACCCAGAAAACAAGTTGATGTAATGTGAATCCACCCAATATTGTAGCCACAGGGACAACTTTATAGTTGAAAGCAGTGTTACAAAGTCTTTTTAAATTCAGGCATGTTTTGTACAAACTTCCTGATAATGCCAGTGCCCAGTATGGATCAGACCTGCTGCCGTGCAGGTTGCTGCTCGCACTCTCCATTTGTGCAGTCCTTTGAAAGCCACTGCAATTTTTTGCTGGTAGAAAGTAGTGAGTGTCATGGTTCAACTAACAGGTGTTTCAAAACTGCTGAACACCATCACTGAGCTCTGGGGGAAGTGAGGGGACGTTTGAGTAGTCGCCTTCCCTGAAACTGCAGAACTTGTAACAGGTGAATTACTATGGCAAGGAAGAACAAAATTTCAGTCTGATGTTATGTAAATCGCTGAAGTCAGATATAACCCTGACTGCCTAAAGCCACAGCAAACGTGGCCATTTACACCAATAAAGACAAGACTTTTCCTCTAATCTTGCAATCTGTGTACTAAATAAAGATGGACTCTGAATAGTGTAGCTAACAAGAAATATGACTTACCTGTTTCTTTTAATTTTAAAAGAACAGTCGGTTGAATCTGCTTTAATGCTTGATTTGCATCCTTTAATGTGTACTGTAAATTAATTATTTTTTTTTTTAAATCTATTGAAATTCTTTTTCACTCGCTGTACTTAATACTTTCACCTCCCTCCCAGGCTGCCTTCTGTTTGTCATTGTGTGCGTTGCACAAGGACAGCTTCAGACGAGCAATATTCCCAGCTTTAAACAAGAATCTGCTTAAAAATTCTCTTTGAGGAAAAAACATACGTAGAACATCATCCTTCGTAATCACATTAGTAAGAGACTAAAGTAATTTCTTATCACCTTTGCAAATTAGGATTTCGTTAGCATGCTTTTTATTTCTTCCGAAGTTTGTCTTAATGAATACACCAATCTCAGTTAGTAAGAGAAAGTGGTAGAAAAGCTGTCAGAAGAATTTAATTACACTCAGCAGTAAGTATGCATGTTGACAATAATACTTTTTTTTTTACAGCTAAATACTAGATGTTGAGGTCACAAGGAAAAAAATAATAAAAATGTGCTTCTGTTGAGAATGATTCTTCTAAAGATTTTTGCATTTAAGCAATGTGAAGGTAGGCTGTAATTTTGCTTATCAACCAGATCAATAATCCATTCCTGAAATGATTTCCAGTTTGCTTTACTGTGATGTTGATTTGGGGGGAAGGTGGCAGGAATAGGAGAAGGAGAAGGAACAGGAAAACAAATCATTTTTTCTTTGTGCTGATAGACTAGTGATCCCTGAATCTTCAATAAAATTGCAAAACTGGAAACATAACTGAGAATGTTCACGTTTATTCATTTTCTCAACTACATGATTTATGTAAAATTGTTGCCATTTTTTTTTTTCATGGCAAAATACAAGGCTTACTCTTCTTACTCAAAAAAAAAAGAAAGAAAGCACATTCATTTCAGAGGGAGCAAAACTGAGTCTGTATTTTTTTAAGGGGTTATGATTTTTAAAGAAAACTTCCACCTGTTAGGCTATGCTTCCTGTGGTGCCAGGAATGCCCTGGTAGGATATTTGAACTTAGCTCAGATTTTCAGAAATAACTAATAATTTTGTGTTCTTCATTCTTCAAACATTGAAAATTAGGTGCAAAAATAGCTTGATGGTCCAAAATGTGTATTTTTAGGGTCTTTTTCCTTCTCCTCCCTCCAATGTGAAAGTTTCTCAGAAAACCACCTGTTTGTTTGCATAGCCAGATCTCGTTTCTTATACTAGCTAAGAGGATTTATCAGCTAATAGATTTGCACATTGGTATCATTCTCCAGAACAACAGCTTTCTTCACATTTGTGTGGATCAACGTTGGCAAGACTAGACTGTAACACAACAGAGATGTTTTTCAACTGCAGTGCTTGCAGTGAAGGGACTGAAAATGCAATGTGTGCTGATCTTCCTCAGGCTTCTCACAAATTGGCTTTGGGTTAAGCCCTTTTCCCAATAACTTCCTGCATCTGGGGTGCTCACTGGTTTAACAGTGATTCTCAGAAAGTACTTCTTCCCAAATCCCATGTATTCCTGCCTGCATTGTAGCTTGTGGAGCTATATGGGGAGAGCATCCTCTTACTTTCTGAATATTTTGGTAATGCTGAGTTTCCCCAGATACTCTTCTGAAGTGCTTAGGTACCCAGTTCTTAAGGATTGCTGCTTGTGTGGGAATAGTATGTCTCATTTTCTGTTGTTTTCGCTTCTACTTATAAATCCTCCTTAGTACAGACTGAGATAAATGTATTTATTTATACAATTTGAAATGCTAAATCTTTGAAAAAGCAGTTTTCTAGGACTTGCAAGACATGCACATAAAGTATGTTTATCCAGAGACTGAATTTAAGAGGCCTTTTTCTGTCTTTATCGAGTTTGGAACTTGCAGACAAACACTTAACCCCTGTGGTGAGACTGCGTCACAGTACGTACGTACAATACATCAGCTAGTTGTGTTCAGAGGAGAAAATTACACATTAGCTAAGCTATGCTAACCTTTACATCATTTCTTAGTGTCTTTATTACGTTTCACTTTGCTGATAAATCTTTCCTGCTTTCATTTTTTAATCCTTCAAAGATTTTCTGAATCTTTATCTCTGTTGAAAGGATTGGTTCCTTTTTCTTCTGTTTGCCCGCTCTTGGGAGTGCTAATACCCCATGAGCGTGTCCACTTGCAATACTGCACATCTAGCCAGATGTGAAACAGGATCAGCGATTAATTGCTGATGGGCTAATGGCTTTGCAGTGGCTTAGCCAGCTGTGCAGCAGAGTGCCTGCCCTCTGCACAGGGATGGGTAGTGCTGAACTGAGTCAAGTCCTTTTGCATTCCATTTGTGCCAGTAATTTCCTCATCATGTTTTATGCATTAACATCTGGAATTAATAGTAAATTCAGATCTGCTCATACACATGCCGTGTAGATGCAGGGATACAGACGTCTAAACAATGCGATATGCCGGAAGGATTGCTGGGAGGAACATTAGTCTGATAAGAGCTTGTCTGGACACTACAGCTGGTAACAACGCTTAGTTTTTCGCAAAGGGAAAATAGAAATCAGAAGTAAATGCTCTCTTACTGTAAGCATTTTATCTGGAGCTTACCTCAGAGAAATATGGAAAGTCAGAATACAGACACCGCAAAAATAATATTAAAAAATATTATGAATTAGGTACTACACCACCATTCTGTTGAACAAAACCCTCCCTTTCCAAAATGGGAGCTTTGCTGAAAATCCCAAATACAAGGTGAAGGACAGACTGAAGCATGCAGCCTGCTGATCCAATGCTTCAGTGAGAACAGATGGTATTCTGAAACAGTCCATTTGTGATCATTCCATAATAAAGATTAAAGTTGCATATTCCCCAACAGAGGTGCTTTCGGCAGTCTGCCAATTCACGAGCAAGTTCTTGGCCCTCCTCTTCCAGCATTTGACTCCTTTTTGTTTTTTTCAGCTTATCTGAATCATATCATTTTTCCAGTGATAAATCTTTCTATAAAAAGTCAAGATAAAGAAAAGGTTTTATATTGCCTTTGTTTTCCTGTTATAATAGTCTATTAACTACAGCAGGAAATTGTTAGATTGTTCCAGACCATAATCTTACAGTAATGTTTTTAGTCATACACATGTTGGAGCTGTACTCCGTTTCCAAGGTGTGTGAGGTTGATAATTACACAATGAATACAGGGCATTCTCTCATTGAATTTGTCCTTGTGAGCTAAGAAGTGTGGGGGTGTTATAACAAGGCAGCAGCTGTAACTGACATTCTAATCGCGGTTGGGAGTCTGATATAAATGTTTTTTTTTTTTTTGTAAGTTGGCTGCTAACTGTTATTTTACTGGTTATAGTGGAGCTCATACCCTGATAGGTTGTATAGTTGCAGACAACTATCTGATAACCTGGGATAGCAACACTAAAAAAGTAATAAACTGCTTTTAAGTGCTATGTATACAGGTATTACTTCACACTTTTAAACTTAATGTGATCTGAATTTTGATGCGTTTCATGTAAAATTGATAACTACATTTTCAGAGGTCCATTTTTGTCTTTTGATTTTTTATACGGCATGTCAGTTTTAGAACATTGTCAATGTATCATCTTATTAGTATTATATTTGAAATGTATGTCTGTATGTATGCAAAAAAAGAATGTTTTTTAAGCAATGTTTGAACTATGAATGCACGTATTAAAATAATGCATAAACAAATAGGTATTCAGGCCCTGATTTACTCAGAGTTGTTTGGAAAGCATTGAGTTCTTACTGTGTTTCGATCAAAGTAGGTGTTCATTAAAATTGAAACAAACGCTTCCTTTCACCCTTCCTCAATTACTTGCTGTTCAGTAACCATTCAGATGAGGAAGCTTTGTTTGAATTCTGTAATTCTTATAACACTTGCTGGGATTATGCCAATTTGCAATCTCTGAGATGGAAAATACTGATACATACATCAAGGATGCAGTTAAGATTAACTAGTATCTGTATGGGATGTACATAATGCTACGTGTTCCTTTCTCTTCATAAATACTGAGTTTCCTATTATGTTAGATAATGAATGCAAACGCCTTCTTACTGTAAATACCATATATTATCTCTGAAGAGATCTTCTGCCTTCCACTATTATTTTAGAAGCCATTAGAGGAACCGTTTTAACATTTAATACTTGGTTGCACTGCTGTGTCAGTTGCAATGATTGCCTCGTCCCGGGGGCTGGGGGCTGTGATGCCACAAATAAGAAATGTGAATGGCAGGACTTTTGTAAATAACACTGAATACTTTTTGAGAACATGGCCCAGCATAAAACAAATGCCAAGTAAATACATTTGACACAATAAGTAATTAAGAATCCTGGGTACTGTCTTTACTGAAAGAGATAAAAGGAAAATAAAAAGGACTTGGCTGCTTCTATAGAGATTCTTAGCTAGTATAGCTAAAATGATACTATTTGGTTATAGTGCATGGGTGTGCAGGGTCAAATGTATTAGTTTTATTCTGTTATTGGAGGCAATTTTTTAGCTTGAATATTCCATGGCATGTTCATATCATCTCTGGGCAGGGAAAGAGATAATTCCAAGTAGGCGCAGCCTTAGAAAAGCAAGGTAGCTAAATAAGATTAAAAGATCTTTGAAGACAAGGCTTGAATGAGAATTGTAATACTTTGTGCTGTTGAAGTAAATTCTGTTCAATGCTAATCAGTGACACTTTTGACCACGTTAATAAAAACAGAATATGATAATTTATTAGGTTTCTCTCTGTGCTGTCATTTTCTCACCTAGAAGAAATAACCATTACTTCAGGTTAAATGTTTGAAACTGCTCACAACGGTCACATTTCTTTGTTCTTTGTCACAATCCAGGGACCCTTCGTAGAATCATTCTACAACCAGTTGTCCATCTATCTTCAGACATCATGTGAAGAGGTGCAAAACTGTGTCATATGAGAACAGACTACATGTAAATGATGCTGTTATCTGAAACTAGACTTTGATTCATGATGTCAGGATTCTTGCTGTGAATTGCAGCATCCATTACCAGTGCTTCATTTCTTTTTTTCAAAGAGCTAGTAAAATTGCAATGGGCCACATCATGAAAGGATTCCATATGTTCTTCCTAACAATAAAAACATTTATAAATCTCTTTTTTTCCATGACATGTGTATTTCCACATTGTGGTTGTGAAAGACCTGAACTTCAGTCACTTTGATGAGCTTGTAACATCACCACAGTACTTGGATGTACTTCACCTGGCTTTGTTTGTAAAAGTTGCTGACTTTGGCTGACTCTGCAGTGGCTCAGGTATCAGTAATGATCTTCGTGCTAAAGCTAACACAACCACTACCCTCCTAAATGGAGTACAGTAAAGGTAGGATTATTACTTCCTTTCTCCTCTTAAATACCTGGTAAAGTCAAACTCTCGCAGACTAGCACAAGCTGACTACTTTCTAGAGGCACACGGGCTACTCTGGCTGGTTACTACGAGTGGGTAGGTACTGTGCTCTTCCCATCTCTTGTGCCAGTGGTGACAGAATCATTGTCTGGTAACTCTGCTCAGAGCATGCCAACAGAAGAAAAGCTGGTGGTGTCTCTCCACCAGTGCAACCTCTTCTGGTCTTTTTTACAATGCTTCCTTGCAGACCTCCTTCCTAAAAAGTTGTCCTTATTCCTCTCTCACTTTAAATGAGTGCATGTGTTCATGTCGCTGAAATACATCACGATCATCAAAAGAAGTGAGAACTTTTGTGTCCTGCCATAGCTTAGTGTCTCTGTATGGCATAGAATAGCCTGGTCTACAGACAGAAACATTTTAAATCCTCCTAGTTATAACCTAGGAGAAACTCTGAAAGTACCTGACAGCTCTGTTGGGCTGTACTTCTGGAGCAGTTAGCAAGTGTCACATGAAGTTTGCACATGAGCTGTCTTAGAGAAACAGTATGTGCCATACATATATGCAACATGTGTACCCGTGTGTACATTCATTGTTATTGTTAAGTGTGAAACTTGAATTTTTCTATTCCAATGCAAACTTTGGGCCTCTCAATGTTTCCTTCCTGCTTTTCTTTCTTGTATTTTTAAACCCCTGTTAAATTATAGAAATATAGAAAGCAGTACTGCAGGATCTGTAGTGTTATGGTAGCAGATAGCAGCATTCCCAGTTTCTGGATTTCTACTTTTTTTCTCCGTTTCTGTAGCTGAAGACATTTGCTTTTGGAGACAAATGTAGTCACATTGGTACAGCATGGTATTTTAAGCATGGCAATATTGTTACTGTAATTCCCAGAGGTGTGTGCTATGTCTAAAGCCAGCAGTGATCTAAACAACTGAAACCTGGGTCAGAGCATGTCTTTGAAAAGTACATGTAAAGATAAAGAGTTTGACACAGGCTCTTTGGTGAATTTAAAATCTGTAAAGAGCAGTAGCAGATGTCTAGTAGAAGCAAGCTGTTGAGATGGTTTATATCTTCCGAGATTTTTTAGTCCTGCGTGTTTGGTTTGGAGCAGAGGGGGTGGCAGGGAGGGAGTCACTGGAGGCAGCACAATAAACTGACTCTCCACATCTTCACCTGCTGTTACTCTGGGGGAAGGTGATGCTGTGACATCTTCCATACCTCTGTTTTGAAATTCATCTAAGTTTACTCAGAAGAGAGACTACTTGAGTATCTGCATCTAAATCCGGGGACTGAATGAATGGTTGTCCGGTTTTGGGGGTGGGGGTAAGGAAGGTTAGAAATATTTTTTTCATAGCCAAGCAGAGCAATTGCATCTGTTCTCACACTCAGGCAGAGATAGAGGAAAGATATAAGGCTGTCGTAATAAACTAAGTGGCAAGAAAAATGTTAGACAAATATTCCACTCTGTGTTTACGTTATTTATTTAATCTTTTTACTCCCTTATTTTGTACTTCAGTTCTCTCTCTCCTTTCTTGACTGATTCATAATTGGTGTAATTTATATCCCAGTTTACCTAACATTTTGAATTTCTTTTCATATATACCTTTCAGTTGCTGAGTAGAAGTCGATGTAAAACTGACACAAATAATGGAAAGAGCCGCTTCTCACTGGATTTAGCAATCAGTTAGGCAAATGTTTATATAAAGAGTACCTGTATTCCTTCTGAGGTTTGGATATCTATGTAAAATCAGACTGGAATTTCTCTGTACCTTGAAGTAGATACTGATTAGTTATATTAAACAAAGTGTTTGCCAGGAACCTGATGCGAAGCTTTCCCCTGTGTGCTTCTGTTCTTCATACAACTGGCAGGTAACTGTAAAGCAACGTGATCTCACTGGGAAGGGCAGACCCAAGCCAGCAGTGGGAGACACCCTTTGGGCAGTCACCGAGAGCACTGAAGAGTAACTAAAAATAGATGGATTTTGTTGCCTTCGTGTTTTACACCGTTTGAGTGTTAGTGACTGCAAGATGAATGGCAGTAGAGGCAAGACATTCCACATTGCCTCTTTCTTGTGAAAGCTGTTAAGCAGCTTTGGAATGTGCTTGCATCTTTCTTGGTTTGTTTTCATTTAACTTGGGCTCGTTTCTCTCATCTCTGTGAGTTCATTACTACTCTGAGATCACTCTGTGCAAAGACTGATTTAGTACATAGTGGTAGATCTTGAGCTGGTGTAAATCAGCCTTTAATGTTCTTTAAGTTTGACTGATTTATATCACATTATGATTCAGTCTTTACCTCCAGGCTTAAAATTTATAAGCCAAACAATTTATATTGGAACCATTTCACACTGTTTTACATGACAAATATTTTAAATCCACGGTCTCATTGGTTCCTAATTTTTGCGTGAAGTTTTTAGTTCTATCCAGGCAAATGACCACAGTGTAATTGATTGTGTGCTTTTCCAGACAGATTTTAATTTATGAAGTTCCTTTAAACTAAAGAAGCGTTGTGTTGCTGCTGCGTGCCTTTGTCCACTGCAGCTAATTACCTAGATGTGTGCATCAGAAAAACCATTTATGTTCTCATCATCTTCCCCTGGCTGTGATTCATTCCAGGTTGCCACAATCAAGTATTTGTAGCATCACAGTTCATTACTGCATAAGTGAGTTTGATGTCACAGAACCATTGTTTTCCTCCCCGTGCCTCTAGTTGAGAAGAGGAACAGACTGTAATTAGGAGGGAAGTTGCTGCGGTGGTACATCTGCACATGCACAGTCTTGGAAATCAGCAGTGATAAAGAAGAGAATACACAAAAATAAATAATTTTAAATAGATATTGAAATATGAAAAGATATGATTTGAAGGTGATTACTGAAAAAATTATTTGAAGGTGATGCTATGTGAAAGATGAAAGGCAGGTCGTGCACCTAAGGTTAATTTTGACCTAAAGAGTTGAAGTAAGATTAAGAGTATTTATATCCAACTTGAATTAGCTGACAACTTGATTACAGAATATTTTGTTGACTGATAGATACATTCAAAGAGATTGAATTCCAGTGCTGAGGAAGAACAACTCTAAATCCAAGAGTTAAAATTTAAGAAATAGTAGCACGAGTCTCAAAACTGTGGTATTTTCAGGTACAGTTCTGTTTCAGGGGTCTCTGCTAATCTGTTCACCCTGCTCCCTGCTGGGTTGGTGCAAGTATTTGTTGAGTTGCGTCATAACCAGGGTGACTGAAAACATTACATTTGGAAATAAATTAACCGTCTTTGGTGGCAAAAAGGAATGTCTGGATTGTTTAAATCCAGATTGTTTCCCAGTCTGGCCCCGCAACAGCTATGCTGGTACCAGGGAGCAGCCCTTCGAAGAGCTGCTGCCTGCCCGTTGCCTGACCTGTGCTAGAATGGCACGAGCGTGGCCCCGCAGAGAACTGCTGAGAGACCTCAAACTGACTGCTGGGGAGAGGTTTCTGGTTTGGGCATTGGTTTTATTTGCCGATTTCACTTAGCAGTCACACGAAAAGATGTGCAGAAGTGCGGCCCTGTGATGGGAGCTGCCCAAAGAGTGTGATTGTGCCAGCCCTGCCCTGCTGCTTTCCCCTTCCCCCTCTTAGTCCCTCTTTCGCCCGAAGTTTTAAGGTTATATTAAAGAGTCGTGCATAATCTGTGTTTTACTTGGACTACACTTTTTCTTATTAAAGTGGATGAAGGAACTGGAGGCCTGAAAGCCAGTCAGCTTTTCCCATGTCTAATCAAAGTATTAGATTACTAAAAATACAGTATCAGGTTTTGAACACCAGTGCTCCTTACTGTTGTTCACTGCTTTTGTGACATCATGGTGTTTCCAATACCAGTAAAAGAAGTAGATAAGATGTGTAATCAGTAGAGATATTTTAGATTTTTTTTAAACACAAAATTAAGGAAATTAAGACCCAACATTTCCATTACTGCAACATTAAAAATAGAATTTTAATCGTCCAAAGTCAATGCAAAAAATATTTCATATACCAAACACCATTTCACCAGTTTTATTCATACTATTCCATGCTCAGTTACGACATGACTCCTAATGCAAATAATATTTTTTCAAAACCCTGTGAGGATTATATTATTCTTATGAGTGTTAGACGTCCAAATATTAACTTTGAAAATGTCAGAAGATCCACACAGTGAATACGATTTAATGATACTGAGAAGCTGTAACATATTTAATGCCTGATTTTTAAGGTTTAAATTTTATGTTTATCTTCATTAATGCCGGTTGTTATTTAATTGACATGAGATATTTTTAACAGCATTGCCAGCAATTTTGCCAGTATTGTTGGCAAATGACAATGTCATTTAATTGTAGAAGGTTTTTTACATGCACTTTCTTACTTTTCCTTTCAAGACAGTTGTTTTCCTTGGAAAACAAAAGAAAAAAACCCCAAAACAAAACAAAAAAAAGGAATCGTGCTAAGCCTTTTTCAACCATTTGTAGGATCGCTGGTATCACTAATAAATAATACGAGGAAATTTTCCAGTATTTTGCACGCTAGCTGAAAGTTCATCAATCTGTTTTCTTTTGGTCCTACAACAGTAAGGAGATATGTACTGATTTTTACGATCAGTTCATTGGGCTTGTGATCGCATGTTGAAGCCTTATCAGCACACTGAGAACTGTCTCTCAAAATGGAGTTTAGGCTAGATTCTAGAGGCGATATTTTTTGTTAAGGTAATCAGACTATTTCCATAACGGGGACTGAGACCCACAGATTTGATCACACCGGTAGAAAGGCTGTGGCTCAGTTGGCCTTTCTGTAACTTGGTACTGCTGTGACTCTGCGTGTCTTCGTTTCTTGTTTTGATCTGAAGTCCCAGCTCTTGTCACAAAGTGATGATGAGCTGTACCACGGGTAGTTGTTTCCTCTGTTCAGGGTAATATCTGCTACACCCAAAATTTTATTGAAGCCCCACAAGTAACAAATGAGAAAATCTCAGTGTCCAATTATGTGTATGGTAGTAGTGTATTATATTATACAAAATAACAAGACACCACCACAAAAATTATAATGATAATTAGTTTCCCCAGCTGTGCAGGAGAATTAGGCGTTTGTTAAGGCATTAGAAAGCAGGGGGACATAGACTGGTCAGTCAAAATATGCTGTTGATCAGTGTCCTTAGGATGTGCATTTTTACTACTGGATCCAGTCCCAGAATGATTTGGCTCTGTTTTGTGTAACATAGACAACTTCAGCTCTCTTGTCCTTGGTATAATAGAGCCTTCCGGCGTCACAGTTTTAGCTGGTTAACCGCTATAGAAAAGGAAGGTGCACACTCCATGAGTATCCGATTCTGGCAGATCTGGTGCAAATCAGTAAAATGCTGCCTGCAAATTAAGCCATTGGTACTCTTCCTTGTATATTACTACTATTTTTTTAAGGGTGCAAGAGGAGATGATGAAAATGAGTCCAATCTGTAGGTTCCCAGCAGCTAGCTGGAGTTTTTCCAGTAGGTTCTGAATTATAGCGGGATGGAAGATGGGATCCCGCAGAGGGGGAAAGGTAGGAAAGAGGAGGGTGCAGCGGGTGTTGAACAGCAATACTGACTGATATGAATACAAATGAGCTCAACATTAGACTTGGGTAGGATCTTAAAAGTGATGTAGATGAACTCCATAAAAATTCACTATATGTTTCGGTAAGGTTCTTTGAAAATCATTCTGGCATAGAGTATATATTTTTAACACTTCGCAGTGAGAGCAAAACCAGAAGTATACAGATTTTTTAAATACTTTTTCTAAGGTCAAATTAAAAGATTTCTCAGGCTTCTCAACTAATCACACACTTATTTATTAAAAATCTATTTAAAGCATTCTGTTGTTCTCCATAAATATTCATGTTTATTTTAATAAGTGCTTTACAGTTTTATTTTAATTCCACCTAAAACCCTCCAGTGGCTAGAAAACTTCATATTCAAGTCCAGGTGTACAGACAAATCTGGAATGTATTTCTAAGATGCTGTAGCATAGTTATTAAAAGTATTATTAATGACAGCTATTTTTGTTGGTGGTTTTGATTGCCACAAGAGAACACAGAAGCTTGCAGCTGGGATTCTTTGAAGCAACATTCTATTCTTTAGGGAGCTCTTATTTCAATAAAAACAATGAAATCAGTTAGCATAGGTAATAAAATAATTATAGTAATTTATTTTGGCTATTAAGTGTTGAATCCCCTTAGCTAATCATCAACTTAAAGCTGTTAGTCAAAGTGCCCTGGTTGCTTTTGCCTTGAAGTTAAACATCAGGAATTCTTATTCACTGATAAATCCATTTTTAATAAATTCCTGCTGTGCTTTGCTACTAGTGTTATTCTGAACACTATCAATAATGTAATGTATTGTTACCCACAACTAGTAAAGGACATTTCCCATTGTCCCATCAATAAGAACAGTCATTCTTTGTACCTGGTTACAACTATACTTGAAGCTCACTTGCCTGCGGTTAGAAGCAGCTCATTGTCCACGAACAAGAGCAGTATTAGGGGAGAGTTTGCTCATGGGGTGTTCAGGAAATCCTGCCTGGGAGCTGGACAAACTTCCTTCCAGCATGTGCATCAACAGAAGCGCTCATCTTCCAGTACAGGGAAAGCGCAATAATTACTGCTCGGAAACCAATATAGATTATGCTCTTTGATTAATTTAAACTTTCTCATTTTACTTTGTTGCAGCTTCTAATAAGCCCTTTAAATGACCAAAACCAAAACAGGCTAAGGTTAATTTCTGTCTTAACTCAGAAAATAGTGTTTGTCTTGCTTAGAAGAACAACGCTGGATCTTCCTTTCTTTTATAGAGCAGGAATCCAGGGAATCAGTAAAAAGTCTGATTCTAATTCCTCTTTACAGAATGGCTGTATTTAATTACAGAGATTGGAACTTGATGCTTCAGAATGTTATTGCTAAAGTACTGTTGAATAAATTAATCATTATCGATTACCTGACAACAGTCAAACTGTCATCTTTAGAGAAAACATCTTTTTTGTGTGTTTTACCATCATTTCCATTGAACCAACTTAACTACTCATTTCTTCAGACATAGGACAGTAGGAGGCTATTCAGTGAAAACTGTGATGAACACGCATATATAGAGAGTATAGAATTAAGATACTAGCAATTTGTCTTTAAATGTATTATCTAAAATCAATTGAAATCAGTAAAAAATGTTCCAAAGACTTCAGGAGACTCACAGTCAGATTTCACGGGCTGTGTCCAGCAAGAGGTGTAAACATGACCACCTCCAAGCGTGGGAATGGTTCCAGGGAGGGTCACCCTTGCCTAAAGCAGTCTCATTCCTCTTCTCCAAGTCAGAGCCTTACAGGTGGTGACAAAATGAAAAATCTCTCAGTGAAAAAAATGTGTATTGGTAGCAACAATTGATATTGAAGTTGGTAGTGCAATGGTAATTTTAGCTACTTTACTACTGTATTTTATCTCTCAGGCGACAAAAAGCAAGAGCTTCTAAAGTTGTAAATTTACTCAAGGAAGCAAGTTGAATTTGGAATAAGTGGAAAAGAGATTCCAGCATTCAGGCAATCCAGAATGTGGTTTCTTAGATGTATGGAGTTCATGATGCTCATAAGGGTTTGGAGAGTTTGGCAACTTGTAGAAGGGTGTTTGGAATGGCAGTTGTTGGGGTTTTAATGTTTGTTTGTATTTTGCCTCATGATGCTTAATAGCGGTGACTGTTTTCAGGCAGTTTCACTGTTTGGTACTCCTGAAAAGTGCAGGGGCAATCATTCCTTCAGGAGTCCTCTGAAACTGAGAAGAAAACATTGGCTTAGCCTGCATAGTTTAAAGAAAAAAAACAGTTGTCCTCTTGGTAGGTATGTCAACTTTTGCACCCCAATTAAATTTTAAATAATCCTCAAATGTTGAGCAAAATCTGTCAGGCTATGATAGAATTGATACGTTGTTGAAACCATTCTCTAAATCTTTGCTTTTAAATATTGACTGACTTAAAACTCAGGATGTTGGGAAGACCATTATTAAGGGATTTTGATATCCGTATTTCTTGCTTTTTTAAGGGGTGGTTTTTGTTTTCTTTTTGGAGGAATATAAATTAACATCGTTTGGGAGTTTTCAATCTGGGATTGAATAGGAATGTAAACTCTGCATTGCATCATTTTATTCTTTTAAGAATCACATTTTACTCACGGTGAAGTATCAAAAATTGCCATCTTTCATGAAAAGGATTAAATTAAGCTACGCTGCATAAGATACTTTGTCAATTCCTGTAAAATATAAAGATGAGTGTTTTGATAAAAATGGTCTTCTTGAGGAAAGCCCTTAAAGTACATTTGTTCTGTTTCTGCAAGGCTTTAATGAATGAAATATACTTGGATTTTTTTTTTGCATTTCTGACTGTTAATACCTAACATGGAGGTTTCTTTTTCTTGATCATGTCTCTAAATCTGTTATTCACTTACATATCTTGGTAGAGGCGATGTCGAGGTCTCCTTTAACATGAAAGTGAGCGAGTGATGAGATTACAGGGTTATTGCCTCCCATCAATTAATTCTGCAATGCACAGTTTGAGATCACCTATAACGTAAAAAGCCAAATAAATACATTCTTCTGCTCAGCTTTGATAACGCTTATAAAGAACCTGGAATATAATTCTTCCAGTCAAAGTTACTGTAAATAGTCTACTAATTGTTCGTTTATAATTAATTTAATTTAAGTAAGGGAGACTTAAGATTTCTTGGAAACGTAAAAAACTCTCCAGTAATTAGTCTGCTTCAAAAATGGAAATTTAAAGTCTAATCTGATAAACGCAGGTGTGATTAAATTAAAGTAATGTTAGTAACTTAATTGACTTCATTGGGAATAATAAAAAGTTAAATACATATACAATTGTTCATGACTAAAATATAATCTGGTTATTTTAATAGTTTACAGATCGCTTTTCATATTCTGTTATTTAATTTGCAATGTTGTTGGATAGAAAACTGCAATTTTTTTACTTTGCAGTAACAATACAACTGGCAAGAGAAAAGTTAATCGTACATTATGCCGTGGTTTTCTTAAAACCTCTGCTCTAGAGATTATTTTATTACCGAGCATCACAGCTTTCAAGTGCACAAAGCAAAAACCTTCAGAATGTACTAAAAAATATTTTATAGAGGGGAAATAAATAAGATTACAAAAAGTACTGCTTCAGAGGTTGCACTTTGTAAAGACAGTATCATGCTGTGAAACAGCTTGCTGATGGTTTTTGACTCCTTTTGTTCATCAGTATTTAATTCAACGTTTCCTTTAAATCTTAGACCTTTATTTTCTGTTTTGATAAATGTTGGGAATTGGAAAGGCAGTAGTAGAGGAACTACAAATTTGCAGGCCAGCAAGTGTGTTACTGTGGTGGTCAATTTAGAGATATCACTGTATAACATCTTACATTAAAAAAAAATTAGAAAAAAGGCAGCTCATGGTCAAACAGTACAGTACCCACAGACTTTTTCAGTCACCCTGAAGCTTTTACTCTCTTAAAATGCAGCAAAATCTGTTCACTTAGAAGCAAGAAAAAAATTCTGTAAGTGATGGATTTAACACACTGGATAACCTTTTCATTAGACAATTATGTGTTTCAGTCCATGGGATATGAAGTGTATATTTTTTGTAGTACGTTTTCAGATGTCAATGACCCTATTTCATGGAATATAAGTCACACTGTGAATTTAAAGATCTGAAGAAAATCAATAGATGAGACATTGAAGACTCTTACATCAACCGAAAATATTTTTTCGGGTTTTTTCCTCTCTCTTTTTTAATCTTCTTGCTGAAAGCTCAACCCAAACATCAAAAAATCATTGAAAGACTTGGATAATAATTACTAGAGTCTTGGATTTTACTGTAAAGAGCTTTTGTATCCAAGCAGTATTTGAAGTCCTAATCCACTAGGTACAATACCTCTGGGTAAGACAGCGGTAACGTAAGAGAGAGTTAATCCATCGAGCAATAAAAAGCGTTGCTCTACATCAGTTTTGAAAATCTTCTCTTACCTTCACAATCAATAAACCCCAAATTGTACAGACACAATTCACATTAAATTAATTAGAGTAATTAACATAATTACATTTGTAATTACATATGCATGCATTTGGTGTTAATAGTCGGGGAGACATTTTCACAAACGTACCTTTCACTAGCACCTTAATAAAAATTAAAGAAATTAGACTGTCCTTTACTATGCTTCCCCCTAAAATTCCCATAAATGTGTGCCAAACAATCACCTTCTTCCTGGCTATTTCTCACCTGTCTCACACGTTTGACAGTTAAGTTCTGGTCACTTGAAATTTTAAGAGCAAGCCCTATTCTCAGAAATGCATGATTAGGAATTTAAAGACATGTTTCTCAGACGAAAAGGCTGGATCAACATATGCACTGGTTATGTGTAATCCAACGGGTTTAATCCTGAACAAGTGCCGTTTATGAATATTTTAGTGATTGTAGGGATACAATTTTATATTCTCTTATTAAAGCTGTTTAGAATTTGCAAACAGGCAGAGCTTTGGAGTTCTCTGCTTAATTCTATTGTATGCATGGATAAAAACTATGAAAATCACTTTAATAGTGAAACATGAGAGGAAATGAAGAATACAACAAAGTGGAACAACAGCCCGAATCGAACTATCACAAATTTCAAGGACACATCCTGCCACTTTGTCAGAGTTAATAATCATTTAACCTTTTTGAATGAACAAAATACCGGCAAAAATGACAATTCTTAATGCAATACAAATTCAAACAGAAAATAAATAAATAAATAAATCAGTGCAGGTATGCAGAGTAAATGTTTATCAAATATTATCCATTCAGTTGGTTTCTACTCAGGAAACGGGGGTTGTTGGAAGGACTCTGAAAGACAGATATGGATTGGTCTCAGATAAATAATGATATTTATCTACGATGAAGTAAAAACCCAGTTAATGTATGGTATTACTAAAAAAATTAGCATTTATATAGTAAAACTCAGAAGTTGCTGATAATTTTCATCACTGTAATTTCTTATTTATGTCTCTATGTTAATTTCCAGTTAAAAATATAAATAACAGCAAGGAGAACATCTTCAGTTTATAGAAAGTCTGGAGATATGCTTGTTTTAATTAGCATATTTTTATTTTACTTGGTTGATACTGTATTTCTCAAGTAGAATTGTGCACATAAATTGATAAGAATTCATCTTCAGGCTATGTTCAGCTTTAATGATACATAGGAGAATGATTATGAGTCTGAAAAATTGCTGACAAGGTAACTAAAAAGTTAAAACATTTGAAAAAATCGAACATAAGTCTCGGACTGACATGGCGAGCATTTTGGCTCAAAGATTTGTCTGTTTTACTTCTAATGATGGTTAGTTTTAAGAAACAATTCATATTTAACTTTCATCTTTAATGCAGTATTGTAACAATTTTGTTCATTTTATAACGTGTCATCCTGCTTTCAGGTACTCCAGACAATATATTAGAGGCTGTGTTTTTCTAATGAAAGACCATTAGAGGTACAGGCAAGTACTTATGCTGCATAACAGGTCATGGAGGAAGTTTGTGGAGAACATGGATTGCTATAAAACTGTTGCAAGATACACATACTTTAGTGCTGCAGATTCTTCCAGCCAAGAATTTATAATGCAAAACTTCACTTTGAGAATCAGCTTGTAGAACATGTAATAAAAAATCACCCTAGATTTGTAAATGCCATGAATGTGAGCAATGTGAGCATCAGAGAAAAGTGGATAATATTAAGGGAGAATCTCTCAGACATCTATGTGGATATGAAAACTGTGACCAAGGGAGATGAAGTAACTTACTTAAGGTCAGAGTAGGACTTGGATCTCTTGTGCATCATCACTCTGCTATACTTGTCACGCAACATTTCCTAAATCTTATATGCCCGACTTACCCACTTTCACTTATTCCGTTGATCTAATAAAATCTGGATACTTTTCAGTATTGATTGGTGTAAGTGTGGCTTAATGGCAGAATCATTACTTCTTTAATCTTGGAACTGCCAGCCCTTACTATTTGCAACTGAAATTCAGTTTCTTCGATTAAGGACTGCCATTCCTAATTGTTTTTAAATGTTGCTTGGATGGTTCTAGTTCAAAAAGTTTAGCTCTTCAGCAGTATCTTACAGTTCTACTCTCTTAGTAATTCAGGAAAGCTTTATGTTCTGTGGCATGACAGAAGCCAGAAGAGGGAAGCTGATAGAAAATCGTGGAACAAAAGCTAGAACTGCAAAGATAGCTTGCAGAAAATAGTGGCTTAATGGCTTTCTGCACTGCATCTGAGCTGCATCTTTATGTCCATCCGTTCCTTGCCTTGAACTGATGCATGTCTGATGGCAACCATAACTGAGTCTGCCTACCTATCTCACATCTATTCATGCAGTTCTGGAGGAAAGGTCAGATAAGGATAATATGTCAAAAGGGTATAATTAAGATTCAGGAAGATTAATACCTGTGGTATTTAATGAAATTGCCTTCTAGTGGAATGCTCATCTATTACTTTGATATTTAACATTTCTGCTGTTAAAATGTTAGTGCTTGTAAAAGTACAAAATCGGTGGCAGACATTTGGTTTATATACTCTTTTTATACCAAAAAAAGAACCCCATGGGAGAAGCAATCAGGTCGGGGGTTTTGGGTGGAATTCTTATGGGTAAGTCTTTCAGTATTTCCACTATAAATTTGTATTTGGTAAGGTTGTTTAATTTATGTATTCAGTGAGGTTATTTAAGTTATGTCAATCAGTTTGACAAGCAGTGTCAATTTGAGAGGGTGGGGGAGAACATAGCAGTAACAGCATCTGAGATGTGGAATAGTCTCTAGTGCAACGAAAATGATACATCTGTAGGATGAAGAAGAATAAATGTTACTTAATGCAACATGAAGAAAAAGATCTTTTTAACATGATTCAGCACATACTTAAGACATAATTGAAAGCTGATGAGTAGCCTCACTGGAGTTTGTGGTATAGCAGCTACAGTTCCTCCAACTATTCCAGCTACTATACGAACACGTGAAAGGTGGCACATTGCCCCAAAAGTTCAGTTAAGATGAGAAAACTAGTGCAAACTGACACCCCAAAGGAGGTAAAGTTAAAATAGTAGCTAGACAGGTATGAACATAATGAAGTCATAACTTTTTTTTTCTTACTCATTATGAACATTGCAAGTAGTTTTTTCTTCTACTCATTCCTTTCAAGTCTAAATAATATGCACAGTACGCTGCTGAAAATTATAGCAGAACAAATTTGAATGAAAATCTACACCGTTTTCCTGAATTCTGGTCCATTTTTTACCTTTAGTTTCTAAAGTACATGGAAATTTTGCTTTATTGAGAAATAGATTCTGCAAGATACTTACATGAATCATCCTTCTACAAATGGAGCTGATAAGTAAGTGAGTCATAGGTAGAGAACTTCTAGGTTTACTCAGTAAGACTTCTACACAGCTACACTGCAGGTATAACAAGTATCAACACTTTGAGTACAGGCCGTACTAAATATGCTGTATTAACTGTTGTATTACACAACACATGCTATCATTAAATAAAAAAAATCCTATTAGTGTAACGATAGGATCTTAAACTGCATGCAGAGCAAGGAAATTCTGAGCTGTCACTGACATCACCGCTAGAGTAAGTCATGTAAGGGTTTACAAGATGACACCCCAAAATCTCTGTGGCTCTGAAAATAGCATAATTATTGTGAGTGTCATATCACTACTTCATTGATTTAATTGTGGGTGCATTTTATTTACAAAATTACAAATAAATTTAGTTAATGTAATTAGCAGTATGTGTCTGTCCATCTTGGCCGGGGCCTGACTGAACTTCCAGCTGAGCACAGAAGGCAATTTGGAAGGTTCAGGTTACATCTCTTTTAAAAGAGATTTCACTAGTTGTCTTCCAAAGCTTTGGGAATGCCTTTGTACTCAATTTTCAGGTAGGAAAACAATTTATCTGTTGGTAGGGTTTAAATTCTTTTCTTATACTGGGAAGAAGCGTTCAATCAGCCTTCTAAAACTGATATACAACTTTTCATTTCCCTTCTGGTTCTGAAAGGTTTGTAAAGGTACGATAATTACCTCACATGATCACATCATAAGCCACAACAATACATTTAGTAAACAGCTAAGATGGGTGTAGACTAGACAAGGTGCTGTAGGAATTCAGAAGACAGTATCTCTAGGTATTTTTAAACAAGTACATGATTTAGCTTACTGGAAGTTTCATTGTGTATATCTGATGGTTGAATGTTATGTGATAATAAGTTCTTTTTGTGGTCATTGAAAACAGATGTGAAATCAGGAACCAAAACAATTACTTTGATGTCTTGTAAGACTCTGACAAAGCTAATGACTTTGTATTCGTGTAAAAGACAAGGTTATCCTCAGGCTATTGTGAGAAGAATGTGCTGTTTGCTTGCAAGTGTGCTATAAAGACTCAGGGTCCAGAAATCTGGTGGGTTGTTTTCATATTTAAGTACATAGTCCTACTGTGTCTACTAAAATGATTTGCAGAAGAGTTTGTGGGATCACACCCAAAGATTTTTGCTGTTCTGTGTAATTACTATGTATGTTACATTGTAGACTACATTTTATTCTTCTATACTACAGATAGATCTTGCTGTAATCTGCAAGTCTCCTCTGCATGTTAGGAATTGCAATTTAACCTCAGAACTGCACTCACTGAGTATGTGACTGCACTTCAAAAAATAGAACATATCTAGGGTTGTCTTCAGGGCCAGAGCTGCCACTTTCACAGGAGTCAACATTATGGAGCCCACAATTTAACTGACACGTCCCATGTAAAGTTTCCCATTAAGCAACAGTATGTTGGTTTGTAACTATTAGACATTGCTTTGTTTAAAATGTATGGTAATCACTTATTCAGCCTTTTACTGGAAGAAAGCTACAGCCAGGGAAGAGAAGACTGAAAGGAAAGAGAGGGGTAAGCTGAGAAATGGGAGGGATGGAAATTTATTTGGAATAAATGCAGGTGTGTTGTTCCGTATTCTTGCAGCTGGATGTAGTGGAGTATTGTGACTACGGAAGCTTAAGTGGAGATCACAGCTGAGTGCGGAAGAAAAAGTGGGAAAATATGGGGAGGGCAGAGAAGAGGGATCAGCTATAGCTGGAAGGTGCCAAGGCAATCACTGGAGATCAAAGTAGATTCGATGTGATGGGTGCTGAAGATGCAAGGAAAGTTAAAGGATTTGTAGCCCTTCTTGCTGCCATTTATGGTAGTGATTTCGGAAAAGAAGGGAGGTATGAGGATGGGGCTACAGCCTGGAAGCTCTTCTGGACTCCACATTACCCCCAGAGTATAAAAAAGACCAGACATGCCTTTTCCTTTCTGCAGCTGGTCACAAAAAAAAATGTTGGAGCTGAACGTTTCTGGTTTAGACTTAAGTAACCCCATGCTCCTCTGGAACTGACAAATGCATATAGTAAAGCAAGTGATTAAACACCTTGTTGGCTTTTACTTTAGTTTGTCTGCATCTAATGGGAAAATATAAATGTTCAGTGTCATAAATAGGTAATTTTTAAAAGTAAAATAGACTGGACAAAACAATTGAAACAAAAAAGGTTTAAGATTCTTTCATTCAGTCGTTACTGAGCCAGAATTTCCAGCGAAGCAGGCAGTTCCCTAAGGATTGAGAGAGAAGTAAAAAATGTCTTTACTTTAGCAAAATTGATCTCTCTGAAAAGTAGTTAAAATAGAAACTCAAACTGATTTTTTACCTGCCAGATATATGCAGAATGATAATAATTTTTGTAAGTACGCATGTTTGGATAATGGATTTTTTTTTTTACCCCTCTATTTTAAGCAGAAACAAGAAATAGAAATAGTATCCCATGCACCTTATCCATTTAGAATCCCATATGCTTTACCTGCACATAACTAGGTTTTCTAAGCATGCAGCAACTGCTCTTTGAATTACTTGAGTACTTACTGGTTTCCCATTGCCTGTATTATCTACTTAATGAACTAGTTCTGTCTCTTAACTCGTTATCAACTTCTTTTTTTTTTTGTGTGGCAACAAAGGCAATTGCATTGAAGACTTAAGAAGCACGGAGAGGATTTTTGTCACTCATGAAGGCATGATTTGCCTTTGTAAACTGCAGGTATCAAAGCAGCTTTTCCATTCTGTTTGGCCACACCGCGTAGTAACAGGGGATGAGAGGCAGCTGTGCTTCAGACCACATGAGGTAATTTGCAGACACATTTTAATTGCCTTTTAGAGAGCATGAAGGAGTTCCAAATAGTCTAATGAGTTCCAGCAAACACCTGTGAAATGCTTTTAGACCACCATGTAAAACAGAAATTAAGAAAGAAATAAAGCCTAAATCTAGCATGTATGTTCTAGTGGAGGTTAGAGAGGCACAATGTATTTTCTTAAGCATTCACCACATTCTCTAAGACAGAATTGACGAAAACATTCTATATTTTCATACCAACAAAAAGTTAAAGAGACAAATTTCAGCAAATGGTGTTTGTGTAACAGTTAATGTAGGAGCCATAGGAGCAGAGGCTTCTTTGAGGTTGCATTATGAACAGCTTCAATGTATAAATGTATTTTTAATCATTATATTGTAACTCAGCAAAGTAATTATGGTCAGTCTTAACTTCAAGTGTATGGGACTCTACCCACTTAAATCAGAGGTGTTCTTGAGAGCTTTTGCTCCTTTGAGGCTTAAAACCAGCAGAATCTCATTGCAAAGATCCTGGAAATGATTTAACATTCATTATATTTATGCCTATGTAGTGTTCTGTATAAATATATTTGTGTTGGGATTGTGGGTTGAAAACCTCTGATGATAGTGAATTTGTTGTTTATGTTTAACAGTTTAATGGAAATAGCATATGGAATTCCCAGTGAAGTTGATCCTTGAGGTGGAGCCTTGGCTAACACGAGTTATTTACCCCCATTATGCTTCAGCTCTCTAAAATACAACTTACCGTCGCTGTCAAGAATGCCATGAGAATGTGCAAAGACAGGAGCTTTTTCAAAGTACATTACTCAGAGAAAATGTTCAGCAATCTAAAAAATTATTCCAAACCCAATACAACTGAAGGCCTGTAGAAGGTTGATATTATGGACATTGTTGTGTGGTGGCTTGTTTCTCAAAATGTGTACCAGCAGGATTTGCAGAAGGAAATATTGCTAAAATTTCTTTCTTTGGCCTTTAAAAAATGCCTAACAGTAACTGCCTTTTTCAAGAAATCCAGCAAGTTGATGGAAGTTGTAGAAGTTGTACATTAAACATACAGTAGAAGAATATCAATTTGACAAGAAAAAGTGATGTTTGACATGCTGCATTTCATCATTTGAACTTGTAAGACTGATTTGTGGCATGCAATAATATTGTCTTAGGCCTCTTTGGAAATGTTACAGTTCTGAAATGATGAGAACGCTGAATGTTTGGCTTTATAGAGAAGGGAAGGAAAGTTTGCGGTGTGAATGACACGAATGAAATGACAGTTCATCTCTAGAATAAGACATTGTGCTGTGAGGCTGCTGTATCATTACTTCCTTAGCAATGAAAAATTCCATTAAAAATCACCTCTATCACACACTTTGTATATTCTTCCTCACTGGCAAGGACAAAACCGTTTACAAGTTTATATGTACAATGCGTGCTGTTGCTTAGAAGAGATACTAAACTGAGGGAGAAAAATGTGGAATATCCGTTCATCTCTTCAGGATTAGGAATGTCCTCTTTTTTTCAGATGAAGTCCAGACATGAGTAGGAGCTAAATGAGTCCATTTTTAATTTCTGACACAATAGGGGCAGACTTGAGAAAAAAACATTTCCCTATCATGTACAAATTACGCAATGTCTTAGATCTGAAATTCTTTTTCTGGAACTATGCAAGTTTTCTGTTGCGTGGGGACTAAAGGGGTACAATAGACAGCATCGAGGAGGCAACAAGGTAGGATTGAAGTGGCATGACAACAGTCAGCATGGTACAGAATTGGCAGCACAGTGTAAATAGCTGCCAAATAAAGTCGCAGGGTAATCCAAAAGTCTGGGGATGGCATGGCAGCATGTGGTGAGAAGAGGGCTGAAATAAGGACATTACATATTAACTACTGAGCAATCACTGTCATTAAAATGACTATTAAACAGCAACAAACACTGCAATATTGGGAATAATCCCTTATGAAAACATAGAAACTGACGGTGAGCCTCAACACATCAGTTATCAATACTTCCAATAAAACTTAGAAGAGCCTAGCAAGAACAGGTATTTCTTTCAGAAGTAAAACGCTGCATCCTCTTTCGCATAGGAAAAGCCCTCTAAATTTAAAAATGAACAGTGCTTTTTATTTATACAGAAAAAGATCTATACTGATCTATACATTGGAGATGATTAAAGGTGTAGGAGCCCTGTGTTCATACAAAGGTACTTAAGAACAAGAAGTTTTTCTGTTATAATCAGCTCAAAGAATCTTCCTGGAAAAAAAAATATTTTAAAATGCTGTTTTATTGAAAACTTAAACTTTTATCCTGAGCAATTTTTTTGTGTGTGTGTGTGAAAGTTTGAACGGGAACAATTAATCTGAATCACTTAAATTGTATTTAATTTCAGTATTAAAACATCTTATTTTCTTGGAATATTTTAATATGTTTTCTTTCATTTGTTAATATAATTATTTATTTAATATTATGTATCCTATTTTATATTATAATAGTTCCAAGTTATTTCTGCTTGAGTCCTTCGATAATGTTGATTTAGCCCTGATTTTTTACGGTGTTGGCAAAAACGCTGTCAATGATTTAATCATGAAATCCCTGCTGAGCAGTATGGAAGTTGCAAATTATAAAGTAACATAGTGATAAAGACCTGCCCGAGAACGTTGTGAGTCCCTTAAGTTAAAGCTTTGTAAGGTATGTTTCAGGTACTTCTAAGATGGAAAACATGGCTAGAAATAATAAGAGCCATGGTTAACATTTTTATACTCATTCTATCCACATCTGCCTCAGTTTCATTTTCCTTTAATTTTTAGCTACTTATTTTGTCTGTTCTTTTTTCCTCTCCTTCCTTCCTTCTCTGTGCTTTGAAAAGATTCTAGTGTGTGAAGACTGTTCTGTCTGTTCTTTTTTAAGAATTGAGGAACTGTTATGAAAGATTCCTCTCTTTCATCATTCATTTCTTTTGTTTACCCCCTTCTTCTCTGACACGTCTTTCACTGCCTTTCCTCTAGATTTTGTAAAGCATCAGAGCACGCTTTGCTCCAGCCAATATCTCTTTATATCTTCAAGAATTTTCACCCCCTTGCTCTATACACTTTTAAAAGGGCTAAGCACGGTGCTAACATTCACGATCAATAAAACCATTATTCAGAATTTCATTATAACATTATTCTGATGCCAAAGATAAAGAAACTCTAGTTTCCTACGTCAGAAAACTGAAGCAGGGTGAGATTAAATTTCAGTTTTAAAATTGCTATAATTTTGACATTGCCCATATAAGACATCTTTAGTATGGCCTTTAAAAATCCTTGAAACTTACTCATCCTACTGATTTGTGTTAGAGGTGTGCCTAATCGTCAGCTCTGGGAATTATGCTTTCACTTGTCATCTCCCACAATCAACACATGTGTCTGAAGAACTGGTCTGAAATAGCATAGCTCTTGTGAATAAAAACTATTCATGTGTGCCAAGGGAAATGTCTTCCGATAGGTTTTATTTTCATTATGCACTTCTGGACCGTTCTTGAAGACAGGAGTATGTTTTGCTTGCACAGGTGTGCTCACCATCTCATGAGGACGAGGGGTCTGGCTCCAGGGTAATCCTGAGATTCTGCAGAATCTCAGAAGAACTACAGGATTCATGGCAGGGGGTGGAAATCTGTAGGGACAAGGTGGTTAACTTTTGATTTCAAAGATGACCCTTACCACTTGTAAGGTACTTGGTATAGACAGTTTTGTGAGATAGGTAGACTCTGCTTGATTGAAGTTAATTATTTAAATAAATATGCATTTTTATTTCCTAGTATCTTTTAGAAGTGAGTGATTTATCTCATTATCATCATAAATATCCTGCAATGTTTCCAAACACCATTCAAAACCCATTACCGCCGCTTGATAATGGTATTATCTCTTTTCAGGATAGCCTGAGGAGTTTCTTGCAGGCTGAATGTACTGGGATACTAAGGAAAGCTTTACTTTGCTCTGTGTTTGCCAACAAATCCTTTTTGTGTATGCTGTCTTTTGAATTTTTTTTTAGGCTGTCCATGCTCAGTTCTTGGACAGTCATAAAGAGATTTAAGGGCTTTCGGTTTAAAAATGGTTGATATCTCCTAGTCACGTTTGTGAATAAAAATAGGAAGTTTATTTTTAAACTTAAGCTTTCCCTTAGTTTTTCCTCTGAAATGACAGTAAAATTTGTGTCAATATTTGATTATGGAGAGAAATATGCTTACTTGAGAAAAGAGTTAAACAACAGTGGTAAGTATTTTGGTAACCCAAAAAGGCTACATTTACAGCACATTAAATATACACACAGATTTTGCTTGTTCTGGCCATACAAGGGACAGTTTGGTCTGTGCTATTAAAAAAACCCCAAACCGTAACAATGTGATTTAGAGTGGTTCTTTAATGACACCAAGGATATTTTGAGTGCCTTAGTTAAGACAGGCTATAAATCTTGTTTACATTAATTACAACTCTGTAACAGAAGGGTAGTCCTAGTTTCAGAAAGAGGTTGGCACTGATGGCTCTCTAGAGTCTGGGGACTGTGAAATTCCGTCTGGAAAAAAATCCAGGCAGATACACATTTGATAGGTGTTGTCCAGGCTCCTCGCAGTTAAGAACTGCTGTCTTGTATTGGAAGCCTGGTTTAGCAAATCCCTCTCTGTTCCTGCTAAGTAGCAGGTGTACCTATTCTACTTCTCAGGACTCATGAATAGTAGAGATGGTTTAGGAGGAGGGAATACTTTTCTATTGAATGAGGAGCTGAAGAAAGGCAATATCACCATTCAGATAGCCCAGTAAAGCCTTAATTAAGGAAAGTACTCAGTGCCAAGCAAAAAATGTCAAGATATTGTGTACTTTTTACCAAAAATGTATAGCAGTAAAGGATCTGTAGCATGAGGGTCTTACGAGTATTCATCTCATAGTAGGGTGAGAAAGTGGGCAAATAGATGGAAAAACATCAGGTAAAGTAATACCCTGTTTTTATTCTAGGTACTAACCTATATAGTCGCTAGCGAAGGGTGCACAAGATCAGGGGTGGGGGGAGAGGGAGGAGGTGTTAAACCATGTAATAGTGAAGTTTAGGTTGATCTAGACACAGCATACTGTATATATGCATCCTTAAATAGGATAGAAATACTTGATATGTAACACTGCATAATTCCAAATCATTACAACACAGTCCAGAGGTTTGTATACCTCCAAAGACAGTAGAGAAAAAAGCATCTGTTAGAATCGAAAGTATGTAATTCTTTACAAGTTGTTTGTTAGGGATGAAATTTCTGATTGTGGTAAACTGAGAAAAATCTGCATTACTTGTTAGGAACATGCCTCGCTTTTCCATTTGCTTCTTTATCGTGGTCTCCGTGCTGTGGAGTTGCCCAAAAAGAAATCTTGAAGGAATATAGTAGGATAGAGGAAAAAAAGGATTTGACCTGCTTTGTTAAGGCATGTTCTCTATTTGGCTTCCCTCCGGCTAGAATGGATTATTCTTTCCAGGGCTAAAGCCTGGAATCAAAGAAGATCCCGTGTCCACAGTAAAGATAGGGGAACTGAATGAACTGAGTAAATTTCGCCCAGGGTGTCAGTGAAAAGCTGACAGTTTGGCAAAGGCTTATAGAGGGAGAAAGGTAGAAAATGAAGCAGAAGCCATCTGCTTCTCTTTACCACCGATGAAACAAACTGGTCTAAGTGATGACTGTATTTGCTGGTCTTTGCCTGTTCAAATCTTTTGCCTCTCTACTTTATATTTTGAGTAATGAGTAAATAATGCTTTTCTCTGAAGATCCACGTCACTGCAGACTTGTCACAGACTCCTGGGAGGAAATCCTCATGGATGCCAAACCCCAACTGGAACTTGTTGTCACAGACACCATAGGAACTCTCCTATGGATGCCAAAAACCCAACCGAGACACTGTCATTAACATGAGTGGGAACCAGACAGGTGTATTCCTGCATTGGAGAGGGCTTGGATTACACAGACCTCTGCTGAGCACGGAATGTGAAGCCAAGTGTCAGTCTTATGCTAAAATGGAACCAGAGAGAGAGATGCGGTTTAGAGACTGACTGTTATGCAGTCAGGCTAAATTAGGAAAAAGACAGAAATATGAATTAGTAATCATTCATCATCTTCAGTAAAGAGTTCAATCATCTGACTTTTTTTTAAAAAAAGTAACATGTTTCTATTAGCAGTCTCTTCTATCACAAACATGCATAATGTGTATAACAATGTTTTAGGATGTGAACCCTCTCCTGCTGCATTTTTTTCCTTTTGGAAAAGGTGCTGTCATTCAGAAGAACAAAGTAAATGTTACTAAATGCTTTTAGTGAGAGCAGAGTAAATGTAGAGCAAATGCTTAAGAGATGTTTCACATTTTTATTACAAGGAGTGCTTTTTTACCTCTGCATTAAATGTTAAAAGCTGTAGTAAAAGTACAGCTGAACCAAAAAGCAAGGTGAATTTTGTTTTAATCAAGACAGAAAATTAGAGCTTTCTAAATTACACAGGTAATATTGTAAAAAGTTGGTGAAAATAGGTCACTGTAGTGTTTGAATTGGAGTCAGACTTCCACTGCTGGCCTTCTGCACAGAAACTTTTGGAATGTATCATCGAGAATTTACAAATAATTAAGCCAAACCAAAATATAGTCTTACATTGTCCAGAACATGAGCCTCGTACTTGTATGGTCTTTATTTGTGTAAAAGAAGCTGTCCACATATAGTCCTCTACCCACCATTGATTACCTAATTACACAATCACTCCATCAGTAAATCAGCACAACATCTGTGACCCTACATGTCACTGCAGTAGCCCCCTCTGATTCCCCAGGAGCTTTGCCGAGGCGGTTCTGCTGACATAATATATTCATTATCCATTAGATCTGGCACACGCTCTGCAGTGCTCAATTACAATACAATCGAGCGGAGGGCCTGGTGTCAGCCGATGTAATGACTTTCTGATTATCTGTCTTTAAATGATGAATGAAATGAAAATGTACTATTCAAAGCAGATGTAAGATTGCTAAAGATGCTAAATGAAAATTTTACGTATACACTTTATGAAAAGAGGGGTGAGGTTAGAGGGTAAGGGTTTGCCTCAATTTCAAAATAAATAGGTAGAAATCTTTTCTTATACGACTGTAAACCCATCTGGCGGAACGATCCTGCCTTCAAAGTTGTGGTCTTGTGCCCGTGCATTTTATGACCATCTCAGATGTCTTCAGTCTCCCAATAATTCAAAGGAAGGATTTAAATTTCAATTAATTTCATCCTTTCCTATTTTGTTGGAGAGACTTAGTTGCTTGAGTTAACTTTGTGTGTAATAACACTTCTGTAGACTAGAGTTGATTATAATAGAGCGCTGTAATAATGAGTCACTTCCAACTTCATGTATTTTTTAATTTTATGAAGTATGGGGAAAAATGCTCTACACGGTTTCACTTTAAAATACATTTCTACATGGAACTCTATTTCCTCATGGGAAGTCTTTTCATTAAAGAGGTGTTTGGGAGCAACAGTCATGGCCTCCATTTTTCTCTTCACAGAAGATAAAAGATGTTCATGTTGTGCAATACCAGTCTAAAAAAACTTAGATAATTAATGATGTAGATTACTGCCAGATGTGATTTCTTAAAATCACAACCTTAAACAGCCTGTTACCAATTCTCAAAGAGTAGGCTATTATCTCATAGAATAAACACAACATATCAGTATGGGGAATAATAATTTAACTGAGCAGTATCCTTCTAAGTAGACTAAAACAAAATGTGAGATTTCAGTGTATGCCAGGATTATAAATAGATGGGAGATTCAAAAGCATTCTGCTGTTCAAATAATTATGAAGCAGATGTTTGATGGTACAGTCATTTCTGTCTCTGTTTACATCTTCAGTTATTTTAGTTATAATTGAAAATCCCATAAAGCCACGTGTTGGAGCGCTCTTTGAATCTTACTTAAATTACAGCTTCCCATTTTACACCCTTAAGTTGAATATTTCAGGCTTTTGAGCGGTGTGCAGCTTTTCTGGGAAATGTAGCTCAGTCTTTTCAACCACACTGTGACCAGTTGCAGGGCTAATTTTTTGCCAGAATACCATAATGGAACTTATTTAATACTTTCACTATGTGTCCAGATATGTGCATCAGCATCCTGATATCTCCATTCTAGTACTGCTTTTAATACAAAATTATTTTGACCTGACACACGCTGTGGGCAAATGAATTTTGTTGCTTGTAAACCTTGTATGCATATTCTGAGTATACATTACATGAGTACTAAATACAATTGCAATACAGAAGTTTCTACTGAATGAAAACGAAGAAAGGCAGCGGCAACCCTCTGGAATTTGTAAAAATGTCCAGATAAGTTACAAAACTTGATGCTGCACAGCAGCTGAAATAATTTTTTAACAAATATTCTCCTATTTTGGGAGCCTGAGGGAAGGAATCAAAAGAGATGTCGGTGCCTTACTGGTGCTTCATGATTTATGACAAATTTATGATTAAACTTTAGATGGAAATGAATCTGAGTTTAAAGTGTCATCTCTAAATGGAAAACTACCCAAAGTTTTTGTTGCACTTATATTTGGGGTTAGGTCAGCCCTTTCGAGAAGCAGGAGTGTTGAAAAGATTTGTAGCCCCTTAAGAACTTTGGAAACTTCTATATTCCCCAGGCCCCAGGATCTGATTTTGAGTAGATATTTAGTAATAAGCTTTCTGATCAAAACCAGAGAACTATGCCAACACGAGATAGATAGATGCTGTCAACAGAAAGAGGGACAAATACACGAGCTTAATCTAAACCAAGGGGCAAAGTTGCTCTGGGCTGGTCTCAGGAATCCAGATGGATCATACAACCTCATGAAAGGAAATTGTGGAATCTATTAAGTAAGAGGAGACCTGCTGGTGAAATAATTTTAACAAATGCATTACTATTGTTCATACTGTTCATACTATTTCAATCATCATCATAGGACCATTTTATTCCCCTTTTATTTTAGCTTTTAAAAAATCAAGGACTGATTTTTTTAGAAGTCAGTAAGTTCTTTCAGTTGAATTCTTTTGTCAGATGGCAAAAGAAATGTCTGTGTGCAAACGTTTAGTGCTTTTGAATGATAAAGATGTTTCCATCAAATTCAGTTGTAGTACAATCCCATCCCCTACTCTAAAAAATAAACTAAAATAAAAAATTCTCATCATTTAATATTTTGACTTGGCTGTAGAGCCCCAAACATATGAAATGTTGAGATGTCTGACAAGTAATTCTTGCTTTCTTCATTTAATTTTTTCCATTCTTTCCTCATTGGGTATAATCCTTAGCAGCTCTTAAGATTTGTAGTATCGGGTAACAAAGCTGGGATAATGCATCGGAGTGCAAACCCTAGGCTGTTCCTTAAACAGAGGAGAGAGATCACCTCTGGAAGAATAATGCAATTTAGTGCTGCTCCACTGGATTTACTCCTGTTTGTGCTTGTTTGTGTTAGAAGGCAAAAAGGCAGACAGCAATGAGAAAAAAAACCTGTGAGGAAAGTCAAATAAAGGTAAACACTTTGAGAGATTGTAGTACCTTTATGACTTTAATATTAGATTAGAAAAATTGCAAGTTTACAAATTAATTGGCATAAATACACCTACTAAAATAATTATAAAATTATATCGAAGGCTCAGTATAGTAACTTACTGTTTCTTCTGTAAATCAGGTGCTGATCTTGTGTGAAATAACTTCAGAGAATCTCATGAACAACACATAGTATTCGTCAGTATTTTATGTTAAAGAATTAGAGAGAATACATGCGAGGATTTTGTCATTCCAAGCAATTTCTTTCCTCACTTTTCCTTTCCTTTTAATTTCACACTAGACCTTTTCCACATGGGGACAAGGTGCTCTCCCAGGATGCCAGCCCCCCTGGTGCACACCCTCCGTGCCAGCGTACATCCAGCGATACATTTGATAGCTAAATTCCGTGGAGTGAAATTCTGAAATTTAGCGTACAGGCTAATTTCACTGTAAACCCCAAGGGCTTTGGCAGCTGTGGGGAGTTAATGGAGTGCAGCCTGAAGCAGTACGTTTCTGCTCTCCAGGTCTTGACACTATACCCACAAAAGAGCGCAAGATGCCGCCTTTGTTTTAAAGGCAGGAATCTAATGCCTGGAGTTATCCTAGCCTGCGATACAACTCCCCTTGGGTTTTGAATTACCTCAAGCGATTTACAACTCATGCCGAAAGGCTCCATTATATTCCCAGGCTTTGTTAGTGGCATAGGCTGAATGATTTAAGATGGTGGTTATCAGAGGTTATTGTGTTGCCTGGATAACACAAGGAGCTTCCTGCTTGTGTTTCCCACTCATGTAGTTTTCTCAACCTGTTAATGTGCAGTGTGTATAGACTTAGCCTTCTGGGAAGAAGGAAAAGAAAACCACCGTGGCAACCAAGTAGAAATTAGATTAATCTTTCAGTGGTCAGTTGTTATTTCCCTCCATTTTGTTCAGTCATACACACGTAGAAATGTACTGCATATGTATTTTTTTTATCGCCTCATGACCACCTTCGAACACCTTCTGACGTGCGATGTTGTGCAGACAGTTAGGCTGAGAAGCACAGTCTTGAAAGACAGTCTGGAAGGCTTAAGACATCTGCTTATATGCTTTCCATGATGTCAACTACAGCTGCTCAAAGATGCTGGGGTCTAAAAAGTGTTTTTAGTCTCCCGTGAGTAGTTGAAACACATGTTTATTCATTTCAGTCATATCAGACGTCATCTGCTAGCCCTGTTATTCTGCTTGCTAGTGATACAAGAATATTTATGCAAGTAAAAGCTACAACTCTAAGGCCTTTCCCTGGTCTTTGATAAAATAGTGACGTGCACATTACTGATCTACGTCTGTGGGCATATTTTAGGTACCCAGAAAAATGCATAGGTGCTTACCAAAGGAGTTGTAAGTTTCTACTAAAATATATACTGATAATGTTGGGAAACAAACAGGCTTTTAATTAGAAAATGTTCGTTGCTACTAATTGGAAATACAGTTTCAAATCTCTTAATAAAAATAACATTTTAGTCTCAAGCTTCTTACAATACTGGTCGGTAGTTTAAATAGCAACTGGAAGGCCAGATCTTTTGCAGGCTATGTGTTGGGGTTTTCTGTGTGTGCATTGTTAATAGGCGTTCTCAGCAATCAGCACATTTCAAAGCCAGGTTTAAAACGCTATGCTGGTGAGTCTAACCTTTCCTCTCATTTTCATACGTGATCCCCGGTTTGCCTCAGGTAAATGACAAAGACAAGTGGACCACATGAAGCCTTCTGGTTTCAGTTATAATCTTTTAATAACAATGCCTTGTAATTTGATAAATACAGAAGGCACAACATGTCTCAGTAGCTTACAAAATAAAGTTGGCTCTCTGTTCTCAAAGTAGCAGGGATTCCAGCCTCTCTCACTTGGTTGTCAGGTTTTGATTGACAATGATTTTCCTACAGTTTTCCCCTGCTTCAAAATATCATGGGAAGGATATTATGCATTCCCAACCTGTCAGCTTTGGCTGCCTTACAGAGTGTTCAATTACGCTCTAATCGAATAGCTGCCCAATCTAGGCCACATAATGACTTCCTGATTATCTGACTTTAAATGATAAATGAAATGAATATGTAACATTCTTTTCAAATACAGGATAGTCACTGAGCCAAATGAAAACTGATTTTATGCCCTTTTGTCTGAAAAAAAATTATACTTTGTTGTAGTTCTATTCAACAGTTGTTCTGTTGCTTGTTTTGCCTTCATTAAGATAAACACGGAATGAGTTATCTAGGAAAACATTAGTCTTCATTTTTGTTTTCAAACAGATGCTGAAGGTGTTAAACAGTGTTTAGATTGTTCTCCTTCCACTCTTTACATTGACTTGTTATAAAAAGCAAGGTCAGATTTATATGATCAGTTCCTTTTGGGAATATTTCAATACAATGCTGGCACTGCAACAAGTCTGTTTTGAGTAATGTATTATACAGAACATTAAGGTCTGAATAAATTATTTAGCAGTGATAGTGCTAGATGTTTTTCATTTCCAGTCTGTGGTATTAGTACTAGGCAACCAATATGGCATTTGAAATCAAATAAACCTCTACCACCTCATTGGGGTAGCATACATTTATTATGCCAAAGTCAGTGCAGAGTCTCATAATGATCTTTCAGTGGCTTGTCAGGGAGATTTTCCAACCTCTTTACCCAACAGCCTATGATGGGCATTTTTCTGAAGCACTTCTGCTTAATTTTAGATGTGATTGATTGTGCCGAGTGATTTGTGAAAAGTTGCCGTGATACAAAGACTTAAAATAAAGCAACTCCTGATTTCTTGACACATTAGCCTGATACTTGTGGCTTCTCAGCCACTAGGAATATCACGTGATGTAATAGATAAAAAGAATACTTGTGGTGAAGTTCAACTCATTTTGAACTTTGTTAATTGGCTAAAGCACTGGCAGTTCATGACCAGCTCCTAGATGAAAGATGTACTTTGACCCCATTCTGAGCAATCCATCCCTGAACTCAGTTATCTCCTGAACTACATTCTTTCCAATTTTCAGTCTTATGTGAAAATACGCTAGCCATGTAAAATTCTCCAACTTGTCTGTAACAGAACAGTCTTTCCAGCATATTCTTTTTGCCATTATTGTTCTTCTTATTAGGCGGATCATGGCTGGGACTAGGATCTCAAGGCCCACTTAATTATTTCTTGAAAATGCCCTAGTGAATGAAATACTTGAGAGAAATAATCCCTCCTCTTAGGGCAGCATTTTAGGAATGACACCCTCCCTTCAGGACTAAATCCCTTTCATGAAAGAAGTTGATGAAAATAATGTAACGGGCAGATTGATGATGATTCAGTCATGAATGATGTGTGCTGAGACACATCGTATCCCTGTATGTCACATCAGGTGACAGAGGAAGGCTGCACCTCACCCCCCCACCCCCCCACGCCCTGCTCCCTGTTTCAGTCCCAGGTGTCAAGCATGAAAAATCAGGTTGACCTGATCAGCAGATCATTCCTGCAAACCAGCAGGTCTACTTCTGGAATCTCTCCTATACGTTTATGTTGTCAGCCCAACAATTGTCACCCGATGTTTGCATTTCAGCAGGTAATGGACGCATTGTGCACGCTTCAAAATATTACACTGGTTTTGCACTATTTCATCTATCATGAGAGGAGCTCTGCCTTGAAGAGGAGTGCGTTCCAGGAGGGAAGAGGTTAGTGTCCATAGTGCTTTTGAGAGTTTCCACAGTGCTTAGTTTCTATAGTGCTTTTGAGAGTAGGTGACAGGGGAGTGAGCCAGAAGAACCTGGTCAGCAGGCAAAATAGCAGTAGGGAGACATTTCAGAAAGCAGGCAGAGAGTCTACAGATGTTGGCAACAACTTCGTCAAGTCAACAATCTGCTATTAAGAAATGATAGCCCAGCTCAGCTTAACTTGAAGTAGTAAAAGCGTCTTCCTGTGTTGTAAAACCCTGTCAGAGCATGCTTAAAGTTAATGCAGCTTTAGATGCAACTGTATTGCTCTAAATTTACCCAGTTATTCTCCCTAGTCCGCTTCTAGTGGCTGGTAATATGTTTTACGAAGTTTGAGAATTGGATTACCTAAAGAAAACAATTTAAGGTTTGAAAACAGGGTGTCCTTGCGGTTTAGTAGATTGTAATTCAGGAGATCAAAACTCTTGCAGTTTTTTGTCCTGTGTCACAAATGGAGTGACTTGAAAGGAACAGAAGTGATTTTTTTTAGGTATTAAATAACATCTATTTTGAAATTAAGTAAGAAATTCCCAGATTCTGGAAAGACAGGGGGTTTCTAATTAAACTTCTTGGGGCTACATTATAACAGTCTTTCTAACTACTATCTCACAGCTGGAACACACAACAGAAGTAAAACTAATGGTACCTGAGCTTTTACACAGTTAAAGTACTTTCAGTTGCCTAAGTTCTCTTGATTTCGTACTGCTGTGCTTGTGATTCTTTAAATTAGCTACAGCTGAGCTGGCTGCAGCTAATGGATAGTTGCTGTGAGTGCGGTTGTTTCCTTAGCAGATCTGAAGTGAGATGGGGGATATTTCTATTTTCTGATTAGGTAAGGTAGTATTTATGTATAGAACAAACAAATTTAATTAATTGAAAGTGTCTCCTTTCTTCTTATTTTCTTTTTTCCTTTTTTTTTTTCCCTTGAACTAATTGTTATTATGCCAAACTGAGGTAATTATAGTGTATGTCTATAGTGCTGCAATGATAATTCTTACTGTTATTATGCAGGCTGGCTAGTTCACTGTTCCTAACCCTCTGCACTTCAGTACAATCAACTACCTGAGTATGTGCCCGTTTTGTTGTTGTTGTTGTTGTTTTTCGTTTTTTTTAACAGATAAAGTGCATTTCTATGTAGCTGCTGTGTTAATTTTAGCAGTGCTTGAGCTGCCTACTTAAAAGTGATGTTTGTATGTTACAGTAGTGCAGATGTACTTTCTCCAACTCTCTGGAATTCAATAAAGAAGAAAGAAATATTTTCTCTGTGGTTTAAAAGGTATTTTGAAAAATACCTTAGAAAAACTAGGAAGAGAGAAAGCAAATTCCGTTGGTTCTTAGTTCATCTCTTGTAAACACTTCACTGAAAGCATTCTCAAAGCAAGAAAGACTATAATTCTGAGAAATATGTTTATTAAACAGATGAGGGGAAGAGGAAACCAATCCAAAATGCATTCTGTCTTATTTCAGAAGTTTCTGTGGGAAAAATGATGGCATGAGGGGCACTCTTAGATGGGTCTGGGCACTGAGGAGGGCTTAGTAAAGACCGGTCGCTGTGTGTTAATTGTGAACTGTGCCAGAGAAGGAAAATAGACAAGTAGAAATGCAAGAGTTTGAAAGGCTGTAGACTATTCCTACAGTTCAGACAGAAAAAATAGGTATTTTGCCTGCTTTCTTCCTAGTAACAGCCTTGCTAAGAGCAACCATGTAAGCTAGTAATAGGACTTTGCTATTTCTCTAATCTAGATGATAAAATACAAATCTGATTTAGGAAAACCACCGTATTTAGCCAGGTAGCCGTTTACACCTGTGTTGCTGGATATCTCTTAGAGGTACATCCAGCTAAACTAAATAATTCTGATCTGAACACAGGTGATACGGTACGAATTGTGTCATGAAATGTCCAGTTTTGAAGCTGGAGAAGACAAAGGAAAATAGTACTAAAACCTGATCCTTAAAGAAGAAAGAGGGGAAAAAAGGCGGCAGCAGAAACCTTTGTTAAGAAATACCTACAACAGTCTCCCTTCCCTGCCTTCTGTTGCACTTCTGCAGTATGAAAACCTGTAGATAGTCCAGGAGGGTATTACCCTGATAATTCTGTAATGCTGTATTGGGCCTTAAAAGGGCTAAGTGAAGATGGCATACAAACTGTACATCGAGTCTGATTTGAACATAAAAACACAGAAATTTCTCTGAACCTGTACTTAGATTGGTATGTGCTCTAACGATGTTAAGCAGGTAGACAATTGGAGATGCATTTTTCATTTTTCAAACTTGTTGTGCAAGAAGCATAGTTGGCACAGACAGAACAGATGGAGACATCTGTAAAGGGAAAGATGACCTGTTGCTAATTTCCCAGAATGAGGGTATGTTGCTTGTTGATCACCAAGAGTGAGAGATCAGAGACGATGATGATTATTTTAAGAAGGGTATTTGCCCTTTATTGTCTGTCTCTGAATTCAGATGAGTTAGGTGAAATACATAACTTGCTGTCGTGTCTGCGGGTATGATTCATGAATGTTGCTGGGGGTTTATGTAGCATAATGAGTGATAGAGCCGTGTTGGCAAGTTATGCATTTCTAATCCTGTCAAGATTGTTTCCTCTCAGAGTCAACTGCTCCATGGAACATTCAGGTATGAGCAGGAGCTCCGCGAGTGCTCCTTGAGGGCTAGGAACCGGCATGCAGCAGTTTTTCCAGCAGTTAGCGATTGTTTAAGTTTTCATATTTTTTCTTGTATCGGTTAATATGTAGCAACTTCATGTAATGGTTTGTGTTTGTGTGGCTGGTACACCAAGTCCTGTGCATTTTGAGGGATGTAAATTGTCTTGGCAGGTGTTGGATACTCAGCAGGAATCATGCATTTGTAAGCGGGAGGCAATGCAGCCTACGACATAACGGTCTTGGGTCCTCTTTGAGAAATTTTTGAGGAATTTACTCTCGAGAAAGGGCGGGGGGTGGGGTGGGGAATATCATGGTAGGTGATTTCTAGAAGGTGTTCTCACGGAGGCGACGCCAGCCTGCCTGAGGGGCGCAGCCGNCGGCCTCTCCTCACAGAAACAGCGCGGGGCCGGGGCGAGGCCGGGCAGGTAAAACCGGGAATTGAGAAGGAAGAGGTGTGACCTGAGGTGGTCACAGGCTAGAGCACAGAAAACGAAAGCCGTACGGGAAGCAGTAGGATCACGTTGTTTAAGAACGAGTTTTTTCTGGTACTTCTGTAACTGCCGCAAAGCGTAGCTGTGCAGGTGACGTTTGTTGGTATGAAAAGTAAGACGACGTTGTCGTTCCAGCATTCAGGGAAGCTGGATAATTTGAGGGCAGCAGTAACAGACATAGAATTTAAATCTAGTAGTATGAAATGTGTGGTATGTAATCAAGGAGTGGGCGGATTTCTGCTGTGAGTTTGAAGCTCCTCAGCGGGACGTACCGAGTGAGCCCTGGGCCGGTCGGGGGCTGGCTGCCGGCTGCCGCTTGCCCGTAGGGTGCAATTGGTAAAACGTTTGCTATAGACAGGGAAGTTTTAAAATGACCTTGCGTTGGAGTACAGTGTTTAAAATCTGGTTTTCCATGTTAAATAGAGGGGGGGGAAAAAAGATGGGTCAGATATTGTACAATGACAACATGGATACCGGGTAACCTGTCTTGCAAAAGGCTTTTAATGATTGGGAGTGCATGAGAAAGGATCTGAGTTTATAGCTACTTATTTATAAGTGCATTAAGAATAAATATTGGGAAAGGGAAAAGAATTATTTCACCTGAAGGAAAAAGTTGGTAAAAGAACCAAAAGGTACCATCTGGCCATGATTAATCTGGGTTCTGTCTTACCTGCTGGAGCATCTAGAGTCCCCTTCCAATAGTTTAATGGAGTCAGCACAACTGACATGTTAAGGTGTCAGTTTACAAAGAGGATAATGACGGGCGTGATTGCAAGAGCAAAGGATTGTCTCTGTTATCCAGAATTTATTTTCCAGACATGTAACTGTTTCTTCAAATCTTGAGGTGTCTTTTCCTTTATAAAAAGATACATTGAAGTCAAGACATTCCACTTCCTCTTACAAAACAGAACTGTAGCTTTGCAGTATTAAATGTGTTGGGAGATTAGTGAGCATCTTTGGGAGCAGAGAGGGGCTGTAAATAATTATTACTGCCATGTGAAGCGCAAAGGACTTCAGAAAGAAGAGCAAGCTGAAAATACTTCCTTTTTTTCCCTCAACCCTGTCAGTGTTGACTTTTGGCATAAGATAGGAGAAGGGCTGCAGGCAAAATGTAGTGATTATAAGCAACAGTAAAATATATTGCATTGCAGAATAATGTTGAATGTGGATAATGTGTTAATGGTACTATAACTACTGATAATCATTAAGACTAACACTGGACATTATTTTTAAAGAGGAAAGTAGTGGTGGCAGTCACTATTGCACTTAGCATGTAATAAAACACAGGTACACATCTCACCACCTTTGCACTGTAATACATCAGTTATCTGTAGTGAAGTTGTGCTCTATGTAGAGAGCCTCTTTCAGAATAAATCTTTTGTGTTTTTTTTTTTTCTTTTTTCTGGTGGTTATTTGAAAAAAATGTATCCAGGAATATGTTGTTAATCAAAATGTTGTATATAATTATGACACTTGGAAGCAATTTGTCCAGAAAAACACAAAAGCTCTGAAGTAGTTGCATGTGTGCAGGCTGATATTCTTTTAATGTTCTATGCTTCAAATCATTCATGAAAACTACTTGAAATTGAAAGAGAAGATATGGCTGTTCTTATCTGGGATATGAAAATATCTGGATAAGGTGGAGTTAGTACAGGCATTTTTTCTGAAAATTCTGAAATTTTTCAACCATTTATGCTTCTGTATCCTGGCTGACTTCACAAAATGTAAGTGGACTCTTACTATTTCATTAAAAGCTGCCATTTTGGTTATTGGGAATCCAAACCAATTAAGGGAGGAAATGCAGCTGGGCTGTACATATTGAAGACTTCCTAGGCAACTGAAAATAAATCTACCAAAGCTAAATATATATATTCTGCCTTGAGGACGTTTCTTCAGACAATGGGACGTTATCTCCCAGTCCTTTGTAATATATATACTGAGAAAAAGCCAGAGTATCCCAAAAATGGCTGTGATTTCAGAATTTCAAATTAGGAAGAAGAGTTAAGTCAATGCAGCCATTTGGTGTTTGTTTCCTGAAGAAAGTGGCAGCACTGCACAGGTAGTTTGTACCAAGGAAGTTTGAGCTTTGTGCTGTTTGAACCTGGGCCCTGGCTCTGCCCCTGGGCTCTGCCAGGGCTCCATCCACTGACTGTCGGCATCTACCACTGAGTTTGCCCCTGGATAAAGTCAGCATACAAACCAGCATACTGTATGTCATTATGAGGGCTCAGAAATGAATTCTTAAAACGTCTCAACAGATTTTGGAACAGGATACATGATTTAACACTAAAACATNTCCAAAATAATTCTGCAGACATGGTAAAAGCTTTTAGAGACTGTAAAACTGATTATCTCTTCTGTAGCTCTTTTCATCTTCAAAGCACTTACCAACATTAACTAATTAATCCTCACAGCATCCCTCTGAGTTAGATATCATTGCCATTATACAGATGAAGGAAGGGAAGCAAACACTTTGTGACTAGCTCGTGATCACTGAGACAGCTGGTGACAGAGATGGAATTAGAATGCACAGACCTGTACTTCCAGGTTCTCCGCTCAAACCACCATGCAGTTCCTCTCTTGACAAATGTACATATAGGTATTAGTACCCTCACTGTGGCTGAGGGCTGAGTTTCTATTAATGAAATCCTGTTAGGAGTTGCTTTGATGGGAAATTTGTTTGTAACCAGCCAGACTGTTATCTTTTTAAACCCCTCTTCTGCAACTTTTTCCTGTATGGTCCAGGATGGATAAATTCCTTAGTGGGCTAATACGTTGGGTATCCTGTGCCTGCTCTTACTGACTTCCAATGCATTAGATGAGCTCCTGGCTGCACTCCATCCCTTACAAGGAAGCCTGATGAGGACATGAGGAAAGACGAGAATTGGGGCACCCAAATTGTCGTAGCTAAGTGCTACGACAGTATTTTCAAATCAGATTAACTAAATTTTTTGCAGATCCTCATGTGCTGTGGGGGTGTTTTACCAGTAAAATACATGCTTCCATGAAAAAAAAATGTTTTGCTGAAAACTCTGCTCTCTAAGCCCTAAAAGTTCTATCAAGACTCCATTTTTGTGGAGCCTTGAGAAAAGGCCCACTAGATATGACAGCTAGATTACACATCTAGGTAGCCACATCTTTTATGATGAGGCTTGGGTGTATAGGCAATAGTGGGGAAGAGGGGAGGTTTTAATCTGTGATTTTTCACAGGTTTTTATGAGTGATGATATCAGCAATAGTTAAACTGAATGAGGAGGATCACAACATGAACTTTAAGGCAACTAGTGAATGCAACGCTGAGAGTAGGTCAATTCAGAATGAACACAACTATTACTACTACAGAAAGCATAATTAGAGCATACAGTAGTGATGAGTGCCCAGATCTGCCTGGAAACTCTGCACAGAAAATCCTCCTGACTAAAAAGTAGAAGGCTCCCAATCTGCTAATTGTCAAACTCCCACACTGGCTAATGCCACTGCCGCCAAGAGTAAAAATATATTGTCTTAGGCAGAAACTACCATTTGATCTAAAACTTATTCTATTGAGTAGAGGACGTATAATGAGACTGGGAACCTGTTTTCTGTAAAATCTGGGTTTGCCTCTTGGCAAATCTCTGCTCTGTAGTGTGAAAGAGCATTAAGGAGATTTAAACCAGTGGAGCAGCACAGTCTGTGTGGCCTACAGTATGTGGAAAGATCTAAAAAGGGGTATGACAGACTGCCATACGGACCTTAGTATGNCAGATGTGTCTATTAGAATATAGAATGGTAAACTTAAATCCTTACATTTTGAGGTATGTTAGGTGTCAGAAGGAGACTTCACAATGTTTCACGCGGCTCCTTCATCACATGTCTGTATAGGGTTGGCTTCCTCTACTAAATTGAAAATATAGCCTCTCACTCGCATATTGTGCAATAGTGGACAAAAGATTAAGCAAATCTTTTTTTGCTTAATCAAAGTCTCAGATTTTCACTCTGTTAAAACAGGAATGTAATAAAGACTAGAAGAGGTTCGTTTATTTTTTATAAGTCATCTAAAAATGACTATGGAAGGTAGGATTTGGAAGTTAGTGTATAACTAAGTTTGAAAGATAAATCTTTTGGGTAGGGTCACCATTCACTGACTGCAAACCTCATAATTAAAGAGCAAGCAATTGTGATGTTTAGACAACAAGCAGAAATTGAAAAACAAGCCTCATTCCTCTAGTCTGAATGCAGTGGCCAGTTTATCAAAATACTTAGTAGCATACAATCGAACTTAGAAACCTGCTAATTTACCCTGTTACTGTAATGAAACATACAGTAGAACGCTCAAGTTTTAAGAGTTCAGGGGATGGAAGTTTCAGGTGCGGGTGAAGACTCTCTCATCTCCTTTAGGGATGTGTTTTTTCACCATCTCTGAGGCTGATGAGCACTTGGCTTGCATGTCTTTGATGTCCATGGGAGTATTTGCCAGTTGAGTAACCGTTTGCCATCAGAACAGCTGTTCAGCTGTCTGTGAGCAGCAAGTACAGGGATTGGTGAGCAGATAGTGGAATTGTTGGTGCCGTGACTTTAGCTCTTTCTGGTCGCCAGCTGTTAAGTGTGATGGCTGAGGCCATAGGCGGTCCCCACTAGGGTGAGTGGGATCACTTTGCTTTTCTGTGATTACAGAAAGCTGGGCAGGGTGTTGGCTCTGGTGCTGTCAATAAACAGTGCTCAAAGTTCAGCAGACGTGCTCTTAAAAAAATTAGGAAGTATAAAATTAATATTTAAACAGATTACTACATTTTGTCTGCTTCATTAATTTTTTATTAATTTATGAAAATGCCGTTGATGGAGATAATATTGACAGGGTATGTTGTTTTATGGGTTGGGTTTGGTTTTTGGTTTTGTTTTTTTTTTTAATATCTTCTGGTAAATAGAAACTTATCCTTCTTATGAACACAAACCATCTAACAAGTCATATTGGACAAATGCTCTAATAAGACTATAATTATTAGGGCATGATGCATTAATGTTTTATGTTGTTCATAACTCAGCTTTAAGAGATTAATAATGGAGATCTGAGGGCAATGCTGTCTTAAGTGTTTATGATTATGTTAATATTAAGATATACTGTAGGGAAGGAAATTACTTTTGGGTACTTACCCGTTTTTTTTTGTAGAGAGAATATTCTGAAGGAAATTGTTTCCATTTTCTTGCAGTAATTCTTAAGCAGTTCTACTGAAGTGAATTGATAGGAGCAACTCTCCATGCCTACAAATCCACGAGAACTTATTATCACTGTTCTTAAAAAAAATTGCAATTCCAAAGTCACTTGAGCTGTAATTCTTTGGCCCCAAATTATTGGGGAGCAAGAATTCCAGAACTCTTTGGAAATTTCACGGTTGTTCCTTCTACATCTGAAACAAGTCCTAATGCCTCAGAACTCTGATACAATTTGATGTATGCATGTGGATTGGCAAAGCCACTTCTAAATAAGAAGTTACCCTTTCAATAGGCAGAGAAGAATGCTTGGAAAATTTGGAGGTAGTATTTAATCACAGCGACAGACTGAACAAATCTAGCAAGGAGAAAGAAAAGCAATAATTTATTGTGGAAATGAGTGGAACATACAGCACGGTGGAGTTCTGTAAACCACTTTAACTAGTTGTGGGCATAGCAAAACCATTCTGATTGCAGATATTCTTTCCTGTCTCTTTTTTCAGTCTTAAGCAATTGTTGAGTATCCTCCTCTCTGCAAGAAGACGCTGAAACAAAAGTGCCTTTTGTAGGAAACGAGAATTCTTTGTCATGTATTAGAAACCAAAACATCTCTTAGAAGTGGTGGTGTGTCATTTTGATGCTGGTAGAATAGAAATGTGGTATTCATATTTTTATAGAGTATTTGTCTGGCCCTCTTTTGTCACAGAGTATATATATATCTGTGTAGTCTTCACTTGGCTCCATTCTTCTTTGCTCTCTGCCCCTTTGCTTCATATCCTTATCTTATTCTCTAATCAGAACCTGAACCCAGTAAGAGCTGAGTTGAACTTTTAAGATCACAAAGTGAGATAGAAGTGAAGCAATACAAGTTCACCTATGCAGATTTGCTCCTACTACCAGCATACCATGAGCTTGATCAAACTTGGAAACTTATTTGTGTTTTCCTCCTGCTTTTTAAGTGCCTGCACGCATACTGTTAATACTCATACCTAATGTGTGAAACACACAACTGTTTATCACAGCCCAGCAGGCAGGATACAGATATTTTCAAACAGCACTACTGTATCCTTATCTCAATAGTGCTAATAATATCCCCTGCCAAAACAGACATGATATATTGAAGTATCTGTAACTGTTACAGGTTCTCTGCATATTCCTTGAATTTAGCCTGCAGCAAGTCTGTCATCCATGGTGATCCTCGTGTTGCAGCTGATGTTGCAAGAAGCAGCTTAAAAATATTGTCAGAGCATTGGTGCTGACTTAAAAGCAGTATAGCCTCTACTGACCTGTGAATTGAGACATGTCCATTAAGCTATGCTGCCTGCTTTTCCACCTTCCCTACTGCTTCTTTATATTCTTAGAGTAGTCCCCTTTCATGTTTGGGACCCTCTGTCAGATAGAGCTGGCGTTCGGATCATAGCCACAAGCTAGCTAGAATCATTGTTGGGGGACAAACTTCCCTAATTTTAAAGCTTAACAGCAGTTAATAAAATAGGTTCCAATCCACCAAATCTGTTTGAGTTTTGATAAGACTTTCTTTTCTTTATTTTTGCTGACTGGATTAAACCTGACATAACAATGTAGGAAAAGGACAAGTCCAATACTGCAAACCATTTTCTGTTTTATTATCTACAATATTTGTGTACCGTAGTGGTGAATTACACCACAATTGTGCAGAGATCCAATCTTTGCAATGTAATGACTTCCTGATGATCTGTCTTTAAATGATAAATGAAAGGAATATGCTGCCTTCCAGCTGCATATATGACAAAGTTTATTGCCACCCAAACCTGTTTTTTATTCCTTGAGTGGGTGGGGAGGTGTAGAAGGAAGGATAAAAACATCCATGTTACACTCTTTTCCAACCAGTCCTCGTATGGTTATGTTATTTGGGTATATTTCCAGTGCTGTTCAACCTCCCTGAAATAAATCTTCCTGAAATTCAAAGGGGAAAAGTGGCTATATGGGGTTAATCTCAGGATTTTACAACAGAGTTTAGATCATATCAAAACCCTTGGCTATTGGTGAACCACAGGTTCTTCTTGATCATGTAAGTCCCTCCATCACCCACTCCAGCATGGCACTTTTGAAATGCAGAAATCTGTCACTTCTGAGATAAACCCGCTAATCCACCCCTCTCCTTGGCACATTTTCTGTTCAGTGGGCAGATTTCTTATATGGATATTTTCTATCACTTTTGCCAGTGCTACCTCTATGTCATAAGCTGATGGCTTTAACTAGTGATTTTCTGTTTTTCAGATTCAACAGAGAAATCCAAACACCTCTCTGTGAAGCGTTCTCGGAGTTTATCCCCTGCTGAAAGTCTCCTCTAAGGTAATGGTTACGAATGACAGCAGGTGTATTGTAAACAAAATTTCTGAAAAATGTTTCTTGCTCATCCTAAGAGGCTGTGAATTCTACAGTCTGCATTATTTCTCTCAGCACCAGCAGCAGCCTGTCAGTCTTGCTGGTTAAATAGCCGTGCAAGTCTTTGTGCTGGTTATTTTTGGTTAATTTTTTAAATCATGCTTCCACTTTCCATGCTATTGTCCAAATTTTTCAGTTTCATATCTCTACTTGTGCTATCTTTTCCTTTTTTGCAGTCATCTGGTCTCAATATCCTGCTTGAATTTTTCTCTCTGAGAAAGCAACTTGATTAGTGCCTTTAGCTGTTGTTACTTTTTTGCCACATCTATGCAACTATTTAGTTTACTTCTCTATTAAGAATATTTGGTGTTCATTGTGTGTACGGTCATGCTAACAAGCTTGTGCACTTTATTTCTAAAATAATTCTGAGTCTAGTTCTGGTGCAGTTTGTATACAAGCTTATTTGTCTGTGTGAGTTTCAAAAGGTTTCCCAGTGTAATGGTTACCTTGGTGTTCTCTGGTGGAATGTTTCTATGTTCAAATCCTCAAGAATTGTGTCTGTGTATAAACATGTAACTGCATCTGAATACATATTTATGTATGCGTATATAAAAATATATATGGATGCGTGTGGATATATGTGTGTATGTATGCACACCTACAACTTTTGTAACTACACTTAAAACAAACTCTCTATATGCTCATCTAAACCATGAAGTGAGGCTCTTTTTTTGAGAAGAGAGGACACTGTGATGACTATAAGGTCCTTACCTATTGCTCTGCTTCCTGAGCTGTGTTGATAGTTTTGTGCTTTGCAGAATAAGCATCACCTATTGTATTATAGCACAGGCTGTAGTCATGGCTTGTTTAGATTCCTACTGACACTCTTGCAGCAGTCTGCTTCCCTCTTCTTGGGCTTCTTTTATGAGGAAGTCTTGATATTTGGGAAAATAAAAATAGGTATGTTATTCACAGTGCTTTGGCTCCTTGTAGAAAATTAAAGACATAGGACGTAATCATGAGTCTTTTCAAGTACTTTTATTGATGACTATTACTGTATTGTTTAGATTAGGTTGCAGCAAAATGGTAAATTGCTTACCATGTGTCACTGTTTTGCAGTTCACTGTTGTAAGGAATTACTGAGGAAGGTTTTTCTCTGTTGCTGTGTGCTACTCTAGCACTTCTCCCCCCTGCCCCCCTAGGTGTTTAGTGGTGTGTTTTACAATATGGTTCTTTTTCACAGCTAAAAAAAGATCTTGTCAGCAGAAGATTATGGCACATATAAATTGGTGATGTGAGGGATTCTGTCTATAGCTTCCTGTTCCACTTGCAAGTCAGACATGTGTCAAGACCTGTTTCTGAGTTTTGAGATTCAACATAGTTTAACACCTAAGAATGCTACTCCCATCATTTCACTGTGTGTGTTTGGTTTTGGGGAGACAAGTTTGATAGTTACAGTTGGTCACAGGATTGCTCTTACCTGCAGGTTATGTAGAGCTGCTAGATGAAAAATCTGCAGCTTGTATATGGTACAGCCAGGCAAAACATTGTGTTAAAAGACTGAAAAATTTAGACTGTGATTATTCTGGAAAACTTAGTAATAGCCAGCTTCGAGGAAAGTAACCCACTTGTCAGGGCTAAGATATGGTCAGAAACCTAGAGAAACATAGTTACACTAATTGACAATGGAAGATCATAATTCTGTCACCTGACTTTTTTCATTTTGTCATTGTATGTTCCCCCGTTGCCTTCCCTGGATGACTGCCAGCGTCTGCAGTCCCACAGACTCTGGAATTTGTTATGCTAATACACGATAACCCATGAGCAAGTTGATGGATCTGATCACTCACTTTCTTAGCAGCAACACCTGAAAGGTCATCAGTTTCTAAGCAGGTTTCAAATATTTAGGTGCACTTTTCAGCTATGAATTCGGGGTTTGTGCATGTGGTAGTTACTCAGCACTGATAACTAGAGGAGAAATTTCCAATTTGAAATTTGGAACTTTGTATCATAGGTCATCCCTTAAATTGTGTTAATTATATTAATTCCTTCAGATCCTTCAATGAATTGGTCAGATTGCTCAAGAGGACAACAATTCAGAATAAATAGTTCTACTAGTAGTTTTAAAACAATAAACATGTTAAAAGGAAGTGAATGCAATCCAGAGGATATGCCCCAAACAACTGGGTTAGAATATACAGTAGCGATCCACAGGAGATTTTTTTTGCATACTGCGTATTGCCTAGTTGTGTTAATACAGTTTCTCATGAGATGATAATTACACTTAAAAGAAATGTAAGGTAAATTTCAGCAATTTGAAGCCAGTTTCTCTGTTTCTTTCTTGAGATTCAGGTAATTGAAGAGCCCATGGTTTATGCAAAATATTTACGTCATACCTTTCTTCTGTATGGGAATTGTTAGTTTCCATCTTTAATATCTCTACGTGCAATCAGCTGAGTTTGGAACTGATGCCTTCGTTTCAGTCGCAGAGTTATTTAGGTTGTTTAAGTCCATAAGCAATCTTGGAGAGTGATTGAGGAAGGGATTGGGTAGACAGTTTCTTTTGTCTCTAAAAGTTTCCACTGTTTCTGTCTTCCTTTGCTGTCATGTATAATGCACAAAAAAACACTTCAAAAACTTGCAATATTTACTGAATTGCTTTAAAAACTTAAAGTATATTGTTTTGGAAACTATTCTACATTAGAAGAAAATAATTTAAATACAAATGCAGATATTGAAGTCAGTACATGGAGGATTTTGCTGGTCATTAAGAAAAAGCAAAGCTGCTGTAATGCCTGGAGTCCTGCAAAAACACTGGATCGGAAGAATAAAGAATTACTGAAGTAATTCTGACTTCTCAATGGCAATCAATATTTACTCATTAGTGGTGTTAGGGTTCTTTTTTTGTTTTGTTTGGTTTGGTTTTTTTTCTTTTTCAGCTACATCAAGTAGACCATTTGATAATAATCTTCAGCTAACAGCACATAGATTCTGTGGTAAAACATTTGGATTTTTTGCCCCTCTCAAATATTTTTTTTTCCTTTTCTTTCTTTTTTTCCTTTTAATTTTCTTTTCTGTATATGAGTCTTTGAGAAAATATCTTATTTCTGTTTGGCTCCTGGAAGTGTACTAACATTGGAGCACCTACTTTCAAGAAGTTTTGATGAGAATACTTCACAGCGAACTACAAATATTTGTAAGCTTGAGGCTGTCTTTGATCCTAAATCAGCTTTCAATTACCATTTTAGTTACAGTGCAAAAAAAATATTTTATCATTTCCAGAATACACCAAACTTGGGAGGATGCAGCTATTTTAAGGCTTCTATTACTAATTATAGCTAACTTATTACCATATGTTGTTGCTGGCCTTCCAGAATACTTGTTTATGTAGAGTGCATCAGCTAGGGGATTAATTTCCTGAAGTTTTACATGGACCTTGCATAAGTGTTGAGATAGTCACAGTATTATATGAGAAAACTTTGGATTGCTTTGTATATTCTACTCCTTTCTTGTACAGGAGAGAGCAAGCAAAACACCATGAGTCCTGAGCTATTTGTTTAATGAAATAATCAATGTTAGATCAAGTTTTGGCTTTGTTCTTTGTCTTTCAGGATTATGATATGCCTTGAACTTCTCAAATGTGCTGGATGTGATTTTTAGCAGGAATGTTTGGAATATGTAGAGTCAGTGTCATATTTTATTACCTCTGTAACCTCACTTGCACTATGATGTTAAATACATCAAACAACTCTGGTTGAATTAGGCAGGAATGTTATAAAAGGATATCAGTGTCAAACTGTCATGAAAAAGGCCTCCATCCAGCTCACGTTCTAGACACACATTTTGCTGTTGTAATCATCAAGAAAATCTTTGATGCATTAAAAATACTTTATATTTTTTTATTTGACACCAATTTTTGTATGTCATTAAGATTCAGTTTTCTTCAAAATGTGCATATTTATTAAGAAATATAAATTGAAATTGAGGAATCAAGTGATCAGCACCATCTGTTTCTTATATGGTTTTTTCTTTTTAGTTTTTTTCCTTTGGCTTACCCCTTCCNCAGGAGAAATTCAAATGCAGTTGATCCCCAAGCTTCTCTTATTTATGTTACTGGTAAAAAAGCATCAAAAAAAAGAAACTAGTTCAATCTCTTTCCTCTATACAAACTGTCTGTCTCATTCCTAGGACCATGATGTGAAAAATAGACAAGAAAGTTGGTATTATGCACAGACTTGTAAATTAATAGCAGATTTCTCATTGAGGCTAGAAAGGCATAGAAGAAAAGATGAAAATCTAGCACGGGGGGTGAGAGACCTGAAACAAATATAAAACTCTGCTGACCGTGTTATTTAGCTACTGTTCACCGGAAGGAAGCAAACTGTCTATGCAATAGTAACTTGCAGCGAGAATAGCATGTTATCACTTTGGAGAACCTTATCAGTCATTTCTGAATCTCTGTTTTTGGATTAGACAGCTAGGGCTTACTTGTTTTGCTGTTTAGCATGTTCTAGCATTGCTTCTTTCTTTTGTAATATATGACTTGATTATGTATTTGTGTCATGCTTTTTAATAATTTCTAACGTTTGGCTATTGAATATGGTCAGATTTTCCTTTTTTGTAAATGTTAATTGAAGGGGGGAAGTTGTTTTTTCCTTTTTTTTTTTTTTATTTAGCCACCTTATGTTCCTGTTGCTCTGTGAGTAAACAACAAAAAATCCAACTTGATATTTTAACTTCCCCATATGATTAACCTTTTCATCAGATGTGTGTAGTGAAAATCTAAATGAAATAGTTGTTTTCTCCAGTATAACATCCTGTATTTAATGCCAAATCCATCTTTGTGCCAGTATATTTAACAAAATGAAAAGGGGGGCTGCCAGTGTATCTGCATATTGAGCACTGATAATATTTTTTGCCATTTTGCCCATGGACCTCTTCAAAATTTTTTTTTGAGAAATAGAATCTCTCTGTGACTCTTGTACCAGAGTCTGCAATGATTATTATAGCAAGTACTCCATTAAGAGACAGTGCTACCACATTAATGTGGAGGCTTCTAACTGTTTACTTTTCTCCCTAAATTGTTTTCTGGTGTAAGAGTGAGGTATCTTTTCATGTCAGTAGTATGGGAACTTTATAGATAGATCAAAGGTTGCATTCACTTAATACTAGTCTCTGTTTTAAGTATAAAGAGAAGAGGCCTGAAGTAGAACATGAAAGCACTATCATGGTACTGTAATCTCTCAAGGTGTTAATCAGAAAATGCCAGCAGAAATCTTGAAAGAGCAAAATGCAAATAAAGAAAATAGGGAGATAGAGAGTTGTGTGGATGTGCCAGAGGGTTGTGGGATATTTTATTTTTAAGTCCAAGATAAGTACAGAGACTTGTTTTGGAAGATAACCTGCTAGTTTTTAATGAAATACCAAGTTAAGAGAAAAGATGGACAGGGAAGACTTTGAGGAAAGGTCTTGGAGCAACATTTTTTTTCCTGTTATGTTGGATTAGTAGCTGTACAACCTCTGCATTTTGACTGCAAATTACTGAAGGTACCTATTCTTCGCCTATAATTTAGCAAACATCTGTGATAGTGAGACTGAGTGCTAAGCAAAAGCATGAATAAAAATAATGCCTAGCTGCACAGCAACATCAGTTGTGAGCATTTTTGCACATAGTGTGCATGGGCATTCATGAACATGAATGTCTACAGAAGAGCATGGAAATAGGCATTTCTGAATCCAGCCATTGGCTTATTGGTACTAGGAAAGGACATGTGCGTTAAATAAGAAGGAAAAGCATTGTATACTTATGTAATATTTAACATTATTTGCGTTTTAGTTCTTCCTTTTTGACAAAGATGGAAGTTTTCTCTAGTGACATTTAAGTATTTGGATATAATTGTCTTCATATGTGAAAACCTCATCACTTTCTATCAAGTGAAGAGCAAACTCTACGTTGTAATTCTTTGCTTCAAAATCTAGATACAGTTTAGCCTCAAGGTTGATCATACCTAATGTTCTTTAGGGATTGTATACACAAATAGTTGGCTCACTTATCTATTTATAAATAATGTTTTGTGCAAATGATGAAATAAATATTTGTTCCCTTTACAGTGCTACTGTTTCTATTTGCATTAGTAAAAGAATAATTAAAACATAAATATCCTACAGATAATAGAGAATAAACTTTATACCTGCAAAATTTCAGTTTCAGATTCATACCCTACAGTCAGTACAGGGGGATGTTTATTTTAGATGTCTAAAAACTGTAGTTTATTGCTGCTGGATAGTTATGCTGTGGCCAAAAATGAATGAAAAAGTGACATACGACTGATGTTTCTGTGTGCAGATGATGTTATTGCCAGTGAAAGAAACTGTTAGAAACAAGGAAATACGCCCTGGAGTTGTAGCAAAGTCATTGTTTTTTTTTGGGTGGGGATCTTGTGATTTTTCCAAGAGACATTGTATTGCAGTGCACCGGGGCTTTGAGAGACAGCTCTTCATAATCTCTGGGGCCGTGACCTAACAGATTAAATAGAGCTATGAGTTTGTATTGTCAGAGCAATTCTGTCTAGAGGACAAAACATTTTACTTAGGAGGTAGATTGATGGGATTAAAGCTTTGAATTGATTTACTTTACACACACAAATTCACTGTAAGTTGTTTTTTATTAAACCAGCCAATGGATTGTTAAAGGAATTATTTTAAGACAGATGAGTTCATTTAAATGAAGAGTGAAGGATCAAAAACCTCAGAATTTATTAGTAAACTAATTCCCCACCATTCCTTTGCTCAAAAGCAACAAAATCTTTTCTTGTTTTATGTTTATTTTAACTTGCAGACTATTTGGAAGAACTGGAGGCATATAATCCTGTCTCTTTATTCCTTTTCAGCAGTAAATAAACTTGGAATGCCACAAGGTATCCGAATAATCAGAACTTCAAGTAATTCTTAAGGTGGAGAGAGGTGCTGTCTGTTTTCTTTAAGCGCTTTCGAAAAATGGCACAAATAAATAGTGTCTGTTATTTATAGTTCCTTGGTTTGTTGCAGCTACTTAACTCTTCAGAGTAAACAAAGAAATTTGCTATGAAAACATATATCCTTTTCACAAATGCAGTTCTTGACTCTAAGAAAATTATGTTTAAATAAACAGTTTACAGTGAGAGCCTAATTTTTGTCTTTCCCTTTTCCTGTAACGCTCAGCAGGTGTTTAAATGTTTTAATTTTTCACTTGAAACTATCAGTGTGAAGGAATACTAATAAATGTGTTATTTTTAGATAATCCAAAATCCCCTTTGCCTTTGTTTCTTAGTTTGTAGTTATCTGTGTGAGTTAGAAATCTATTACTGTGTGTTCATCTTCCACCCAAATCTATTCACCAAGCATCAAAACTCATCAGTGAGATGGAATAATGCCATTTAATTAGTCTTTGATATACAGTTAAATTAGGTCTTAATAAGGGGTAGTGCATCCTAAAATCAATTATCTTGCTTTTCTTAATAAGAGCAACTAATTAGTAGGTAAATCGCCACAGTTCCCCTTTTATCCTACAGTTTTTACAGTCTTGTGGAGGAGATTAGGCTGAGGAAATTACTCCCCAATAGCTCAGAGAAATTTTAGAGCATACCTCAGAAAATGCTTTGCCAAGCAAACAGCAGCACAGGGAAAAGAAAACCAAAAAAATCCCCGAATCACCAAAAAAGAAATTTGGGGGCGGGGGGGGGGGGGGAAGTCTAATAAAAAATGTTTAATTCCTTGATAATTTTGCCTATATTCCTTATGTCAGGTCACTTACCTGAAAAGTAAACAGAATCTAGTTGCTGCCCTGCCTGCAACAATCTGTCAAATGAGTGTCTGTCCTGGGGTTCATTTCAATGCAGTCATCAGTTAACCAAAATATCTAGTTGTTCATGAAAATTGTGCAGCTGTAAACAAAGGATACTTTAAGTGCTTTAAGCACAGTCTTTGCAAAATATGGGTTTATGTGGAAAACAGCTTTCTTTTAGATAAAGAATCAGAATCCCAAAAAAGGAAATAATTGCCACGCCATATGAAAGAAGAGCACCGTGGTCATGGAAAAACTCAGTATTTATCCATAACCAAAATTGTTGCATGTTTTAAGCACACAAATGTTGCATATGAAATCTCATTTTTAGTGAGGACTTCCAGCTTCTTCGAATGGAATTTTCTTCCATTTTAATCTGTATTCCTAGTTACAACAAACTAATTGCTGCATGTCCTGGTTTGAGGTAAAACCGGACCAATTTTGTTCAGTAACTTTGCTTCTTAGCTGGGCCTCTTCTAACTGCTGAAATTAACAGCATATTGTGCAGACAATGTTCGCTCTCCGAGTGATAAGACCAATGTTTATAGTTGATGCCAAGACACGGTATGCAGAGAGGCTCTTGCTTATACTTATTGCTATAACACCCCAGGCCAGCTCACTCTGTTATTTGCCCCGTTGGGGGGTTGGAAGCGGAAAAGCACAGTGGGGTCCTGCCTGCAGGGAGGAGCGGACAGGACGGGTGACCCAAAACTGCCCAGCAGGGTATTCCATCCCATCTGCCTCATGCTCAGCATAAAAGCTGAGGGATCAAAGGGTCAGCCCTCTTTCTTCACTTGCCAGAGTCCCAGGAGGACTCTGTCCGTTTGTCTGCCTTTGATCCCGTTCCTGAATGCAGATCCATATTCCAATTTCCATCCATTACCGAGTCTGGCCTGGGACTGCCCCAGTGCCAGCTGGTGTCGTGATTGTCACCCTGGGAGCCTGATACAGTTTTGTATATATTTCATTATTTTCTTTTTATTTTATTATTAATATTTCATTAAAGTAGTTTAGTTCCTTCTAAACTCTTAAGTCTCTCTTTCTCTCCTCTGCCTCTCTCTTTGAAGAGGGGTAGAGGGGAGCATCTGTCGGTCCCATCTGGGGTCCCCAACATCCTTAGTGGCCAATTTGCCTAAACCACGACACTGAAAAAAAATCGTGAATACAAGGAGAGTATTGCAAAGAGCGTTCAGGATTTCTTCACAAGTTGATTCTGTCTCTTAAATGCTACTAGACATCTACTAACATTGAAAGACCATAATTTCATCCGGTCATGTAGGCTAAGATACAGTGTATTGCCATAGATTTGTCAAATTTGATGGTGCCTTCTTGAGTTTTTGCTTTCAAAAGATGGTGTCATTTTCTTTCATTGGGTGGTCTTTTTTTTTTATCATAGTCAAACGTTTGAAGGCAAATCAAGGACACGCTTGTGATTAATCAACGAATGCAGACGCTTTTTTTTCATTCTTTTTCTGCTGCTACTACATCCCTTCACGCTAAAGTCCCTTGCCAAGCATGTCAGAGAGATTTTATAACTGTGAAAGTGTGATGTTATTGCTTCAGTTTCCCTTATGCTTATTGTTGCAGTTTTTCTAGACACTTTCTGGTGTTAGTCACTAATGACAACACAGTGCCCCCGTTTAGAGAGTCTGAGGTTGCCGTCTGTTCTTTGTTTTTCCTCCCTGCTGCATTACTCATGCTTTTTGTGGAAGGAAATGTTCTGAAGGCAGCCATGTCTCCCTGTGAGACTTGATGAAATAATGTATTCTTTGATATCTATTCCTGATTCAAATGCTTATCCCAGTAATTCAGTTCATGATCTTAATAGTATCAGAAAGCTGTGAGAAGCAGTCTTCCTACCTGACTTTTAGCTGGCCAGGGACAGCCGATTATAGGAGTGAATACCTGAATCTCCAGACTAATATTTACATCTGATATTATGTCAGCGGTCTTTTTCTTGGTCCTCAGCTTAAGCACCAAAGAAAACCAAACTTGCCGTCCAGTTCCCTTGCATGTTCTTTGTCTGTATGTAACCAATGCAGAATCTGTACGCAAAATGTTCATATGCCCTAATATAGTGCATGTATCAATAGCTGTGCATGTACCAATAGCTGTGCTCTGTACACATGCTCATAAAATGAGTCACAAATGTGCTGAGCACTTACAGTGAATGTCTGTGACAGGGCGGGGGGATGGACACAACAAAAAACTAGTGAACACTGTATTTGGGGCTTCCCTTTGGTGCCTCAGATGAATTCTCAAGCCTCTTTAGCTTTTCTTACCCTCTTCTCGACAGTGGAAAGTTAAGATGAGGTGGAGATTTTAGCAGGCCACAGTCCAACTGCTTCTGCTGATAGCCTCACATTTAACAGGACTGAAGGAAATAAAATGAACTGATAATATCGCTTCATGACCATGTTTTATATAGACGTGGTATCAAGCTTCTGGATGGACACTAGTTGCAGGTTTTAAGCTATTTTTAAAACATATACATTAATATTTTTTTAATTGAAGTTGGAATGGTGAATTAGACTACTGAAGGAAAGGAAATGTCAGCACAAGAATAAAGCCTTGACCGCAGTTACAGCTATGACTTGGTGCAGAAGCAACTGTCAAATTGTGTAACGAGCTTGCCCATGTGTACCTATTTTTATTCTGTCTTTTATTATTTGTCAAATGGATTTTTTCATACATTCCAAACTTAACACTTCAGGCTTGTGTATGTGTTGTCTGCTGTTATCTTGCGGTAATCTTTCAGATTCACTTCACCCTAGGTGTCAGAGGCACGTTTAAGTGCAATGCTGTAACTTAAAGAAACATACAGATGCTAAAGCGTAATGAAATTTGAATCATTAGAACAAAATCTCCCTGACCTTAAGTTCAAATGATCACAGCTGTAATGGCCTATGGAGTTGCTTGTCGTGAACTTTTCAGAATTCCGCTCTTAACCTTATTATAATTCAAATTAAAATGTTATTTAAAACCACCAGACCTCTTTGCAGTGACTTTACTGTCCTTTTCCCTATATGACTGTTGAATCATGCATCAGTGCAAAGTGAGCATAAAACACGACCAAAGAAGAAAGTCTGCTCAAGTATTTAAAATTAACTTTGTCTTGATATAAAAGAGTACACGGAGTAACTGGTGATAGAAATCAGCTGCAGGGTAGCTGCATCCTGGTCTTTAATATTAACGAGGGGTTGTTCACCTAGAAATCTACTTTGCTGTATTTGCTGTTTTCCCATACGTACCTGTGTGATTTGTCTCCCCATTCCATATCTTCTCCCTATTGACAATGAGCTGTGCTGATTTAAAGGCTAAGATTGTGATCAGAACCATGAGATACTGCAGGCTGACTGTTTTTACGTATACGTCTTTTCAGCAGCAATATGATTCCTCTCCTCCCTCTCTTTGAGATAAAGCCTTCTAGCCTCTCCAGGAGTCTGGGGAAAAACAAAAATGTCAGCAGCTGTACAACAAATTATAAAATTCACCTGCATTTAAAATTTAATTTAAAATAATCTAACACTGTCTTATTTTAAATGCCAGCAAGTTTGATATTACTTTTTACATGAACTTGAATTTACTTCCTACAATGATAGATGGTTATAAATATTCCGTACTCCATTAGCTGTTAATCATTTTATGTTTCATCTCTGTGCTTTGGGTAAACAGAATCCTGTGAAACAGTAACTTTCTTATCCTGTTGCTTCATTGCTACTCCAAGTATGTCCTTTGTTTGGGGGTTTTTGCTCTATCGCTTCCTACTTATCTCTACATTTTTACTTTTCCCCCTTCTCATAATTTTCTGCTTTCACCTCTTAATTTCTCTGTAATTTTACAGTCCTCTCCTCAAAACGCATGCCAAAACTAGGAGGAAGATGAAGCAACGTCCTTCCTTCTTCTTCCCCCTTTCCTGCTCCAAGCATGGGGATTTGCCCTTCTCCAGGGGCAAAGCTCATTACAACCTCAGCGAAGGGCAGCGCGTAGCAGTTACAGAAATTCAAAACTCTTCTCAGCTTTTGTGGCTCTAGCTCTAGGGAGAGTAAGCTCAGCAATACGTTGTTTTACTCAGTGCAGTTATAAACATCTGCCACCCTTACTCAAACTCCTTTGCACTGGGGAGGAGGCCGGGGGAGCAGGATGGAGGATGGCACAGAGCAAAGCTGGGAATGGAGACGGCTGCAGCAAATTATCGGGTTAGTTTTCCATTCGCAACAGCCTTCTTCCTTTATGCAAGTGTGTGCTTTACCTGTGACTACAGCTGTCATACAGCTGGATAAATGTGTAAAGAGTAATTGGCTTATCTTGACCCATTGTTCTGTTTCAGAAACAGGTTATTTAACAAATGAATGTCAAATGCTTTCCCCTAATTTATGAATTGTACTGCTACTGCATGGGAAGTGTTATGACTTTGATGTGAGAGTTTAATAATGAAGGCATTGTGTTTATGTTATCATCCATTATGGCCATGATTAATCCTGGCTGAATACTACACTGCCACACAGGAATCTTAAATTATGCAGCTGGATTTTTTTTTCCTTTGGAAATAATATTAGCAGTGTGTTGTACGTTGTCCAGTCCTGCTGGATGTCATGAGGACAGTGAGAATACTTTGTGTAATTGCCATTCCTATTTTAGCTTGAATGTTTTCTGGAGTGTTGGGGTGCCTTTAGACTTCCATTTGCACAGAAACACTTGCCAGTATAAGTGATTTACTCAGAATTTATCACTTCACATTACAATTATGTTGTCTGAAGACAGGGTTACATAATGCACTATCAGATAGGAATATGGATTGTTTTGATGCAAAGTGGCAGAGCACATGTGTGCGTATGCTTTCTTCCATGAGATACGGGAAATGCAAAAACAAACGTAGAAGGGCAAATGTATCAGATGTACAGCTTTTATCTTGCAAAGGAGTTCAGAAAAAAATATTTTTATTACTGTGATTAGTGTCCTTAGTTTGATATATTTTCATTTCGGACAGTAGCCAATTTTATCGTCCGAGTGCTGAGAGCAGTATGTGTATAATTTTCTAAATAACATCTGTTTAAAGCTTGATACTAATCTTTCCTTTCTTGAAGACCCCAACAATATTGCAAAGGAACAAGGAGGTTCAGGTCTCTTTGCATAGGATGAGGTCTCACATCAAAAGGTACTACTTTGTCCCAGCCTGTGGTGGCCTCTTCCTCAGCTGGGCTAATGCCTCGCTGGTAGCTCTAATAAATATTTTGCTGCCATTGATTTCACATTAACTGCACGACAGTACTGCTTTAAGCTTTCTAGGCTTCTACTCTTTTATCTTTAGAGTAGAGATGCAGATTACGCATCTTTCCCTTCTCTGTGGAAGCCACCATTTGTGCTGGACAGCATGCCTCAGAGAAGGGGGATACTCACCTCAGCTAGTCATGGGCTAAAAGCTTCTGTCACAGCAAAGAACTTAGTAACCTGTAGTATATATCCAAACTGAGAAAGGAATTCCTTCAGTCTTCCAATCCTGATGACTTTGAGCCCTTTTATACTGAAGCTCGCGCTTTCTTTGTCTTGCACTGCCTGTGTTGTTTTGTGGATGTTCTGGTAATGAGGAATCTCTCATAACAGTGTAGTTTCTCTCTGTGTTCAAGTGATGTTGTTTATTCCTGTTCCTGTGATCTTTAGGCTATCATTGTGTTTAAAGGAGGTTTTTACCCAAAGGGGAATTACATATTATAAGGCTCATTAGGGTCCTATCCAAGGGAAATTATTATTCAGAGGCTCTAAAGAAACGACAGATATGATAGTGTTGCTGTCCTCACTTGTACAAAGTAATTTTCATGTATTTGCCCCCTGACCTTTGTCTTTATCACTGATATTGGATTTATCCTTGCCACCTGCCCTGTCTGAAGTTCTTAGCTTCATTTAAATTTTGCTAGACAATTTGTCCATTCCTTAAGTCTGGAAGGTCAGGGACCACTAACACCATAGTTAGTAATTTCCATATGTTCTCCATAATATTCTCCGTATATTTTAGGTCAGAATCTTTCCTTCTTTCCTCTGTTTTTAGTAAAGGGTTTAGTGAGACAAAATGAGATACTGTCTTAGTACAGATAATGCTACGTAGTCAAATAGGAAACATACCTGTATGAATGATAACAGGCTTGAAATTAAGATTCAAATATTATGGGTTCATTTCCGTTTTGCTATTTGAGGCTTAGGTGTTCACAGTTCCAGTTTTGCTTTCACAGCGATGAAAACAAAAGTCTTCAAAGTTTCTAGCTTGTGCAGTTGATATGTAGACGTAAGACTAAGAAAAACATCTATGTGGTAAACTTGCAATATTGTTACGTGGGGTAGGAAGCAGATTCTGTCCTGTTCTTTGTGTTGCAGTTTTTGTTCATTTGTTTTACGAAATTAACAACATAAATAGGTAGGTCTGTTTCTTTCTCGAATAAGTTTTTACATCCTTTCTATACTTGCCTCTGCTTTAAGTCAGTGCCTCATGATAGTTTTCCATATAGTGTTTTTTGTTTTACTTATAAATTATGAACAAGAATATTCTTTTATTATCTGTTTTTTATATTCAGTTCGGAAATACAAATATAATTCTGAATGAAATGAAGAGAAATTATGTTTACAATAAGGTCTTAAAACACAGCACTTTTCTTATGATTTATGAAACATTTATACAAAACCTAAACATTTAAAATAATTTAGACATATTTCTTCTGTTTATTTGTCTAGAAGGAAATAATCCATAACAAAGTGGGATTCTTAAATTAAATATCTCACCTTTAAAAAAATCAATTTAAGGTCGGTTACTACTGTCTGGAATTTTTTGTTTGTTTGGGTTTTTTTTGTTTAATGATTAGTTGGGTTTTAGCACTCTTGATAACTATTCAAAATAGCCACACACAAAATCGGCTCATTTTAAGCTGGTCAACTTTATGCACAGGACTACATATGATACTGTTTTCTACGTATTTCTTTGTGGAATATAGCAACAAACCACTGAAAGAGAAGCTGCTTTTGTCCAGTAGTTTTAAATACATGGTAGGCTTCTTCCACAGTTTTCCTGTAAACAATCGTAATAATGGAGGTAAATGGTACTTCAGTAGATGGTGCCATCTTTGAAGAACTTTGTTGCCGTAAAATGGTCCCTTCATGTTCAAGCATTGCAGTTTCAAGATATAGGCAATCAAATCAAGGATATGAGGGACTAAATATTCTCAGTGTGATCATTGGCCATGGGGTGGGGGAAGATTTCTGCATTCATTATTCAGTAAACAATTTGTAGGAAATAGGTGAATTAATGTTTGTGTGTATCTACATATGAAATAATATATTAATTATGATAGAAAACAAGATACTGTTTATCTGAACCAATGGACCACCTCAAGAAACATCAGGATTACCAGTAACTTTACATTTGAGTAACTTTGCCTTAGTGAGGTGTAATTAACTTTGTTTCTCTGGTGATTTTTAATCTTTAGTTATATTAATCAGTTATATCTAGCCTCTTCATTGGTATTGTAAAGAACCAGGTACATGGTATCATAAATTCAATGGTGTTGAATATTGACAATTAGTTTAATTGATATATTTTTAAAAATTATTTTTCCACAAACTAATTTGGCCTAAGCTTTTCTTAAGAGGTAGGAAGATTCTGCAGTGTAAAGCTAAATATGAAGACAGAATTCTGTTGACCAATGAAGGAACAGTATCTCTCATATCACTGTAATGAAAACTAAAGTAAATTCTGCTTGCACCTCCCAACTGGCTGTAATTACAGCATTGGCTGCAATTCACTTGAAGAAATTTGTTTGTCAAGTGATTTCACAATATAAATTATGACAAAAATAATTATGAAACTACTTAAGTAGCTTGGCAAAAACGTGCGGCCTCTGATAAAGAGAAAGAAACAATATTACTGAGGATTTCACATGGTGATTTTAGGGCCTTCCTTTTCAGGATAATTGTTCAGGAATTTAGGAAAAAAGAGTATTAGTTGTCTTGTATATCTTGTTGTTAGATTATCTTAGTAAAATCTCATAATGAAAGTTCATCAGGAGAAAATGAAAACTTACACAACAGAGAGGAAAAGACTGTCAAGAAATAGGACTGAGAGACCTTGAGGTGATAGCGGGAAAAGAAATTAGATGTTAAACTGCACAGTGATATAGCTGCAAAAGTGGTCGGTACTACCATAAGCAGCATCTACAAAGTCATCCCACTTTTGGACAGGAGAAGAAGAGATTTTCAGTAAAGCTCATGAAATAATAAGATACCACATCACAGATAAGTCTGATCAATTATAATCTCCTTAGAGGACAGCAAGATAGATAAGGCAGCTAGAGTCAGATTTAAAGAACAGTAATGTTTGAGAAATAGCAGTTTCATTTAACATTTTAAGGGGTATATTGTTCATCTACTCAACTACGTCTCAACAAAACTGCAAGCTTTGTTATTACAGGATTAAGATGCTGAAGGCCACGTTTTTAAAGCTTAAATACTTTAGGCAGACAATGAGTTTTGTTGACATGTATAAGATGAGGTGCATAATATATACTATTTTCATACAGCGCTCTCAAACAGAGTGCAGTTACATGCACAAGTACCTTCACAGTTTTCCTTTCATGTTTTAAAAGGTACAAAACATGCATTTAATGTTGACTATCTGGGCCACTGACTTCTGAACAAAACCAGGTAAGTAAAAACCACAAAGAAGGCAACCTAAGTTATACTCAAACACACATATATACCTATATACATATCTATATACAAATTAAACTAATGATCATTCTTCCTGTATGCAATGCATCTTGTGCCCTTGTTGGAAATCAAATTCTTCGGAGCACCAGGGAACAATATTCCCCAAGTGAATGGAATCAAACAAGCTCTTAAACTTAAATCCATAAAAATCCAAAAGTTTGCATTAAGTATGTCACCAGGAGTATTTTCAATCTCCTAATAAAGAACTTAAAAGATAAGGGCAACAGGGGTAGTTGTTACCTGTAAGAGACAGAATATTTCTGTAATCGTTTATCAGCAGTCTCTTGAAAGGAACATTGATTTTTTGTGCTATTAACAAGAAGATTTAATCTCTTGGCACCATCTCTGGTAACTTGCTGGGCATTTCATCATGTCTTCAACAGAAATAAAACTGGATCTATTGGACTCTCAATTAGTCATATCCGATGTTTGACACAGTGTTTAAGTTGCCTAGTGTGTCTTATTAATTATGTTCATTGTAATCTAGCAACAGTAAACAGAAAGCATATTCACAGAGCATCCAGCTTCAGTTGGACTACCGTAAGCTGTTAGGTAAATGAAAACAACAGGCAAGTTCTGGAAACATTAGAAATGTAGTCGTCGGTTCAAGTTCTGTTCGTGACGGAAAGATGCAGACTAGTAAAACTGAGAGAAATTACGATGAATATGACCATGTCCATTTTAGCAGCCATCCAAAAAAGCTCCTACACAGTACTTTCAGGGCTGATTGAAAAATGTATGTATATTTCAGCAGAAATGAAGGTAGTGTTAGCATTGTTTGGATAAATGGTTATGTCAGATATGAGGGGACTGTATATAAGATGTTGTAAACATGAACTAGACCTTAACCTTTGAAAAAGCATCAATATGAACAGTAGGTATTTCTCCCATTGTGTTTGGCTGTAGCAAGAGAGAAAAAAAACACCTCTGTATAAACTTAAAAAATGTCTACAGAAGGAAACAGGCTTGCTGTGTTTTTCTATTTGGAAAATGAAGAGATTGCAGTGTTTTCTCAATCAATGCTTCTGAAAAGTACAAAGAAACAAAAATCCTAAGAAAATGAAAGTATGAAAAGCACCATTATACTATATGAAAATATATTCTTGTATAGGAAACAAACAGGTGCAGGTTTCCCTTCTCTGTTTGCTGAAGTGATGTGTAAAGCTGTTAGATTAAAAAGTAAGCAGAATATTTTATTGAAATAATTTCAGACATAGCTGTTGCTTCCTAAAATACTTGTTCAAAACAAGCTTATGTTATATAAATCTGACCTGTAAAGAACACAGGCACTGTTCGTTGGGTTTATCAGAAAGGGGGCAAGATAGAAAAGAATCTTTGTGTCCATACCGTTCTTATATGAACATGCTTTGTGTAGACTTTGAATTTATACTTGTCGTGGTTTAGGCTGGGCTGGCCACTAAACAAACGCTGGATACTCTGCAGAAAAGAAGGGGGAGAGAATAAGTGAGAGAGACTTATGGGTTGAAAAGAAACAAAAACCACTTTAATTAAAGTAAAAATGTCTGAAAAACATGCTGTTAATTTCAGAGTGCCATTAGCTAGAAGAGACTTAACTGCAAAGTGAAATTACTGAAATGAAAATTGGTTCTGTTTTACCTCAAACCAGGACAGTATCTTTTTACAAAGTGGATTCTGACAGTGTAGAAGAAAACGTGGTAGCAAACACTGGAAATAAAGGTCATAATAGGGTCCTATAGTTTTATATTGTATCTTTCAAATTTAAATGTATTGTATAGATTGCACGATTAACACTCCCATTCTGACCTTTCTTCTTTCACTTAGTGTTTTTCTCTCTATCTGGCATGTTCCATTGACTTTTTTCTTGTAATATTACAGTCCTAGCTAAAATGAATAAGGCATTTAATCTCTCAGCGTTCCTCCCCCTTCTTCCTCCCCACTTCGAAAAAGACAATTCTTGTTCAGATCTGTGAGCCAGGAGCTATTTTGGACTTTTTCTTTTTGCCCATTATGTCAAAATCTCACAGTATCTCCCCTCAACGAGGTGTTTGATATCAGACTTACTTGCTTCATCTTCATTGTCAACTTCTTTACTGATATAGCATTCTTTGCTTTGCCTTCTCTTCAACACCTAACAAATGTAACAAATTCTTTGTCTGACCTGGCAATTTGTTAATGTTATCTTGGTTCTGCAGATCTTAAGCTGTATGACAACAAACTCAGCCTTCTCAACTCTATGTTGCTATTCAACTAATTTATTTTTCTTTGAACCTGCACCATCTTCCCTCATGGCACTTTCTTTTTATTAGTTTTTTTTTTTTTTCTTTTGTTCCTGAAACTTTGTATGTTACCTTTTCTTTTTGAGCCCTTCAGTATGAAGGACTACTGTATTTTAGGACAGCAAATCATGTCCTGATCATGAACTTTCCATGTCTCATTTCTGTGTCAATGCAGTTGAATTATAACTTTTTCAGTATAGCCATTAACCCACGGAAAAAGAAAATGGATCAACCCAAACTGGTTATTTGCACATTTATTAAAATGGAAGACTGAAAAATGCTGCAAATTGAAATTAGATAAATCAATTTCAGAATTTTTCAATGAAAGTAAAGGAAAAGAAACACACTGAATTTAAGTATCATTCGGAAAAACTGCTTTAATCTAAATAGTTTGAGGGATCATGAAAGAAAAGCCTCAAAATCAATACCCTTCTAACCCATTCCAACGCACCATAGTTGCTCTTATAATAATTTTTAAAAAAACCCAAACCCATGTTTCAGTGACTGAGTTAAAACACCCTTTATTTTCTTTTAATTTTCGAATACTATATCCATTTTGATTACTTTTTGAGAGAGATGAGGATAAGATGGGTTGGGCTGAAACAGGTAAGGTGTAGATAATAGCTGGGCAGGATGCACCCAATTTCAATGTGTGATCAACAATCCCATTTCACCCTTGTTTCTTTGAGTTTTTGGATTGAACGCATGCATGCTCTCTGTCATCTTCTACATCAAGCCCAAGGGCTCTTAAACAATATTTTAGGTAATGTACTAAGCACTTCATTTTCTTTAGAAGAACCCAATTATGTTAGAAATTAATAATTAAAAATTATAAATAGAATAAAGAAGAAAACATGAGTATTCTATCCTACGGCTACATTTTTCAGCATGGTGTGCAGGGAATTAGGTGCAAAAATCCCATTTATGTTAATGGATCTTGCGTGTCTAATTCCTCATACACTACAGTGCAAATTTACCCCCTGGTGTCTTTGGTGGTACAGAGGGCAAGTGCAGGGGGGGAGAAGAGTGATTTATTTGATGATCTGTCAATCATAATGGCAACCAGAGAAAATTGCAAAGCTGATTTTAACCTCTGTAGAAGCAGCTAGTTAGACCATATGCTTTTTTTCTCTTGCCAGATGTCATCATTCATCAATTTCTCATTAAGAAAATGGCACTCTCAAANGAAAATCAAACTGAAAAAAACAGGATGAGGTACCCCTTTTAATAAAGGCAACTGCTCTATGCTCTTTAAGTTTTGCAGCTACAGGTTCATACTGGAGTGCTTAAACATGTCACTGTCTAGTTTTTTTTAAGGATTTTACACATTTACAATATTTTCAAAATTGGAGACCATAAAAAAAGAATATTATCCATTCATTCAGATGATCCTTAATCCTGCAGAATAATCTAGATACTCAGTGTACCATCTAAAGTTTTTCTTTTCTTTTTGTCTTATAAAGCTGGAGGTCATATGTATCTACTTCATTCAACCTGTGTGGATAATAGGGGTCTACTGGCTGCTGTTGTGTGTTTGGTGTTTAAAAACAAACCAAACAATAAACAAAAATCACTGACAGGTAACAAAAATGTTAACGTCAGTATAAGACATTATTTTTTCTTATTTTTTTGAAGACTGTCAAGAGTCAGTGTACAAAGAAAGCTAAGTAACTAAGTTACTAAGCCTTTTAGCTAAGTAACTTGTCATTTTTGTTACTACACTGGTTAAATTTAAATATAGTTAAATAGGGTTTTGTTTTTTTGTTTTTTTTTTTTAATATGTGCTTAAAGCATCCTGGAGAACCATAGGACATCATTCTCTAAATGTGACATACCCTCTCTTGTATAAATAACATCAACATGTTGTAAGTATTTGCTAGGCTGCCATTTAACAGCTGTTTTGTTATTAATATTTTATTGCCCTACGTTTTCCAAGATATTTTGACACTTGCGATTATTTCAAATGCAGCTTTTCTGGAGTTTTTAATGGTTTGTGTATATCTCTAGACAGTTTCAAGATCTTGAAGCTGTCACAACATGTTAAGTAGGCAAATCAGCTAACACAGTAGTTTCAAGAAAGATAATTTTCTTTGCATAACTTCAATCTGCATCATTTTGCATGACTTAGTAACAGGAACTGACTCATTGACAAACAAGGCGTATAGGTTATGGAATAGAGAATGTTTCAGAATAAACGTCTTCAAAAACTAAGCACTAATCAAAATTGTGAATTTCCTGTTGCTGACAGACAGTTAAAAATTTGCAGAGGCTGCTTATGGTTAAGATTTCATTGGAAAGCTTTCTACATGTATATTACAGTTTTTATATGTATAAAATGTTTAACTTTACAACGGTCAGACCTTTATGCATTCAACCTCACTCAGTAGTTCAAATCTAAATTTCTAAAGGTCATATACAGGACTGTAATTGTTTTAACATTTTAATTTTCTTTTTCCATTTATTCCTTCCAATCCTGGAGTGAGTGGGACAGTGAAGGTCAGAGTAATGGTGAAAATGGAGAGTTCTGAGTTTTTAGTCATACAACCAGATACTGTGCATCTGGTCAAAAACGTACACTGTCATTACACTGCATTGCTATTGACCTCCACCCTTTTCTCCTGATTATACCCTTCCTAGGATAAGAGATGATTCACAGCCTGTGATAGCTTAACGCTGAGTCCCTCTGCCAAAGACTGCAGATTGTTACGGATCACTTGTGGTGATCAGTTTTCTGATATGAACTACTATTGCAAAGCAGAACACCAAATTTCGTTTATTTAGGAAATTTTGTTAGACAAAACAGATGTCCTAGAGGTGAAAAGACTGGTGTTTTATGTTACTAAAGCAGGCCTCAGGTCTACCTTTTTCTAAAATGAATTATAAAGCTAGTAAAGATTGAATAGTGTTTTCACTTCTTGTGTTTTATACCATAACAAAAGTTTGAAAGAACTATTGTTGTTCTTTTCTGTCTGGGTTGTTTGTCATGTGCTGTGATAGCAACTTCAGAAGAGAAACTGGCTCTTCTCTCCACTTCTTAGCAGATGGTGGCTGTTTTGGACGCTCATACGAAGCTTTAGTAGCAACTACCCTAAGCGTGTGTTTGAGAGGTTTCGTGAAAAGCAAAGGAAAAGCTGCCTGCATGCTTTAAAAGCAATTAAAAAGCCAGAAGTTGATGCTAAATCTTTGTCCTTTTTCAGGTAAAAGTCTGTATTAACTTCAAAGACAGTGTGCCAGAGTAAAATCTGTCGTATTTACCGTTTAGCAAATAAAGATTTTGATATTTAAATATATTTCTGTAACTGTTCTTCTGCTTAGTAGGAAGAAGGCAGCTTTTCTCACAAAATAAGATTTATCAGAATGACTTTGAAGTTTAAAAAATACAGATGAATACATTTGACTTTTTAAATATTTGAACAGTTAACATGACTTAAACTGCCTACGTGATCACACTTTGACTGGAGAGGTTATCTTTTTCATAGGTATGCATTATAAGGACACACGTAGAGTCCAGCTTTTCATTGCTGTCTGGGTACAGTGTGCTGCCTCACTGACACAAAAAATGTCCTTTGGATGTTGAGCACTTGAAGGTTTTTTTGCTTTATAAAACTTCTCTACAAGCCCCAGAGCAGCAAATGTTCTTCAAATAGAAGAAGAGTGATTAAGGTACTGCAACATTTAATAATCCCCGATGCCAGAACGGTCCCTTGCAGCTGTCTGTAGTTGCATACCAGGTGTAGCAGCGTGGGCTGGATTAGCTTTCAGTCCTTGGGATCGTGCACAGCGCACAGTTTCCTCTGTCATCCCTGATTTCTGACCCAGAGCCCAGCAAAGCCGTGGACTTGGCTGTGTGCTCATGATGATGTGTGGAACAGAAGACCACTAAGGGAGTTGTTTGCAAAAGACTTACTGGGTTTCATCAGCCGAAAGTAAATACTCTCTTGTAGTCACTGAAAATGGGAATTATAACACTCGGAGAACTGTGGTGTGAAAGAGTACCTCACAAAAGTTTGTGGGACGTTTCCTTCCATCAGGAGAATTATGCCTAGAGTTCATGAGTCTGAATGTACACTAGCGTAGACAGGCTCAGCAGTGTACTTTGAGGGAAGATTTAAAAAAGTATTAAGTACTGCTGGGCACCCAAATTGATGCTAATTTAGGAGCGGAGCTCTGCCTTACGAGCAGGAATGTGACCTCTTGGGAGCAACACTGTTACTCAGCAATATTTGTGCTTACTCACCATGAACATTACCGAGTTTTTCATCCTTTCTTTATGTGATCAACAAGTATTTCAGTGAATTATTGTGTGTAACACTTAGTATTATTTTTCCTGCCACATTTAAAGGGACTATTCAAGTACAGAGTCCTGCGTCTGTTATCATCCCTGTTACATATGCTGGATGTAACTAATCTATCTCATCAAATGGGAACATTCCTGAAAAAGTTGCTGTCTGATCCAGCCCAGGTAGTTAAATTCTAGGCCAGGTCCTTGTTTATAAGTGCTGATTGGAGTAGGCACAAATTGACATCCTTAAAAATGCATATTTAGCACTGGATTTTGCAGATTACTGAAAATGCACACCAGCTAAGCACTCTGTGCCAGCCTTGTCTCTAGATGCACCATTACAAGGAAAAGCCAAGTAAATACTTAGATGTATTCTACTCCCTGGAGAATAGAGAGCAGTGGTAGCTAGAGCTATAAACGTTGCAGGAACTTTGCTCCTCCGTGGCTCTCGTATATTCATCTTGCTCCAGCTTCTGTTTCTTCAGAGGCCTATCTGTATCCCAAATGGCTGTGGCAAATAACACCAGTCAGTTGCTCTCAAAACACATTATGAAGAAGGAATTACTCAAAATTCCTTTGCGCATAGCTAGACAGAGTGCTTCATCTAGCTGGGAAACCATGCTTTGAATTGGATGATGGAAGTAAAATAAATCATGGAGTCCTGTGACTTACAATGAGCACCTGCCTCTTCTTACCAGGGTGTCTGGTGTCAGGGCTTTGTAGACCAACAATGCTTGCTCTTTTCTTCCCCGGTGGCACAAGGCGTTCCCTCCTGCATTGCCTGAGTAAGCTTCACCACTGGGTAAGAAAAAAGCAGTGCTGGATAGTCTGAGTGAGAAGCAGGTGAACAGCTTCTGTCTGTGCTTCATATCTGTATAATTCTAGAGGGATGTAGGAAGAAACGCTTTCTATAGCATGATGAAGAACAGAATGGTGTGAGTAGAAGACTATGTATGTACTGCAGAATAGCTAGGGTTGGGCCAGCCTAGGTGGAAGCCTGTAGCTAGCAGTGTTCCCCAGGGGTCAGTACTGGATCCGGTCTTGTTCAACATATTCATCGATGACCTGGATGAGGGGACAGAGTGTACCCTCAGCAAGTTTGCTGATGACAAAAAACTGGGAGGAGTGGCTGACACACCAGAAGGCTGTGCTGCCATACAGTGAGACCTGGACAGGCTGGAGAGTTGGGTGGAGAGGAAGCTAATGAAGTTTCACAAGGGCGAGTGTAGGGTCCTGCACCTGGGGAGAAGAACCCCATGCATCAGTACATCAGTACAGACCTGGGAGTCCTGGTGGAGAAGTTGATCGTGAGCCACCAATGTGCCCTTGGGGACAAGAAGGGCAATGGTATCCTGGGATGTGTTAGAAAGAGCATGGCCAGCAGGTCGAGGCATGTCATCCTCGCCCTCTACTCTGCCCTGGTGAGGCCACACCTGAAGTACTGTGTCCAGTTCTGGCTCCCCAGTTCAAGAAAGACAAGGAACTGCTGGAGAGAGTCCAGCGCAGGGCTATGAAGATGATCAGGGGACTGGAACATCTCTCTTATGAGGAAAGGCTGAGAGACCTGAGTCTGTTTAGCCTGGACAAGAGAAGACTGAGGGGGAATCTCATCAATGCTTATAAATATCTAATGGGTGGGTGTCAAGAGGACAGGGCCAGATGCTTTTCAGTGGTGCCCAGTGACAGGACAAGGGGCAACGGGCACAAACTGGAACACAGGAAATTCCATCTGAACATGAGGAAAAACTTCTTTACATTGAGGGTGGCAGAGCACTGGCACAGGCTGCCCAGAGAGGCTGTGGAGTCTCCTTCTGGAGACATTCAAAACCTGCCTGGACACTGTTCCGTGCAACTGCTGTAGGTGAACCTGCTTGGGTGGGGGGGTTGCACTAGATGATCTCCAGAGGTCCCTTCCAACCCCTCTAGTCTGTGATTCTGTGAAACTTGTCCTATTTGTTTCAATACGCTGAATCATAGCAGTTAGCACCTATACCTGATCAAGCCCACATTCTTCTAATCCAAGTTCAGCAAGTCATGCTAAATATTGCTTCCTTACATTAAATTATGTTATGGAGTCTATTTGTAGATCTTATTTCTGTTCATTATGAGTAAAGATTTTGTTTTTTTCTCGAAAGCACTGTTTGTGTTGAAAATGTTGTTGCAAGTAGCATGAGGTTTTTTTGACATTTCTCTTACATTTTAGTAGAATTCCATCAGTCATGTCTTGAATCTATTCAGTAAAATATTTACCAAGAAATCCATTTTGTTAGCATAAAACTGTGCCTGTTACTTTTAAACAATTTTGATAGTGGTTTAAACAGCAATAAAAGGTATTGTGAAAACCTTTCTCACAACTAGAAATTGGTCCAGATAAATCCTACAAACTGGAAAATATTAATATATTATACAAAACTATTTTTCTGTTTCCTAAGTAGTTACAATAATTTCTTATCAGGGTTCCAGTTTATCCTAGATTTATTAAAGGGTCCTGTACAGCAGGGCACAGAGCTCTCTGTCTTTAACTGCAAAAAACTATTTAAACAAGTTCTTAGCTGACTAAATAATATTGTTGACGTGAGCGTACAGATGTGCTTAAAGTTGAATACAAATATTTTGCTGGATGAACACTGGTATAAGATGATAAAATGGAGTCTTAA